>CM041114.1:20023144-20174030 GCA_023079485.1 Archilochus colubris | reverse complement strand
CACATTCCACCCCAGGAGGCAAATCAACATCTAGAGCATTACCAGTCAGGTATTTCCTTGTGTTCCTTATTTGTCTTTTAGCAGCAGCAGGACAGTGTTTGCAAAGCTGTAGGAAAATGCTGCCCCTTTTCCCAGTGTCAGTTCCAAGTGGTGGTATCCTGAAGCAAGGCTGAACCTTTGGGAAATGGAAGCAGCATCCAAACCTGAAGTCACCCAGATCCAAACATGTCCTGCAGGCAGAAGGGAAGAAAAATGACAGAGCTTTTACCCACAAAGGCACTGGGCTCCAATCTTGTGCCAAGATGTGTACACTGGGCTGCTGGTATTTTCATGTGCAGACAAACTGTTCAGCTGAACTGCTTCATCAGATAAAGTCCAAAGATCAACTGCAGAACTGCAGAATACCAACTGGGGGAGCAACAAGACTTTAACTGATGGCAATCTACTGAAGACATTTCTGTACTCAGAGGGGCCCAAACAATTTCACCTCCATTATACAGTTTCAGGAAGAAATGCCCAGGTATTTACAGGCACAAAAAGGAATTGTTTAGCTGCACAGAGATGTCCTCAAAATGTTTGGGATATCTTGGTTTCAGTATTTGTTTGAGTCAAAAGTAAGAAACAGCAACAAGTTTAACAGTAACAGATTCTCAGTGGGTTTTGGTAACATTTTCAAAAACTAGGAAAAAAACCCAAACGTGTGCAAAGGATGGAATTACACAGTTTTGTTATGCTGAATCAAATACATTGTATTTACAACAAAGACTGTGTTTTATTGGAAAATACTTTAAGTTAATGTTTGGGAAATTAATACAAGGGTACATTATTTAGATTGAAGTGCAGGCTGCAATAGCAAGTGTGGCACTGTGATTTTACATACAGCTTTGGATGTTCCACTCACTGGCTCTGATTGGCTTCTAGAAGATCAAAAAAAGGTGATCAGAACTCCAAATAAAGCACCTGTGCCAAAACTGAAGTAGTGAAAGCAGAATATAAACCAGTTTTCTGATGCACAGAGTAAACCATGTTGAAGACAAAATTCAGTCACTAACCCCACCTTTTTTTCTTCAAGATGCTGCTGTCCCTGCTGTCCCCAGCCTGTCACTGCCCAGTGTCCCAGCACCCCCAGCCCTTCACTACCCAGTGCCAACCCCCAGCAGCCCCCTGGCTCTGCCATGGCTCCCCCAGTAGCCCTGGGCCCATCACTGCCCAATGTCCTTTCACTCTCCCAGACCCTCACCATCCCATGTCCCCCCTGCCTCCCCCAGGCTGCCATCTCCCCATGTCCCCTCCTGTCAGCAGCCAGCCATGGCAGGACAGCCTGGGGGAGATGCAGTGGGCTTGGTGGTCACAGGGCCAGTGAAGGGAGGGGATGGCTCAGGGTGTCTGAGTGTCTCCTGGGCTGAGAGAATACAGAAAGAAACAGACTTGGGAACAAGTCCCCCATCATCACCTGGTTTTTTCCTTTTTCCCTTCCAGGTGATGATGGTCAAGCCCCAGGCCCATGCAGCCATTCTCTGCACACAAGTCCCCTGGGGCTGGATGTCTGACACACATTTAATAAAAGAACACAGCCCCAGAGATTTGGGCTGTTCATCTTCAGATGGGGAAGGGGTGTGTGTGTGTGTGTGTGTGTGTGTGTGTGAGTGAGGAAGATCTGCTTTCCCATTTCATTTTTGCACCTCAGCAAAAACATTGCAAGATTTCAACTCAAGAAGTCAACGGGTAAGTGATGCAGAAGTCTCCAGCCACACATTTCCACTGACTCCCTAGAAATATGCAAGACCACCCCATCAGTCACACTGCCCTACCTGCTGTAGAGGTGTCAGACCAGAAATGAGGGTTTCAAGACAGAAAACACAACACAATCCAGCACAACCACAACAAAATCAACCTGAAGATACCAGGTACACAAACCAAGGGCTCCTAATCAAACCCTAAAAATGAACACAAGCTTTCTCCCTCTCCCACCGCTCTGTCACTCCCCTCTCCGGGGGCCTTTTCTGTCTCTCTCAGGCCCCTGGCCCGCTCTCTCTCCATCCCCCCTCTCTCCTCCTTCCCGCCCTTCTCCTCTCCCTCCCTCTCTCCCTCCCTCTTTGCCCCCTTCCCCCCCATCTCTTTCCCCCTCCTCACCACTCTTTTCCCTGCCTTCTCTCCCTGCCCAGATCCCCTTCCTCCTGCTCCCCCTCCCAGCTGGGCCGGGGCCGGGGCAGCCCCGGGGTCGGGCGGGCTCAGGCAGCAGGAGAGGAAGAGCGCCCCGGGGCATGCTGGGAGCTGTAGTCCCGGGGCATGCTGGGAGCTGTAGTCCCGGGGCATGCTGGGAGCTGTAGTCCCGGGGCATGCAGGGGGCTGCCCGGCGGCCATCTTGGTTCCCGGGCCATGCTGGCAGCTGCCGTTTCCCCACACTCCCCATCCCGCAGCCGGGGAAAAACTCCAGGAGGGCGGCGGGGATGAGCCAGCAGCTCCTAAAAGCCCTCAGACTGAAGGAGGAAGCATGCAGAGGCGGGAAGCAAGGGCAGGTACCCTGGGAGGAGTAGAGAGGTGGTCGGAGCAGCTGGGGAGCAGGGCAGGAGAGCCACATCCATCCCAGGTAGAATTGAATCTAAAGCAGGGCCTGGGACAACCCAGGAGCCCCCGCTGGGGGAGAAGAAGAGCTTTGTGATCATCTAAAGAACCTGCAGGGGCACAAGTTTATGGGACCTCACGGGGTCCAGGCACGGGTCCTGAGGAGCTGGCAGACGCAGTTGCTGAGCCTCTGTCCATCCTATTGGAGAGGTGATGGTGGTCTGGTGAGGTTCCCACTGAGTGGAACAAAGGAACCCGTCGTAGTTGGAGTGGAGGAACTAAAGAAGTTTGAGTTGGAGAAGTAAAGAAGGAGGGTCTGTGAGCCTGAGGGCTCTGAGAGGGGTCACTATTCCCTCCCCTCTCCTGCCCACAGCCTATAGAAAGTCAGGCAGCCCAGCAGCCCATCCCCCTTTCCTCCTGCTCCTTGCTGGGCTGCTGTTCCCCTCTGCTCCTTTCCCAGCAGCTGCCACCTGCTCCTCAGAATCAACATCCATCGGGTGCTGGGAAGAGCCGTGGAGCTCCCTCTTGAGTCGGCCCTGCCACAGGGAGCCCTCAGGCACCCATTGCTGCCAGCATGGAGATGGGGTTGTGTGTCAGCTCAGGGCGCTGTTCCCAGGGGGGAGGAGATCAGCCCTGGCTGAGCCTTCCTGCAGTCCCTGGCTCTGAGGAGGAGTGGAGTGTCACGGGAAGAAGCGGGGTTGCTGCCTGTCATTGTGGAGCAGGAGATGTAGAGGTCAGAATGCCTGGGTTGGTTGGTTGGTGGTTGGAGGTGGAGTGTGCTGGAATATTTTTTCCCTCTTCTGTCCCTATTTTCAGGAGGAAAAGGCAGCCAGTAGCTTTGCCACGCAGGCACTGTGATGTTTCAGGTGTCCCAACATCCTGTAGTTCTGAGAGGAAAATCTGCAGCAGGATAAGGTGCTCACTTTGTGGCCCCAGCGCCTGTTACAAGGCACCAAAATTCTCACTTTTGTTACTGGAAGACACTGTTTAATATAAAAACCTAGTCTATTCTAACTCTGGTATCCCCACGCAGTCCTATTTGTTGGTAATTTGGGGTCGAGTTTCTTTCAGCTGTCTGTTCAGTGCATTTCTGTGTCTGATTCAGCTGTGAAAATCACCACCACCAAAAAAAAGCACTTGAGTGAATTTACTCTTGATGTATTTCCAGCTCCTATCAAGCAGTGAAGTGAAATGTCTCAGTGACCCATTTGGGAATTGTTTTGCTTTTTTTGCTGAATGTCAACATTGTCACTGATGCCTGTCCCTCATTTCTATCATTTCTGACAGAAAATGTTTTCTAATAGCTTTTCAGTTGTCCCAGCCCCTCCACTCTTGCTTCTTCATGCCCTGCAGTCTGCCAGCTTAAATAATCTGTATCTAATGACACAGCCTTGGATCCTCTCTGTACCTTCAGCACAGGCTGGGAGGGGTCCTGGTGGGCACCAAGTTTCTCATTAGCCAGCAATGTGTCCTAGGTTCCAAGAAGGAATCTGGGCTGCTGGGCTGAGAGATACTGGGCTTTCCAGTATAAAATTCCACCCCAAAATTCCATCTCTTACTTCCTTTGATAAAATGCAAAGCTTGGAAAATTTTTCCTTGTGCTTGTGTTTAACTTTTCTCTTTTTCTTTCCCCATCCTGCTTCCAGGGAAGCATATGCCAGAGGAAAGAAGGAAAAGCATTTCTATTTGTCCAAAGAGCCCTTCTCCTCTGATGATGATGATCCCATACCTATTCTTGTGCCCTATTTGCAAAGCCCCACTGGCTGATGGAGCTTTTATTCCCTGCTGTGGGAACAGTTATTGTGAGGAATGTAAGTGTTCCTTGCATGTTTGTTAATTCAAAACAATCCCATCTGACCTTCTGAGAGCAGAAACACAAGATAACAAAGTTGCTTTGTTTCCAGTTCTCTTTATTCTGAAGGATGCTTCTTACAGAAAGGGGAAAATAAGCAGAAAGCTCTTTTCCCTTTTCATGTGTCTGGTTAAATCCCCTTTATCACACAGAAGGAGGAGTATGAGCAGAGTGTGTAATTGTGCAGGTGATGACAGTCTTAGATATCAAACTATTTTGTCCACAGCCCTTTCTCTTCTGTAAGACTACTCCGGTGACTTACTGCTGACTAGAAAAAAACAAAACAAACCCACCACTATTTAATATTTAAATAGTTTAATATTTAATCCTTCAGAACTCAGAACGTTTTCCTGATTGCTGTTTTATTCCCTAACCTTGACGTTGGTGACTTCAGCTCTGCTGGACAGTGGGAAGAAGACTAGATAAAAGATCAAGGCACAGCCTAACCCCATCATCAAATATGACAACAGTGAAATACCAAAACCCTGTGGTTATTTGGTACATACTAGAAATTTTTTTTACACTTGTTGCCTTTCGGTTAAAGGCACGACCTGGTTCTGGGGTAGCACGCGGTTGCTAAGTAACGAGGTAGTCAGACGCCGAGGTGGGATGAGCAGCCAAGAGAGCCAAGAGAGTTTATTGCCACATGGCACGGGTTTAAATAGACGCGCCTTGTGCCTTGTTGCTTAACTTCCGCCGTGTCACAGCTCACATCCCATTGGCTACAGGGGGAGGGGCCCCTGACTTCCCGTAACATCGCGAGATCTTCCGAGCGCCAGGCCCTATCGAACCACACAGGAGGGCTCTGCAGAGGGACCTGGACAGACTGGAGAGTTGGGCTGATCCCAAGGGGATGAGGTTCAACACAACAACCCCATGGGGAGCTCCAGGCTGGGCACAGAGTGGCAGAAAGGGACCTGGGAGTCTGGATTGCCAGGAAGGTGAAGAGGAGCCAGCAGTGTGCCCAGGTGGCCAAGAAGGCCAATGGCATCCTGGGCTGGCTCAGGAACAGCGTGGCCAGCAGGTCCAGGGAAGGGATTCTGCCCCTGTGCTCAGCTCTGGTGAGGCCACAGCTTGAGTCCTGTGTCCAGTTCTGGGCCCCTCAGCTCAGGAAGGAGCTTGAGCAGCTGTCCTGGTTTGGGCCAGGATAAAGGGGATTTTCTGTCTTGTCCTTTTGCTTTCAGCTCAGTCTCTTGGAAGCAGCTGCACTTGTTGAATTTAACAGCAAGTTTCTCAGTCAGTGTGTGCTCTGGGACTGATCCCACTCGATGTTTAGAGGTACTGCTGGAGCCTGGTGTGCAGAGCCAAGGACACTGCTCAGCTCTGAGGAACATTTTACCCTCCAGGAGGAAGAAAGAGATCCCACCTGGAGCCTCCTTTGGGCAGGAAGGGACAAGAGAGATGCCAGAACTGACCAAGCAGAGGATTCCATCCCATCCAC
Source organism: Archilochus colubris (assembly GCA_023079485.1). Taxonomy (NCBI): domain Eukaryota; kingdom Metazoa; phylum Chordata; class Aves; order Apodiformes; family Trochilidae; genus Archilochus; species Archilochus colubris. The sequence goes on along the minus strand of CM041114.1, from coordinate 20,168,172 downwards.
CTCATCCTCAGGAGAAATTTGAGGCATCACGAGGGCCAAGCCAGATCTCCTGCCCTCTCCTTCCTTCCTGCCTTTTTCCTGCTTCCCTTCCTTCACCCAGCATCCTGGAAGGTTACCCCAGGATGTTGGGAACCCCCCTGCAGTCTGCTCATCCCTCCCTCCCTCCCTCCATCCATCCATCCATCCATCCATCCATCCCTCCCTCCCTCCCTCCATCCATCCATCCATCTCTCCATCCCTCCCTCCATCCCTCAGACCATTCCAGGGGCTGAGCAGCTCTTGGCCCTCCCTGGGAAACCCTGGGATGAGGTTTGGACCCTTTTCCTCCCTGGAATCTTTTCACCTTTGGCTGCTGAATTCAGCAATCCATGAGTGGGGATCCCGATTCATCCCTGATGAAAAAAAAGGGAAGGAGGGAGAGAGATCCATGGGCTGGGAACTGAACTTCACAACTTTATTGAAACAAGAACAGGAACAAGAAACAGGAAAAAACTCCTAATTATGGACAATATGTACAAATCAACAGGGCAATGGAGTCGCCAGGATTCTCTCCCTCTTCCCTTTTCCAGGAGGTGGAATCCTGGAGTGTCAGCAGAGGATTGTTCCCAGGGAAGAGGAGGAATTTTCCTGGGGAAAAGCTGGAGCTGCTCCGGGCTCAGCAGCACCAGAACTTTTTGGTTTTTTTCCATTTTTCCTTCCCCCTGAGGGAGCCCAGGGTGAAAATGGTCTGAGTCGCCAGGCAGCGGATGGAGGGGATGCAATCGTGCTCCAGGGGGAAAAGTGCTGGGACCCAAAAATCAAATCCACTTCAGAGAAGAGACCCCAAATGTCCCCCCCAGCAATCTGCCAACCTCCTCTGTCCCCTCCCCAGGTTCTGTCCCCTGGCCCAAGCTCTGTCCCCCCCCCAGGTCCCTCTGTCCCCCCCCAGGTCCCTCTGTCCCCCCCCAGGTTCTATCCCCCCCCCAGGCTCCTCTGTCCCCCCCCCCCAGGTCCCTCTGTCCCCTCCCCAGGTCCCTCTGTCCCTTCCCCAGGTTCTGTCCCCCCCCCCCGGGTCCCTCTGTCCCCTCCCCAGGTCCCTCTGTCCCCTCCCCAGGCTCCTCTGTCCCCTCCCCTGGTTCCTCTGTCCCCTCCCCTGGTTCCTCTGTCCCCTCCCCAGGTCCCTCTGTCCCCTTCTCACCACTAATCAGCTCTGAGAGCTTCTGATGGCTTTGGCCCCGAGCAGCAAGGCCTGGGAAAAAAATGAATAAAAACCATAAAGAAATAAAAACTAAAAAGAGAGAATCTTCAGTGTGCTGCTGCCCCCCCTCTGCAAGCCCTGGGGAATAAAGAAATAAATAGGTAAGGAAATAAAGAAAGAGAGGAGAGAGGAAGAGAGAGGAAGAAAAGAGAAGGAAGGAAAGGAGAAGGAGAAGGAGAAGGAGAAGGAGAAGGAGAAGGAGAAGGAGAAGGAGAAGGAGAAGGAGAGGGAGAGGGGAGAGGGAGAGGGAGAGGGAGAGGGAGAGGGAGAGGAAAAGGGAAAAGGGAAAAGAAAGGAAAGGAAAGGAAAGGAAAGGAAAGGAAAGGAAAGGAAAGGAAAGGAAAGGAAAGGAAAGGAAAGGAAAGGAAAGGGGAAAGGAAAGAGGAAAGGAAAAGGAAAAGGAAAGGAAAGAGGAAAGGAAAGAGGAAAGGAAAGAGGAAAGAAAAAGGAAGAGTTGTGTTTAACCCCTTAGGGAGTGCCCTGGGAGATGTGGAAAACGTGCTGTGGCTGTGGCTCACCCAGGAACCTGATGGCTTCCAACCTCAGGGTGTCCTGAGCATCCTCCAGGTATCCCAGGCTCTGCTCCAGGTATTCCTCAGCTATGCTCCTGCCCTGCTGCAGCTGGAGAGAGCAGGAGAGGCTTTGGGCACCTCCCAGTCCCTCCTCCCAGCCCAGTCCCCTCTCCCAGCCAGGAGACAGGGGGACTGAGGTGGAGAGGGAGCCCTGGGGGTGCTGAGACCCCCGTGGGGTGCAGGGAGGGGAGAGGGGGCTCCATCCCTCCATCCATCCCTCCATCCATCCATCCATCCATCCATCCATCCATCCCTTCATCCATCCCTCTCTCCCTCCCTCCCTCTCTCCATCCCTCCTGGAAAGGAACCCCTGGAGCTCTTTCCTTCAGGACAGGGACCAAGGCTTCATCTCCAGGCTGGGAGCTCTGGGTTGCAGCAGAGCTGCAGATCCCCCATCCCATCCCATCCCATCCCATCCCATCCCATCCCATCCCATCCCATCCCATCCCATCCCATGACTTTTCCCTCCTCCAGCCTCAGGCTTCGTCCTCACCAAGCACTCCCCAATCCTCCAGGTCTGCTCTTTCTGCACCAGGTCCTGGAGCTGATGCCACTGGAGCAGCTCTGCAGCAGCCAGCAGGGCTGGAGGCCTGCAGGACACCAGAGCTTGGGAGATGCCACCCCCCTCCTTTTCCTCTGCTTTTCTTCCCAATCCCACCCCAAAGCTCTGGCTGGAAGCTGTACCTGGGCCACGCTGGGGCTCTCATCCCTCATGTGGAGCCAGAGGTGGAAGAGCCCCCGTCTCACTCGCTGCTTCAGCTCCCTCCTCCACTTCAGCTCCCTCCTCCACTTCAGCTCCCTCCTCCCAGACACTTTCTGCAGCAGCTCTGTGAAGAGCTGGAGGGAGAATTCCCTCAGGTCACTCAGCATCTCCTGGGGAGAAGAGAGCAGGACATGAGACAGAGCAGCTCTGCCCCTGGGGAGGAGCCCATTCCCAGCTGGAACAGCCCCAGGGTGCAGAGAGCTCAGGGAGAGGCTGAGCTGGGCTGCAGGACTCAGAACCCAGACATTTAACCAGCCAGCCATCCATTTATCCATCCCTCCAGCCATTTATCCATCCATCCATCCATCCATCCATCCATCCATCCATCCATCCCTCCATCCATCCCTCCATCCATCTCTCCCTCCTTCCCTCCCTCCCACATCTCCCAGAGGAGACAGGAGAGGAGCAGCCCCTTCTCCCAGTGCTTCCCTAGGGGTCAGCTTCCCAAGGCCTGCTGCTCCCAGCCCATCCTTACGTTTCCAAACAGAGGCAGGAGCTTGTCCAGCAGCTCTGGAGCCATGGCAGTCACCTCCTTCCTGCTCAGTTCCCTGAGCACATTCCTGAAAATCTTGAGGGCCTTCAGCTGAACATCCTCAGCCCCCTGCTCCAGCACCTCCAGCAGGTCTGGCAGCAGCACCTTCAGCTTCCAGGCCTGGGGAAGGGAAAAAGGAGGAGGAGATCCCAAGGGACTCCTGGAAACATCCCCAGGAAGCCCCTGGGACCCACCCTGCCATGGAGGGATGGAGAGAGGGATGGATAGAGGGATGGAGGGATGGATGGAGGGATGGATGGATGGATGGAGGGATGGATGGATGGATGGATGGATGGGTGGATACATGGATGGATGGGTGGATACATGGATGGAGGGAGGGAGGGATGGTGCTGCCACTGGATTGCAGCCATTCCCTCCCCTTCCTGTCCTCTGGAATTCCCTGCTCACCATCTCAGGAGTCTCAGACAGGGTGGCCATGCCAACGAGTGCCACAGAGAGCACGTCCTGGGTCTGGTCCTTCAGGAACCTCCAGAAGGTGTAGGCCTGGGCAAAGAATTCCTGGGACAGGTACATGGTGGACAGGAGCTGAAAGAAACCCAGGAGTCAGGGATGGGCAGAGCTGGGGGAGGGAGCTCCCTGCACCCTGCAGCTTCTGCTTCCCCCAGGGAGCTGAGGAGGGGGCACAGGGGGGGTCCAGAAATGGGAACTCACAGCCAGGCAAGAAATGTCCTCGGAGAGGGTGGAGAAAAGCAAATTCTGGTGCCTGAGCTGGAGCTGCTTGTGCAGCTCCACCAAAACCAGATCCACAGCCCCGGGTTTGGTGAGCAGCATCTCCCACATATCTAGCCCAGAGCTGCAAGGAAAAGCCCCCTGTCAGCAGGGCTGCCTCAGATCAAGGGAATTGGGGGAACTTTGGGTATTTTGGGGGCCGGTACCGGTCTCCTGGAGGAGCAGTGTCCAGCAGCAGCTTGACTGCATCCTCAGGGTTCTGCTCCAGCAGCTTGAGGAGCAGAGAGCGCACTCCCTGCCAGGCTGAATCCCAACAGACGGAACAGAGGGTCTGGTAGAGGGAGGTCAGGACCCTGGGAACCTGGAGAGGGAGAGGGATCAGCAGGGAGGCAGGGATGCAGGGATGAGGAGGGAGGGAGGGATGGGATGGGATGAGGGAGGGAGGGAGGGAGGGATGGGGAGAGGGATGGGGGGAGGGATGGATGGATGGATGGATGGATGGATGGATGGAGGGATGGATACATGGATACATGGATACATGGATACATGGATGTATGGAATGAGGGATGGAAGAAGGAGCAAGGGCTGAGAGGGCTGAAGGGCAGCCCAGGCAGAGGCCCCTTACATCCACGATCCAGCGCACTGACTCTCCTGTGATCCCAAGCAGGACGCTGCCCACCAGCTCCTTGTCATAGATGGTGAAGGATTGCATCCCCTCCATGACCCTCAGGATGAAACCTGTCCTTTCTGAGGGCTTCAGGAACCCTGAGAACATCTTGGGGAAGAAAAAGAGAGCAGGGACATGAAGCATGAAGTGCCCTGATGGTGGGGTCTGCCCAGCATGATTCTGGGGATGGAATCTGCTCTTTCTGAGGGCTGGAGGTACTTTGAGAACATCTTTGGGAGGAAAAAGAGAGCAGGGACACGTCACAGGAGGTGTCCCAGGTGGGAGGTGCCCAGCAGGGGTGGTGGCAGCAGAGCCCAGGGGAAAGCTGCAGCCCCTGCCCCGTGGGAGGATGAGGAGAGAGGAGCCCCAGGGTGAGCAAGGAGGTTTGGGGTGATGAGCAGAGGGTGCTGCTGGCCCTACAGCCACCCAGGGCTTGCTGGTGGCCAGGAGGGCTGGAGCTGGAGCTGGGATGCTGAAGGGCAGCCCTGGCATCATCTCTGCCTGGGGACAGCAAGGCCACCCCAGCTCCCCTGTTCCTGGTGCCATTGCTGACAAATGTCCCCCCCTCTGCTGCTGCCCTGGGGAAGGGTGGCAGGGAGGGGGAAGGTCACTACCTCAGTAACAGTTCTGGCAACCTCAGAGCAGGAGGGGGCAGCAGTTTGGACTTCCCAGTTCTGTCGGAGTTCTTCCTGGTCCTCGGGCAGGGTTGTGCCTGAGCAGGGCAGAGACACAGGAGGGGGTGAGATCCAGGAGCTCTGCAGGCAAGCTGAGCACATCCTGAGGAAGGCTTGGAATGGCTGAGGAGGGAGATGATGAGCCAGGGGCAGGAGAGGAGGAGGAAGAGGAGGGACTGGGGAGCAGTGGAGCTGCCTGCATGGGAGCTCCTGGGCTGGGAAAGCCCAAAACCTCCAGCCCTGGAGCAGCCCCACAATTAAACCATGGCTGGAAACCCACCAGGGCAGGGGGAGAAGCTCTCCAAGGGAGGTGAGGAAGAGGAGAAGTGGGGCTGCCTCCTCTTTGAGGGAGCAACATCAGCAGCCTGGGGCTGGGGAGCAGGGGAGAGGCACTGCTGGTGTCCCCAAAAAGCCCAGGAATGGTCTGTGGCAACCCCCAGGAAGACAAGCAGAGCCCTGGGGGATGTTGGTGTGTGGCTTCTCTTACATTTCTGGTGCTTTTCGATGAAGAAGCACCACAGAGCATCTAAGGCCATGGCACTGGTGTCCTCCTCTTTCTCCTTGAAGGACAGCAGCAGGACAAGCTGGCCCAGCAGCTCCCCAAAGTTTGGGATCTGGAATTCCTGGTTCTCTGTTTTTTGATCGTGCTGGGGGAGGGAAGCAGAAGAGCAAAAGGGGAGCAGAGAGCTGGAGGGGTGTGCAGGGAGGGGGCTTTGGGCTGGCTGGAGGGTTCCAGGTCCTTACTTTCCCCCAGGAAGAAGCGGTCAGGAAGCGGCTGAGGCCGCGGATCCTGCCCACTGCCCTCTTCCGAACCTCGGGCCTCTCACAGTTGGAAAAGTTTATCAGCAGCTGGGGGGAAAGAGAGAGAGAGAGAGAAGCTCCTGGTGTGTCCTGGGAGCAGACACCCCCTCCAGCAGAACCAGCATCCATCCACTCCTGGGCTGCACCCGCTGGGTCCCTTGAGGCTGGACAGGGGTTCCCTGGGTACCCCACAGCCTTGTGGCCAGGCAGGAGGCAGGTGCCACCCCCTGGGTGCCAGGAAAGCCTGGGGGGCAGCCCCTGGTTACCCCAGGATGTTGGGAACCCCCCTGCAGTCTGCTCATCCATCCCTCCATCCATCCATCCATCCATCCATCCATCCATCCATCCATCCATCCATCTATCCATCCCTCCCTCCATCCATCCATCCATCCATCCCTCTCCCCATCCCTCGCTCCATCCATCCATCCCTCCATCCATCCATCCATCCATCCATCCATCCATCCATCCATCCATCCATCCATCCCTCCCTCTCTCCATCCATCCCTCCATCCCTCCCCTCACTCCAGGACAACCCCTTCCCTCCACCCTTTGCACATCCCAGACCTGGAATATCATCTCCAGCACCTCACTGACCCTGGATTCAGAACAATTCGCCACCACCTGCTGCAGCAGGGTGTCCATGCTCATCAGGACCTGCAGGGAGGACAAAGACCTTGAGCCTGGTGTCTCCTTCCTTCCTGCTGCCTCTGCCACCCCCAGGAATTCCCAAATCCCAGGGAGAGAGCCAGGGACAGAAAACCTTCTGCCTGTGCCCACAGGAGGGGGTGAGGGGGGGAAAGTCAAGCCCAGCCCCTGCTTTGCATCCCAAATCCCAGCAGAGGGTGGGCAGGGGGCAGATCTGAGGGGCTGGGAGCTCCTGGAGATTAAACCAGAACCTACCTCGTAGTAGAGAGTGGGTTTGGGGCTCACGATGTGCTCTGCGGGGGGCAGCCAGAAAACACCGGAGAAGCAAAGCTCCAGCAGGATCTTCTCCTTGCCTTCCAGCAGGGTTCCCACCGTGCTGCAAAGAGAGAGGGCCCAGTTGGACCTGTTCTGATCCATTATACCAATGTAGAGATGGGCTTTTAGTTGGAGAGGGCAGAGAAAGGGTCCAGTTGGACCTGTTCTGATCCATTATACCAATGTAGAGATGGGCTTTTAGTTGGAGAGGGCAGAGAAAGGGTCCAGTTGGACCTGTTCTGATCCATTATACCAATGTAGAGATGGACTTTTAGTTGGAGAGGGCAGAGAAAGGGTCCAGTTGGACCTGTTCTGATCAATGATATAAATATGGAGATCAACTTTCAGGTGGAGAGGGCAAAGAGAGAGGGTCCAGTTGGACCTGTTCTGATCCATTATATCCAGATGGAGGAGAGGGCAAAGAGAGAGGGCCCAGTTGGACCTGTTCTGATCCATTATATCAATGTAGAGATGGACTTTTAGTTGGAGAGGGCAGAGAAAGGGTCCAGTTGGACCTGTTCTGATCCATTATACCAATGTAGAGATGGACTTTTAGTTGGAGAGGGCAGAGAAAGAGTCCAGTTGGACCTGTTCTGATCCATTATACCAATGTAGAGATGGACTTTTAGTTGGAGAGGGCAGAGAAAGGGTCCAGTTGGACCTGTTCTGATCCATTATACCAATGTAGAGATGGACTTTTAGTTGGAGAGGGCAGAGAAAGGGTCCAGTTGGACCTGTTCTGATCCATTATACCAATGTAGAGATGGACTTTTAGTTGGAGAGGGCAGAGAAAGGGTCCAGTTGGACCTGTTCTGATCCATTATACCAATGTAGAGATGGACTTTTAGTTGGAGAGGGCAGAGAAAGGGTCCAGTTGGACCTGTTCTGATCAATTATATCCAGATGGAGGAGAGAGCAAAGAGAGAGGGCCCAGTTGGACCTGTTCTGATCCACTATAGCCAGATGGAGATCAACTTCTAGTTGGAGAGGGCAAAGAGAAAAGGTCCAGTGGATCCAGTGGATCTGTTCTGATCAGTTGTGTCAAGATGGAGCAGAGGGCAAAGAGAGTTGAGTTGGACCTGTTCTGATCAACGATATAAATATGGAGATCAACTTTCAGTTGGAGAGGGCAAAGAGAGAAGGTCCAGTTGGATCTGTTCTGATCCATTACATCAAGACAAAGCTGGAGGTTCCACCTTTAAATCCTTCCAGTTGTGTAAAACAAGAGAACCTGATAAGGATGGACTGAGCCCCAGCCTGGCCTGCAGTAACTCTCCTCTGGCAGGGAAATGCTCTCTGTTAAAACTTAATTTTTATCTCCCACAGCAGAATATTTCCCACCATGACACCCACCCCAATAACACCTACAATTAGACCAGAGTTTTGCTCCCTCCTCTGAGGAGATGGGGCAGCTGGGGGCAGGAAGGTGTTAACAGGGTGTGCAGGGTCCCCCCCTGGGTGAGAGGAGCCCAGGAGGGCTGGGCAGGTACCTGAGCTGGGTAATGGCCTGCATGGAAAGGTGTTTGACTTCTGTGGTCAGCTGGAATGAGGAATCCTCCTTCAGCACCACCTGCAGAGCAGGGAGAGATCAGACCCAGAGCCACCAAACCCCCCCTGCTTGGTGCTGGGAAATGGGGGGGCTGAGAGGGAAATGGGGGGGGTGAGAGAGAAATGGGGTGAGAGAGGAAATGGAGAGGAAATGGGGTGATGAGAGGGAAATGGGGGTGATGAGAGGAAATGGGGGTGAGGAGAGAGAGAAATGGGGGGCTGAGAGGAAATGGGGAGGGTGAGAGAGAATTGGGGTAGAGGAAATGGGGGTGATGAGAGGAAATGGGGGGGTGAGAGAGAAATGGGGGTGAGAGGAAATGGGGGCTGAGAGAGAAATGGGGGTGATGAGAGGGAAATGGGGGGGGTGAGAGAGAAATGGGGGTGATGAGAGGGAAATGGGGGTGAGGAGAGAGAAATGGGGGGGCTGAGAGGGAAATGGGGGTGATGAGAGGGAAATGGGGGTGAGGAGAGAGAAATGGGGGGGTGAGAAATGGTGATAGAAGAGAAATGGGGGGGCTGAGAAGGAAATGGGGAGGCTGAGAAATGGGGGTGATGGAAGAGAAATGGGGGGGGTGAGAAATGGGGGGCTGAGAGAGAAATGGGGGGGCTGAGAAATGGGGGTGATGGAAGAGAAATGGGGGGGTGAGAGAGAAATGGGGGGGCTGAAAGGGAAATCGGGGTGATGGAGAATTGGGAGGGTGAGAGAAAATATGGGTGGGGCTTTGAGAAGAAAAGGGGGTGATAGAGAGGAAATGGGGTGGTGCTGGAGGATATGGAAGTGAGAGAGAGAGAAATGGGGGTGATGAGAGAGAAATGGGGGGGCTGAGAGAGAAATGGGGGGGCTGAGAGGGAAATGGGGGTGATGAGAGGGAAATGGGGGGGCTGAGAGAGAAATGGGGGTGATAAGAGAGAAATGGGGGTGATGAGAGAGAAATGGGGGGGCTGAGAGAGAAATGGGGGTGATGAGAGGGAAATGGGGGGGCTGAGAGGGAAATGGGGGTGATGAGAGAGAAATGGGGGTGATGAGAGAGAAATGGGGGGCTAGGAAGGGAAATGGGAGAGAATTGAGAGAGAAATGGGGGGGCTGAGAGGGAAATGGGGGTGATGAGAGGGAAATGGGGAGGGTGAGAGAGAAATGGGGGGGTGAGAGGGAAATGGGGGGGCTGAGAGAGAAATGGGGGTGATGAGAGGGAAATGGGGGGGCTGAGAGGGAAATGGGGGGGTGAGAGAGAAATGGGGGGGGTGAGAGGGAAATGGGGGGGGTGAGAGAGAAATGGGGGGGCTGAGAGGGAAATGGGGGTGAGGAGAGAGAAATGGGGGTGAGGAGAGGGAAATGGGGAGGGTGAGAGAGAAATGGGGGGGCTGAGAAGGAAATGGGGAGGCTGAGAAATGGGGGTGATGGAAGAGAAATGGGGGGGTGAGAGAGAAATGGGGGGGCTGAAAGGGGCCCCAGCTGTCCCAGCACTGCCAGCTCCCCCTCACCTCGATGTTATCCAAGACTTTGTAGCCCTGACAGAAAATCTCCATGCCCTCCATCATGCCCAGGGCATTTGCACAAGCACAGAGGACACAGACACAGTTCAGGAACTTGCTGGCCTCCTCTGCGTGCTGGCGGATACCCTGGAACAGAGAGAGAGAGAAATGGGGGGGCTGAGAGGGAAGTGGGGGGGCTGAGAGGGAAGTGGGGGGGCTGAGAGGGAAATGGGGGTGATGAGAGGGAAATGGGGAGGGTGAGAGAGAAATGGGGGGGCTGAGAGAGAAATGGGGGTGATGAGAGGGAAATGGGGGGGCTGAGAGAGAAATGGGGGTGATAAGAGAGAAATGGGGGTGATGAGAGAGAAATGGGGGGGCTGAGAGAGAAATGGGGGTGATGAGAGGGAAATGGGGAGGCTGAGAGAGAAATGGGGGTGATGAGAGAGAAATGGGGGTGATGAGAGAGAAATGGGGGTGAGAGAGAAATGGGGGTGCTGAGAGGGGACCCAGAGCTCCAGCTCCCCCCAGCACGAGCACAGCAGGAATGGTTCCAGTTACCATATCGGGGTTGGTGACAAAGCCCACGATGTCATCCACGGCTTCCTTCAGCACCTCCTCTTTGTAGAGGGGCAGCCAGCTGGAATCTGAGGAAGAGAGCCAAGAGAAGAGGGAATGGTGTCCTGGGGTGTGCCAGGGGAGGCTTGGGGTGCATATTGGGAAGGATTCTGTCAGGGAGAGGGTGATCAGACTTGGGAAGGGGCAGCCCAGGGAAGGGGTGGATTCTCCATCCCTGGAGAGGTCTAAAAAGGGACTGGATGTGGCACTGAGTGCCGTGGGATCGAGGGGTGGAGTGGGTGATCCCAGAGGGATCCTTTCCAATCCTAATGATTCTGGGATTCTAAGAGAAGGAGAGGGAGAGGGAGAGGGAGAGGGAGAGGGAGAGGGAGAGGGAGAAGGAGAAGGAGAAGGAGAAGGAGAAGGAGAAGGAGAAGGAGAAGGAGAAGGAGAAGGAGAAGGAGAAGGAGAAGGAGAAGGAGAAGGAGAAGGAGAAGGAGAAGGAGAAGGAGAAGGAGAAGGAGAAGGAGAAGGAGAAGGAAAGGAAGAGGAGAGGAGAAGGAGAAAGAGGAAGGAGAAGGAGAAAGGAAAGAGGAAAGGAAAGGAAAGGAAAGGAAAGGAAAGGAAAGGAAAGGAAAGGAAAGGAAAGGAAAGGAAAGGAAAGGAAAGGAAAGGAAAGGAAAGGAAAGGAAAGGAAAGGAAAGGAAAGGAAAGGAAAGGAAAGGAAAGGAAAGGAAAGGAAAGGGAAAGGAAAGGAAAGGAAAGGAAAGGAAAGGAAAGGAAAGGAAAGGAAAGGAAAGGAAAGGAAAGGAAAGGAAAGGAAAGGAAAGGAAAGGAAAGGAAAGGAAAGGAAAGGAAAGGAAAGGAAAGGAAAGGAAAGGAAAGGAAAGGAAAGGAAAGGAAAGGAAAGGAAAGGAAAGGAAAGGAAAGGAAAGGAAAGGAAAGGAAAGGAAAGGAAAGGAAAGGAAAGGAAAGGAAAGGAAAGGAAAGGAAAGGAAAAGGAGAGAGGAGGAGGAGGTGGAGGAGGAAGAGGAAGAGGAAAGGTCCTGTGTGTCTCCCTCACCAACCACCAGAGGCTGCAGCTGGTTCTCCAAGGAGCTGCTCTTCAGGGTATCTCTGTCCTCCTCCTCCTCCTCCTCCAGCATCCTCAGCAGGCTGGTCAGTCCCTCCGCCATTTTTTAGGAAAAAAGGGAAAAGGGCTGGAGCAGGAATGGGGAAGTTTGGGTCAAAGCTTTGGGGACAAACACGGAAAAGCTGTGAGCTGTGTGTGGGGTCTCCTCTCTCGTCTCTCCACTCTCCACTCTCCTCTCTCCTCTCTTCTCTCTCCTCTCTCCACTCTCCTCTCTCCACTCTCCTCTCTCGTCTCTCCACTCTCCTCTCTCCTCTCTTCTCTCTCCTCTCTTCTCTCTCCTCTCTCGGCTCTCGGCTCTCGGCTCTAGGCTCTCCACTCTCCTCTCTCCTCTCCGCTGCACCCTCAGGGTCGGAGTGACACCCAGAGATGTCACAAAGGACCCCAAGACTCCGGGTTCCAGAAGCTTGGGGACAGGGACAGCAGAGGGGGGGGGGGGCAAAAGGACCTGGAGTCCCTCCTGGGAAACTGGGAAGGGGAAGAGTCCCTCACCTGGGAAAGCTGGAAGTCTTGTGGACAAGGGTTTGGATCAGAGGGTCCTTGAGGGCCCTTCCAAGCTTCAGTTCCAAGGTTCTGATGATTCTCTGAATGGTTCCAGGATCCTGTGAGAGATCCCAGGATCCTGTGGTTCCATGATTCCATGGTTCCATGATTCTCTGAGTCACTTTCTGAGTGATTCCGTGATCCTGAGTCCAGGATTCTCTGGATAATTCCATGATTCCAGGATTCTCTGAATGGTCCCAAACCTCTTTTTCCTTCCCTTTAAATCCTGAGGGATCTGGGAGCCTGCAGGAGATTTGGGATCCATCCTGAGGGATTCCCCCCAAGGGATCTGGGGGTGTTGGGATCCATCCTGAGGGATCTGGGATCTGGGAGCTTGGGGATCCACCCCAAGGGATTCCTCCCTGAGGGATCTGGGGGTGTTGGGATCCATCCTGAGGGATCTGGGAGCCTGCAGGAGATTTGGGATCCATCCTGAGGGATTCCCCCCAGGGGATCTGGGGGTGTTGGGATCCATCCTGAGGGATCCTCCCTGGGATCTGGGAGCTTGGGGATCCACCCCAAGGGATCTCGGGAATCCTCCATGAGGGATCTGAAGGTGTTGGGATCCACCTGGAGGGATCCAGGGGTGTTGGGATCCCCCCTGGGATCTGGGGGTGTTGGGAACCCCCTGGGATCTGGGGGTGTTGGGATCCATCCTGAGGGATCTGGGAGCCTGCAGGAGATTTGGGATCCATCCTGAGGGATCTCGGGGTGTTGGGATCCACCTGGAGGGATCTAGGGGTGTTGGGATCCATCCTGAGGGATCTGGGAGCTTGAGGATCCCCCCAAGGGATCTGGAGAATCCTCCATGAGGGATCTGGGGGTGTTGGGAACCCCCTGGGATCTGGGGGTGTTGGGATCCATCCTGAGGGATCTGGGGAATCCTCCCTGAGGGATCTGGGGGTGTTGGGATCCATCCTGAGGGATCTGGGAGCCTGCAGGAGATTTGGGATCCATCCTTAGGGATTCCCCCCCAAGGGATCTGGGGGTGTTGGGATCCATCCTGAGGGATCTGGGAGCCTGCAGGAGATTTGGGATCCATCCTGAGGGATTCCCCCCAAGGGATCTCCGGGTGTTGGGATCCACCTGGAGGGATCCAGGGGTGTTGGGATCCATCCTGAGGGATCTGGGAGCTTGAGGATCCCTCCAAGGGATCTGGAGAATTCTCCATGAGGGATCTGGGGGTGTTGGGATCCATCCTGAGGGATCTGGGGGTGTTTCTTGGGGGGGTGTTTGTTGGGGGGGTTTGGAGTGGGGTTTTTTTGGGGGGGGTTTCTTAGGGCTTTTTTGGGGGGGGTGTTTGGGGGGCTTCTCAGGGTGGGTTTTTTTTGGGGGGGTGTTTGGGGGGTTTCCCATTTTTTGGGGGGGTGTTTAGGGAGTTTCCCATTTTTTTTGGGGGGGGGGGATGTTTCTTGGTGACATTTCTTGCACTTCAGGGCTTTTCTTGGAGGTGTTTATTGGGGGGGGGTTTCTTTTTTGAGGTGGGGGGGTGTTTATGGGGGTCCCAGCAGCACCGCCCTCCCCCTCAGCCCCCCCCCAGCCCCCCCTCGGGTACCACATAGTGGTGCCCATCCCCCTCCCTCCTGGGGCTCAGCTCTCCCAGTTGCCCATTACTGGTTTCCAGTCCCCCCCAGGGCCATAAATGGGGCCGGGGGCTTTTCCCCTGTTGCCCCAACACCCAAACCTCCCCCCCCTCTAAAAAACCCCCCCCCAAATCCACCCCCCCCAAAAAAAACTCCTCCTGGGGGGCGTGGAAGAGGTTGGGGATCTCGGGGTCCTGCTGGAAGTTGGGGGGCAACGCCGAGGTGGGGACCCCCAGAATGACACCTGGGGGGGGGGGAAGGGGCAAGGTCACCTCAGAGCCCCCCCCCCACACCATGAGGGGGGTCCCTGAGCCCCCCCCCTTTTGTTTTGTACCTGTGAGCACAGCCCAATGGGCTTTGTGGCCGTGTTTGTGGCAGGGCTCGTGGTTGCTGTCTTCATCATAACTTGGGGGGGGGTTAAGGGGGGGCAACAGGGTGAAACCCCCCCACACACACCCCCAAATCCTCCCAGCCCCCCAAATTAACCCCCTCCCCCCAATAAGACCCCAAACCCCCAGTAAGAAATCATCTGGACCCCCCCCCCCCAAAATACCCTGAGTGGGGGCAGCACCACACGAGGGGGGAAATGGGGGTAAAATGATCCCCCCCCCCAAAAAAAAAGACACAACCCCCCCCCAAAAAAAGCCCCCCCGGATTAATAGAGCCCCCCCATAATATTAAGGAAGACTTAGGGGGGTTGGGACCCCCCAAAATGGGGGCTCCCAGCCCAGTGGGGACAGAACCAGCAGAAGGGGTTGAAAAAAGGATCCCCCCCCCTCAAAAAAAAAAGACACCCCCCCAAAAAGAGGCCCCCCCCCCCAAAAAAAAGCCCCCCCGGATTAATAGAGCCCCCCCATAATGTAAAAGGAGATTTAGGGGGCTTAGGACCCCCCAAAAATGGGGGCTCCCAGCCCAGTGGGGACAGAACCAGCAGAAGGGGTTGAAAAAAAGGATCCCCCCCCCCAAAAGAAAAATAAAATCCCCCCCCAGGATACGGCACGAGGAGGGGGAGCCCCCGGGTGAGGTGCTGGAGGATCTTGGGGCGATTGGGCCCCCCCAGGCCCCCCGAAACGACCTCAGCTCTGCAGGGGAAGAGCTCCTGGGCCAGGGCTGCCATGTGCAGGGCTGCAAAAAGAACAAAGGGGGGGGGGAAATAACCAAAAAAAGGGGTTTTGTGTCCCCCCCCCTCCCTGATTTGGGGTTTTTTTACCTGAAAACATCTCCCCCCGGGCAGTGAAGCCCCGGGCCTGGGCTGCCCCCAGCACCTCCCCCAGACCCACCCCGTGGGAGGGGGCCAGGAGTGAAGCTGCCATCCAGAGAGCCACCAGCCCACACCTGGGGGGGCAAAGGGAAGGGGGGGGCACAGGGAGGGCCACTGACCCCCAAGGGGGGGTGGGGGGGGCACTGACTCCTCCTGACCCCCCCCAGAAACAACCAACCCCCCCTGAACACCCCCATCCCCCCCTACAGCCCCCACAGTCCCCCCAGAACCCCCCCAGACCCAACCCACACCTGGGGGGGCAAAGGGAAAGGGGGGGCACAGGGAGGGGGCTCTGACCCCCCCCGATCCCCCATGACCCCCCCATGACCCCCCACACACTGGGGGGAGGGCAAAGGGAAGGGGGGGGCACAAGGGGGGGGGGCACTGACCCCCCTGATCCCCCATAACCCCCCCAGAGCCCCCCCAAACCCAGCCCGCCCCCCAGGACCCCCCCCCTCTGACCACCACCACCACCCCCGGCCCCCCACACTTGGGGGGGGGGCAAAGGGAAGGGGGGGGCACAGGGAGTGGGCTCTGACCCCCCCCGATCCCCCATGACCCCCCCAGAGCCCCCCCAAACCCAGCCCGTCCCCCAGGATCCCCCCCCCCGACCATGGAAAGGTGTTTGACTTCTGTGGTCAGCTGGAATGAGGAATCCTCCTTCAGCACCACCTGCAGAGCAGGGAGAGATCAGAGCCAGAGCCACCAAACCCCCCCTGCCTGGTGCTGGGAAATGGGGGGGGTGAGATCAGCCCATGGATCAGCCAGGAGCACCCTGTGCTGGGTCAGGAGCTGCTGGAAGGGGCCCAGAGAGTGGTGCTGAACGGGGCTGCCTCAAAATGGCGGCTGTGGTGTCCCCCAGGGATCAGTGCTGGGCCCAGTGCTGTTCAATGTCCTTAGTGATGATTTAGAGGAGGGGATTGAGTCCCTCATGAGGAAATCTGTGGGTCAGCTGGAAGGCAGGAGGGCTCTGCAGAGGGACCTGGAGAGACTGGAGAGTTGGGCTGATCCCAAGGGGATGAGGTTCAACACAACAACCCCATGGGGAGCTCCAGGCTGGGCACAGAGTGGCAGAAAGGGACCTGGGAGTCTGGATTGCCAGGAAGGTGAAGAGGAGCCAGCAGTGTGCCCAGGTGGCCAAGAAGGCCAATGGCATCCTGGGCTGGCTCAGGAAGAGCGTAGCCAGCAGGTCCAGGGACGGGATTCTGCCCCTGTGCTCAGCTCTGGGGAGGCCACAGCTTGAGTCCTGTGTCCAGTTCTGGGCCCCTCAGCTCAGGAAGGAGCTTGAGGTGCTGTCCTGGTTTGGGCCAGGATAAAGGGGATTTTCTGTCTTGTCCTTTTGCTTTCAGCTCAGTCTCTTGGAAGCAGCTGCACTTGTCGAATTTAACAGCAAGTTTCTCAGTCAGTGTGTGCTCTGGGACTGATCCCACTCGATGTTTAGAGGTACTGCTGGAGCCTGGTGTGCAGAGCCAAGGACACTGCTCAGCTCTGAGGAACATTTTACCCTCCAGGAGGAAGAAAGAGATCCCACCTGGAGCCTCCTTTGGGCAGGAAGGGACAAGAGAGATGCCAGAACTGACCAAGCAGAGGATTCCATCCCATCCACCTCATCCTCAGGAGAAATTTGAGGCATCACGAGGGCCAAGCCAGATCTCCTGCCCTCTCCTTCCTTCCTGCCTTTTTCCTGCTTCCCTTTCTTCACCCGGCATCCTGGAAGGTTACCCCAGGATGTTGGGAACCCCCCTGCAGTCTGCTCATCCCTCCCTCCCTCCCTCCATCTCTCCATCCATCCATCCATCCATCCATCCCTCCATCCATCCCTCTATCCATCCATCCCTCCATCTCTCCATCCCTCCCTCCATCCCTCAGACCATTCCAGGGGCTGAGCAGCTCTTGGCCCTCCCTGGGAAACCCTGGGATGAGGTTTGGACCCTTTTCCCTTTTCCTCCCTGGAATCTTTTCACCTTTGGCTGCTGAATTCAGCAATCCATGAGTGGGGATCCCGATTCATCCCTGATGAAAAAAAAGGGAAGGAGGGAGAGAGATCCATGGGCTGGGAACTGAACTTCACAACTTTATTGAAACAAGAACAGGAACAAGAAACAGGAAAAAAACTCCTAATTATGGACAATATGAACAAATCAACAGGGCAATGGAGTCGCCAGGATTCTCCCCCTCTTCCCTTTTCCAGGAGATGGAATCCTGGAGTGTCAGCAGAGGATTGTTCCCAGGGAAGAGGAGGAATTTTCCTGGGGAAAAGCTGGAGCTGCTCCGGGCTCAGCAGCACCAGAACCTTTTGGGTTTTTTCCATTTTTCCTTCCCCCTGAGGGAGCCCAGGGTGAAAATGGTCTGAGTCGCCAGGCAGCGGATGGAGGGGATGCAATCGTGCTCCAGGGGGAAAAGTGCTGGGACCCAAAAATCAAATGACTTCAGAGAAGAGACCCCAAATGTCCCCCCCAGCAATCTGCCAACCTCCTCTGTCCCCTCCCCAGGTTCTGTCCCCTGGCCCAAGCTCTGTCCCCCCCCCCCAGGTCCCTCTGTCCCCTCCCCAGGTCCCTCTGTCCCCTCCCCAGGTTCTGTCCCCTCCCCAGGCTCCTCTGTCCCCCCCCCAGGCTCCTCTGTCCCCCCCCAGGTCCCTCTGTCCCCTCCCCAGGCTCCTCTGTCCGTCCCCCCCCCAGGTCCCTCTGTCCCCTCCCCAGGTTCTGTCCCCTCCCCAGGTTCTGTCCCCTCCCCTGGCTCCTCTGTCCCCTCCCCAGGCTCCTCTGTCCCCTCCCCAGGTCCCTCTGTCCCCTGCTCACCACTAATCAGCTCTGAGAGCTTCTGATGGCTTTGGCCCCGAGCAGCAAGGCCTGGGAAAAAATGAATAAAAAAAATAAATAAAAACTAAAAAGAGAGAATCTTCAGTGTGCTGCTGCCCCCCCTCTGCAAGCCCTGGGGAATAAAGAAATAAATAGGTAAGGAAATAAAGAAAGAGAGGAGAGAGGAAGAGAGAGGAAGAAAAGAGAAGGAAGGAAAAGGAAAAGAAGGAGAAGGAGAAGGAGAAGGAGAAGGAGAAGGAGAAGGAGAAGGAGAAGGAGAAGGAGAAGGAGAAGGAGAAGGAGAGGGGAGAGGGAGAGGAAGAGGAAAAGGGAAAAGGGAAAAGGGAAAAGAAAGGAAAGGAAAGGAAAGAGGAAAGGAAAGAGGAAAGGAAAGAGGAAAGGAAAAGGAAGAGTTGTGTTTAACCCCTTAGGGAGTGCCCTGGGAGATGTGGAAAACGTGCTGTGGCTGTGGCTCACCCAGGAACCTGATGGCTTCCAACCTCAGGGTGTCCTGAGCATCCTCCAGGTATCCCAGGCTCTGCTCCAGGTATTCCTCAGCTATGCTCCTGCCCTGCTGCAGCTGGAGAGAGCAGGAGAGGCTTTGGGCACCTCCCAGTCCCTCCTCCCAGCCCAGTCCCCTCTCCCAGCCAGGAGACAGGGGGACTGAGGTGGAGAGGGAGCCCTGGGGGTGCTGAGACCCCCGTGGGGTGCAGGGAGGGGAGAGGGGGCTCCATCCCTCCATCCCTCCCTCCATCCATCCATCCCTTCATCCATCCATCCATCCGTCCGTCCGTCCGTCCATCCATCCATCTCTCCATCCCTTCATCCATCCCTCTCTCCCTCCCTCCCTCTCTCCATCCCTCCTGGAAAGGAACCCCTGGAGCTCTTTCCTTCAGGACAGGGACCAAGGCTTCAGCTCCAGGCTGGGAGCTCTGGGTTGCAGCAGAGCTGCAGATCCCCCATCCCATCCCATCCCATCCCATCCCAACCCATCCCATCCCATCTCATCTCATCCCATCCCATCCCATCCCATGACTTTTCCCTCCTCCAGCCTCAGGCTTTGTCCTCACCAAGCACTCCCCAATCCTCCAGGTCTGCTCTTTCTGCACCAGGTCCTGGAGCTGATGCCACTGGAGCAGCTCTGCAGCAGCCAGCAGGGCTTGGCTGGAGGCCTGCAGGACACCAGAGCTTGGGAGATGCCACCCCCCTCCTTTTCCTCTGCTTTTCTTCCCATTCCCACCCCAAAGCTCTGGCTGGAAGCTGTACCTGGGCCACGTTGGGGCTCTCATCCCTCATGTGGAGCCAGAGGTGGAACAGCCCCCGTCTCACCCGCTGCTTCAGCTCCCTCCTCCACTTCAGCTCCCTCCTCCCAGACACTTTCTGCAGCAGCTCTGTGAAGAGCTGGAGGGAGAATTCCCTCAGGTCACTCAGCATCTCCTGGGGAGAAGAGAGCAGGACATGAGACAGAGCAGCTCTGCCCCTGGGGAGGAGCCCATTCCCAGCTGGAACAGCCCCAGGGTGCAGAGAGCTCAGGGAGAGGCTGAGCTGGGCTGCAGGACTCAGAACCCAGACATTTAACGAGCCATCCATCCATTTATCCATCCATCCATCCATCCATCCATCCATCCATCCATCCCTCCATCCCCCCCTCCTTCCCTCCCTCCCTCCCACATCTCCCAGAGGAGACAGGAGAGGAGCAGCCCCTTCTCCCAGTGCTTCCCTAGGGATCAGCTTCCCAAGGCCTGCTGCTCCCAGCCCATCCTTACGTTTCCAAACAGAGGCAGGAGCTTGTCCAGCAGCTCTGGAGCCATGGCAGTCACCTCCTTCCTGCTCAGTTCCCTCAGCACATTCCTGAAAATCTTGAGGGCCTTCAGCTGAACATCCTCAGCCCCCTGCTCCAGCACCTCCAGCAGGTCTGGCAGCAGCACCTTCAGCTTCCAGGCCTGGGGAAGGGAAAAAGGAGGAGGAGATCCCAAGGGACTCCTGGAAACGTCCCCAGGAAGCCCCTGGGACCCACCCTGGCATGGAGGGATGGAGAGAGGGATGGATAGAGGGATGGAGGGATGGATGGAGGGATGGATAGAGGGATGGAGGGATGGATGGATGGATGGGTGGATACATGGATGGATGGGTGGATACATGGATGGAGGGAGGGAGGGATGGTGCTGCCACTGGATTGCAGCCATTCCCTCCCCTTCCTGCCCTCTGGAATTCCCTGCTCACCATCTCAGGAGTCTCAGACAGGGTGGCCATGCCAACGAGTGCCACAGAGAGCACGTCCTGGGTCTGGTCCTTCAGGAACCTCCAGAAGGTGTAGGCCTGGGCAAAGAATTCCTGGGACAGGTACATGGTGGACAGGAGCTGAAAGAAACCCAGGAGTCAGGGATGGGCAGAGCTGGGGGAGGGAGCTCCCTGCACCCTGCAGCTTCTGCTTCCCCCAGGGAGCTGAGGAGGGGGCACAGGGGGGGTCCAGAAATGGGAACTCACAGCCAGGCAAGAAATGTCCTCGGAGAGGGTGGAGAAAAGCAAATTCTGGTGCCTGAGCTGGAGCTGCTTGTGCAGCTCCACCAAAACCAGATCCACAGCCCCGGGTTTGGTGAGCAGCATCTCCCACATATCTAGCCCAGAGCTGCAAGGAAAAGCCCCCTGTCAGCAGGGCTGCCTCAGATCAAGGGAATTGGGGGAACTTTGGGTATTTTGGGGGCCGGTACCGGTCTCCTGGAGGAGCAGTGTCCAGCAGCAGCTTGACTGCATCCTCAGGGTTCTGCTCCAGCAGCTTGAGGAGCAGAGAGCGCACTCCCTGCCAGGCTGAATCCCAGCGGACGGAACAGAGGGTCTGGTAGAGGGAGGTCAGGACCCTGGGAATCTGGAGAGGGAGAGGGATCAGCAGGGAGGCAGGGATGTAGGGATGAGGAGGGAGGGAGGGATGGGATGGGATGGGATGGGATGGGATGGGATGGGATGGGATGGGATGAGGGAGGGAGGGATGAGGAGGGAGGGAGGGAGGGATGGGGGGAGGGATGGGGGGAGGGATGGATGGATGGATGGATGGATGGATGGAGGAAGGGATGGATGGATGGAGGGAGGGAGGGAAGGATGAATACATGGATGGATGGATGGATGGATGGATGGAGGGATGGATACATGGATACATGGATGTATGGAATGAGGGATGGAAGAAGGAGCAAGGGCTGAGAGGGCTGAAGGGCAGCCCAGGCAGAGGCCCCTCACATCCACGATCCAGCGCACTGACTCTCCTGTGATCCCAAGCAGGACGCTGCCCACCAGCTCCTTGTCATAGATGGTGAAGGATTGCATCCCCTCCATGACCCTCAGGATGAAACCTGTCCTTTCTGAGGGCTTCAGGAACCCTGAGAACATCTTGGGGAGGAAAAAGAGAGCAGGGACATGAAGCATGAAGTGCCCTGATGGTGGGGTCTGCCCAGCATGATTCTGGGGATGGAATCTGCTCTTTCTGAGGGCTGGAGGTACTTTGAGAACATCTTTGGGAGGAAAAAGAGAGCAGGGACACGTCACAGGAGGTGTCCCAGGTGGGAGGTGCCCAGCAGGGGTGGTGGCAGCAGAGCCCAGGGGAAAGCTGCAGCCCCTGCCCCGTGGGAGGATGAGGAGAGAGGAGCCCCAGGGTGAGCAAGGAGGTTTGGGGTGATGAGCAGAGGGTGCTGCTGGCCCTACAGCCACCCAGGGCTTGCTGGTGGCCAGGAGGGCTGGAGCTGGAGCTGGGATGCTGAAGGGCAGCCCTGGCATCATCTCTGCCTGGGGACAGCGAGGCCACCCCAGCTCCCCTGTTCCTGGTGCCATTGCTGACAAATGTCCCCCCCTCTGCTGCTGCCCTGGGGAAGGGTGGCAGGGAGGGGGAAGGTGACTACCTCAGTAACAGTTCTGGCAACCTCAGAGCAGGAGGGGGCAGCAGTTTGGACTTCCCAGTCCTGTCGGAGTTCTTCCTGGTCCTCGGGCAGGGTTGTGCCTGAGCAGGGCAGAGACACAGGAGGGGGTGAGATCCAGGAGCTCTGCAGGCAAGCTGAGCACATCCTGAGGAAGGCTTGGAATGGCTGAGGAGGGAGATGATGAGCCAGGGGCAGGAGAGGAGGAGGAAGAGGAGGGACTGGGGAGCAGTGGAGCTGCCTGCATGGGAGCTCCTGGGCTGGGAAAGCCCAAAACCTCCAGCCCTGGAGCAGCCCCACAATTAAACCATGGCTGGAAACCCCCCAGGGCAGGGGGAGAAGCTCTCTAAGGGAGGTGAGGAAGAGGAGGAGTGGGGCTGCCTCCTCTTTGAGGGAGCAACATCAGCAGCCTGGGGCTGGGGAGCAGGGGAGAGGCACTGCTGGTGTCCCCAAAAAGCCCAGGAATGGTCTGTGGCAACCCCCAGGAAGACAAGCAGAGCCCTGGGGGATGTTGGTGTGTGGCTTCTCTTACATTTCTGGTGCTTTTCGATGAAGAAGCACCACAGAGCATCTAAGGCCATGGCACTGGTGTCCTCCTCTTTCTCCTTGAAGGACAGCAGCAGGACAAGCTGGCCCAGCAGCTCCCCCAAGTTTGGGATCTGGAATTCCTGGTTCTCCGTCTTTTGATCGTGCTGGGGGAGGGAAGCAGAAGAGCAAAAGGGGAGCAGAGAGCTGGAGGGGTGTGCAGGGAGGGGGCTTTGGGCTGGCTGGAGGGTTCCAGGTCCTTACTGTCCCCCAGGAAGAAGCGGTCAGGAAGCGGCTGAGGCCGCGGATCCTGCCCACTGCCCTCTTCCGAACCTCGGGCCTCTCACAGTTGGAAAAGTTTATCAGCAGCTGGGGGGAAAGAGAGAGAGAGAGAAGCTCCTGGTGTGTCCTGGGAGCAGACACCCCCTCCAGCAGAACCAGCATCCATCCACTCCTGGGCTGCACCCGCTGGGTCCCTTGAGGCTGGACAGGGGTTCCCTGGGTACCCCACAGCCTTGTGGCCAGGCAGGAGGCAGATGCCACCCCCTGGGTGCCAGGAAAGCCTGGGGGGCAGCCCCTGGTTACCCCAGGATGTTGGGAACCCCCCTGCAGTCTGCTCATCCATCCCTCCCTCCCTCCATCCATCCATCCCTCCATCCCTCCATCCCTCCATCCCTCTCTCCATCCCTCCCTCCATCCCTCCATCCCTCCCCTCACTCCAGGACAACCCCTTCCCTCCACCCTTTGCACATCCCAGACCTGGAATATCATCTCCAGCACCTCGCTGACCCTGGATTCAGAACAATTTGCCACCACCTGCTGCAGCAGGGTGTCCATGCTCATCAGGACCTGCAGGGAGGACAAAGACCTTGAGCCTGGTGTCTCCTTCCTTCCTGCTGCCTCTGCCACCCCCAGGAATTCCCAAATCCCAGGGAGAGAGCCAGGGACAGAAAACCTTCTGCCTGTGCCCACAGGAGGGGGTGAGGGGGGGAAAGTCAAGCCCAGCCCCTGCTTTGCATCCCAAATCCCAGCAGAGGGTGGGCAGGGGGCAGATCTGAGGGGCTGGGAGCTCCTGGAGCTTAAACCAGAACCTACCTCGTAGTAGAGAGTGGGTTTGGGGCTCACGATGTGCTCTGCGGGGGGCAGCCAGAAAACACCAGAGAAGCAAAGCTCCAGCAGGATCTTCTCCTTGCCTTCCAGCAGGGTTCCCACCGTGCTGCAAAGAGAGAGGGCCCAGTTGGACCTGTTCTGATCCAGATGGAGATCAGCTATTAGTTGGAGAGGGCAAATTCTGATCAATTACATCCAGATGGAGATGGACTTTTAGTTGGAGAGGGCAAAGAGAGAGGGTCCAGTTGGACCTGTTCTGATCAATTATATCCAGATGGAGGAGAGGGCAAAGAGAGAGGGCCCAGTTGGACCTGTTCTGATCCATTATATCCAGATGGAGGAGAGATGGCAGAGAAAGGGCCCAGTTGGACCTGTTCTGATCAATTATATCCAGATGGAGGAGAGAGCAAAGAGAGAGGGCCCAGTTGGACCTGTTCTGATCCATTATAGCCAGATGGAGATCAACTTTTAGATGGAGAGGGCAAAGAGAAAAGGTCCAGTGGATCCAGTGGATCTGTTCTGATCAGTTGTGTCAAGATGGAGCAGAGGGCAAAGAGAGTTGAGTTGGACCTGTTCTGATCAATGATATAAATATGGAGATCAACTTTCAGTTGGAGAGGGCAAAGAGAGAGGGTCCAGTTGGATCTGTTCTGATCCATTACATCAAGACAAAGCTGGAGGTTCCACCTTTAAATCCTTCCAGTTGTGTAAAACAAGAGAACCTGATAAGGATGGACTGAGCCCCAGCCTGGCCTGCAGTAACTCTCCTCTGGCAGGGAAATGCTCTCTGTTAAAACTTCATTTTTATCTCCCACAGCAGAATATTTCCCACCATGACACCCACCCCAATAACACCTACAATTAGACCAGAGTTTTGCTCCCTCCTCTGAGGAGATGGGGCAGCTGGGGGCAGGAAGGTGTTAACAGGGTGTGCAGGGTCCCCCCCTGGGTGAGAGGAGCCCAGGAGGGCTGGGCAGGTACCTGAGCTGGGTAATGGCCTGCATGGAAAGGTGTTTGACTTCTGTGGTCAGCTGGAATGAGGAATCCTCCTTCAGCACCACCTGCAGAGCAGGGAGAGATCAGAGCCAGAGCCACCAAACCCCCCCTGCCTGGTGCTGGGAAATGGGGGGGCTGAGAGGGAAATGGGGGGGGTGAGAGAGAAATGGGGAGGTGAGAGGGAAATGGGGGTGAGGAGAGAGAAATGGGGAGGTGAGAGGGAAATGGGGGGGCTGAGAGAGAAATGGGGAGGCTGAGAGAGAAATGGGGGTGAGGAGAGGGAAATGGGGGTGAGAAGAGAGAAATGGGGAGGCTGAGAGAGAAATGGGGAGGCTGAGAGAGAAATGGGGGTGAGGAGAGAGAAATGGGGAGGCTGAGAGAGAAATGGGGGTGAGGAGAGAAATGGGGGGGTGAGAAATGGTGATAGAAGAGAAATGGGGGGGCTGAGAAGGAAATGGGGAGGCTGAGAAATGGGGGTGATGGAAGAGAAATGGGGGGCTGAGAGAGAAATGGGGGGGCTGAAAGGGGCCCCAGCTGTCCCAGCACTGCCAGCTCCCCCCTCACCTCGATGTTATCCAAGACTTTGTAGCCCTGACAGAAAATCTCCATGCCCTCCATCATGCCCAGGGCATTTGCACAAGCACAGAGGACACAGACACAGTTCAGGAACTTGCTGGCCTCCTCTGCGTGCTGGCGGATACCCTGGAACAGAGAGAGAGAGAAATGGGGGGGCTGAGAGGGAAGTGGGGGGGCTGAGAGGGAAATGGGGGGGCTGAGAGGGAAATGGGGAGGGTGAGAGAGAAATGGGGGGGCTGAGAGAGAAATGGGGGTGATGAGAGGGGACCCAGAGCTCCAGCTCCCCCCAGCACGAGCACAGCAGGAATGGTTCCAGTTACCATATCGGGGTTGGTGACAAAGCCCACGATGTCATCCACGGCTTCCTTCAGCACCTCCTCTTTGTAGAGGGGCAGCCAGCTGGAATCTGAGGAAGAGAGCCAAGAGAAGAGGGAATGGTGTCCTGGGGTGTGCCAGGGGAGGCTTGGGGTGCATATTGGGAAGGATTCTGTCAGGGAGAGGGTGATCAGACTTGGGAAGGGGCAGCCCAGGGAAGGGGTGGATTCTCCATCCCTGGAGAGGTCTAAAAAGGGACTGGATGTGGCACTGAGTGCCGTGGGATCGAGGGGTGGAGTGGGTGATCCCAGAGGGATCCTTTCCAATCCTAATGATTCTGGGATTCTAAGAGAAGAGGAGAGGGAGAGGGAGAGGGAGAGGGAGAGGGAGAAGGAGAAGGAGAAGGAGAAGGAGAAGGAGAAGGAGAAGGAGAAGGAGAAGGAGAAGGAGAAGGAGAAGGAGAAGAAGGAGAAGGAGAAGGAGAAGGAGAAGGAGAAGGAGAAGGAGAAGGAGAAGGAGAAGGAGGAGAAGGAGGAGAAGGAGGAGAAGGAGGAGAAGGAGAAGGAGAAGGAGAAGGAGAAGGAGAAGGAGAAGGAGAAGGAGAAGGAGAAGGAGGAGAAGGAGGAGAAGGAGGAGAAGGAGAAGGAGAAGGAGAAGGAGAAGGAGAAGGAGAAGGAAAGGAAGAGGAGAGGAGGAGGAGAAAGAGGAAGGAGAGGGAGAAAGGAAAGGAAAGGAAAGGAAAGGAAAGGAAAGGAAAGGAAAGGAAAGGAAAGGAAAGGAAAGGAAAGGAAAGGAAAGGAAAGGAAAGGAAAGGAAAGGAAAGGAAAGGAAAGGAAAGGAAAGGAAAGGAAAGGAAAGGAAAGGAAAGGAAAGGAAAGGAAAGGAAAGGGAAAGGAAAGGAAAGGAAAGGAAAGGAAAGGAAAGGAAAGGAAAGGAAAGGAAAGGGAAAGGAAAGGAAAGGAAAGGAAAGGAAAGGAAAGGAAAGGAAAGGAAAGGAAAGGAAAGGAAAGGAAAGGAAAGGAAAGGAAAGGAAAGGAAAGGAAAGGAAAGGAAAGGAAAGGAAAGGAAAAGGAGAGAGGAGGAGGAGGTGGAGGAGGAAGAGGAAGAGGAAAGGTCCTGTGTGTCTCCCTCACCAACCACCAGAGGCTGCAGCTGGTTCTCCAAGGAGCTGCTCTTCAGGGTATCTCTGTCCTCCTCCTCCTCCTCCTCCAGCATCCTCAGCAGGCTGGTCAGTCCCTCCGCCATTTTTTAGGAAAAAAGGGAAAAGGGCTGGAGCAGGAATGGGGAAGTTTGGGTCAAAGCTTTGGGGACAAACACGGAAAAGCTGTGAGCTGTGTGTGGGGTCTCCTCTCTCGTCTCTCCACTCTCCACTCTCCTCTCTCCTCTCTCCTCTCTCTCCTCTCTCGGCTCTCGGCTCTAGGCTCTCCACTCTCCTCTCTCCTCTCCGCTGCACCCTCAGGGTCGGAGTGACACCCGGAGATGTCACAAAGGACCCCAAGACTCCGGGATCCAGAAGCTTGGGGACAGGGACAGCAGAAGGGGGGGGGGGCAAAAGGACCTGGAGTCCCTCCTGGGAAACTGGGAAGGGGAAGAGTCCCTCACCTGGGAAAGCTGGAAGTCTTGTGGACAAGGGTTTGGATCAGAGGGTCCTTGAGGGCCCTTCCAAGCTTCAGTTCCAAGGTTCTGATGATTCTCTGAATGGTTCCAGGATCCTGTGAGAGATCCCAGGATCCTGTGGTTCCATGATTCCATGGTTCCATGATTCTCTGAGTCACTTTCTGAGTGATTCCGTGATCCTGAGTCCAGGATTCTCTGGATAATTCCATGATTCCAGGATTCTCTGAATGGTCCCAAACCTCTTTTTCCTTCCCTTTAAATCCTGAGGGATCTGGGAGCCTGCAGGAGATTTGGGATCCATCCTGAGGGATTCCCCCCAAGGGATCTGGGGGTGTTGGGATCCACCCTGAGGGATCCTCCCTGGGATCTGGGAGCTTGGGGATCCACCCCAAGGGATCTTGGGAATCCTCCATGAAGGATCTGGGGGTGTTGGGATCTACCTGGAGGGATCCAGGGGTGTTGGGATCCCCCCTGGGATCTGGGGGTGTTGGGAACCCCCTGGGATCTGGGGGTGTTGGGATCCATCCTGAGGGATCTGGGAGCCTGCAGGAGATTTGGGATCCATCCTGAGGGATTGCCCTCAAGGGATCTCGGGGTGTTGGGATCCATCCTGAGGGATCTGGGGAATCCTCTCTGAGGGATCTGGGGGTGTTGGGAACCCCCTGGGATCTGGGGGTGTTGGGATCCATCCTGAGGGATCTGGGGAATCCTCTCTGAGGGATCTGGGGGTGTTGGGATCCATCCTGAGGGATCTGGGGGTGTTTCTTGGGGGGGGGGTTGTTGGGGGGGTTTGGAGTGGGGGTTTTTTTGGGGGGGTTTCTTAGGGCTTTTTTGGGGGGGGTGTTTGGGGGGCTTCTCAGGGTGGTTTTGTTTTGGGGGGGTGTTTGGGGGGTTTCCCATTTTTTGGGGGGGTGTTTGGGGGGTTTCCCATTTTTTGGGGGGGTGTTTAGGGAGTTTCCCATTTTTTTTGGGGGGGGGGGGATGTTTCTTGGTGACATTTCTTGCACTTCAGGGCTTTTCTTGGAGGTGTTTATTGGGGGGGGGTTTCTTTTTTGAGGTGGGGGGGTGTTTATGGGGGTCCCAGCAGCACCGCCCTCCCCCTCAGCCCCCCCCCCAGCCCCCCCTCGGGTACCACATAGTGGTGCCCATCCCCCTCCCTCCTGGGGCTCAGCTCTCCCAGTTGCCCATTACTGGTTTCCAGTCCCCCCCAGGGCCATAAATGGGGCCGGGGGCTTTTCCCCTGTTGCCCCAACACCCAAACCTCCCCCCCCTCTAAAAAACCCCCCCAAATCCACCCCCCCCAATAAAAACTCCTCCTGGGGGGCGTGGAAGAGGTTGGGGATCTCGGGGTCCTGCTGGAAGTTGGGGGGCAACGCCGAGGTGGGGACCCCCAGAATGACACCTGGGGGGGGGGGGAAGGGGCAAGGTCACCTCAGAGCCCCCCCCCCACACCATGAGGGGGGTCCCTGAGCCCCCCCCCTTTTTTTTTGTACCTGTGAGCACAGCCCAATGGGCTTTGTGGCCGTGTTTGTGGCAGGGCTCGTGGTTGCTGTCTTCATCATAACTTGGGGGGAGGGTTAAGGGGGGGCAACAGGGTGAAACCCCACCCCCCCACACCCCCAAATCCTCCCAGCCCCCCAAATTAACCCCCTCCCCCCAATAAGACCCCAAACCCCCAGTAAGAAATCATCTGGACCCCCCCCCCCCAAATACCCTGAGTGGGGGCAGCACCACACGAGGGGGGAAATGGGGGTAAAATGATCCCCCCCCCCCAAAAAAAAGACACAACCCCCCCCAAAAAAGCCCCCCCGGATTAACAGAGCCCCCCCATATTAAGGAAGACTTAGGGGGGTTGGGACCCCCCAAAATGGGGGCTCCCAGCCCAGTGGGGACAGAACCAGCAGAAGGGGTTGAAAAAAAGGATCCCCCCCCCCCCAAAAAAAAAATAAAATCCCCCCCCAGGATACGGCACGAGGAGGGGGAGCCCCCGGGTGAGGTGCTGGAGGATCTTGGGGCGATTGGGCCCCCCCAGGCCCCCCGAAACGACCTCAGCTCTGCAGGGGAAGAGCTCCTGGGCCAGGGCTGCCATGTGCAGGGCTGCAAAAAGAACAAAGGGGGGGGGGAAATAACCAAAAAAAAAGGGGTTTTGTGTCCCCCCCCCTCCCTGATTTGGGGTTTTTTTACCTGAAAACATCTCCCCCCGGGCAGTGAAGCCCCGGGCCTGGGCTGCCCCCAGCACCTCCCCCAGACCCACCCCGTGGGAGGGGGCCAGGAGTGAAGCTGCCATCCAGAGAGCCACCAGCCCACACCTGGGGGGGCAAAGGGAAGGGGGGGGCACAGGGAGGGCCACTGACCCCCCCCCAAAACATCCAACCCCCCCTGACCCCCCAAACCCCCCCCCAGACCCAACCCACCCCCCCTTGACCATCCCCCCCCACCCCGGACCTCCAACCCCTCCCTGACCCAGCCCACACCTGGGGGGGGCAAAGGGAAAGGGGGGGCACGGGGGGGGAGCACTGACCCCCCCTGACCCCCCCACAGTCCCCCAGATCCCCCAAAGCCCCCCCAAATCCAGCCCATCCTCCCTGACACCCCCAGACCCAACCCACCCCCCCCAAGCCCCCCCAAGCCCCACTGACCCCCCACACATTGGGGGTGGGGGGCAAAGGGAAGGGGGGGTGGGGGGGGCACTGACTCCTCCTGACCCCCCCCAGAAACAACCAACCCCCCCTGAACACCCCCATCCCCCCCTACAGCCCCCACAGTCCCCCCAGAACCCCCCCAGACCCAACCCACACCTGGGGGGGCAAAGGGAAAGGGGGGACACAGGGAGGGGGCTCTGACCCCCCCCTGACCCCCCACACACTGGGGGGAGGGCAAAGGGAAAGGGGGGTGTGAAAAATATGGGTTTAAAATTGCAGTTTATTGTTTTGTTGAGTGTATCTTTCAGTTTAATAATGTTTGTTTGGTCAGTTTGTTGAGGCGGTTTGTTGTGTCTTGTTTTGGGGTGTATTTGTAAGTGTATGTTTAAGGAACAAAAGCCAGACAAACAGGAGGAGTGTCCGACTGCAGGGGCCCGCGAAACGGACGTAACATGCAACAGAGAGAAGCCCGCGAAGCACGAACCAGTGCTGGGAGAGCCCGCGGTTTGGGAACCAATGATGAACTGCTGGGAGACTGAGGGGAAGGGCTTTGTGAAAAGTATAAAGGGCCGGCTTCACCTTATTGAAGGTGCGAGCCGGTGGTGGGGCTGCGGTCCCCCGGCCGCCCAGCGTGCTGCAGCACGCTGCTTTACTTACATCTCTCTCAATAAAAAGTTTTTGAATCATGTCAGCGTTTTTGACAGGGGGGCACAGAGGGGGCTCTGACCCCCCCCGATCCCCCATGACCCCCCCAGAGGCCCCCCAAACCCAGCCCGTCCCCCAGGACCCCCCCCCCCGACCATGGAAAGGTGTTTGACTTCTGTGGTCAGCTGGAATGAGGAATCCTCCTTCAGCACCACCTGCAGAGCAGGGAGAGATCAGAGCCAGAGCCACCAAACCCCCCCTGCCTGGGGCTGGGAAATGGGGGGGCTGAGATCAGCCCATGGATCAGCCAGGAGCACCCTGTGCTGGGTCAGGAGCTGCTGGAAGGGGCCCAGAGAGTGGTGCTGAACGGGGCTGCCTCAAAATGGCGGCTGTGGTGTCCAAAATGGCGGCTGTGGTGTCCCCCAGGGATCAGTGCTGGGCCCAGTGCTGTTCAATGTCTTTAGTGATGATTTAGATGAGGGGATTGAGTCCATAATTAAATAATTAGCAGATGACACCGAGCTGGGGGGAGTGTGGGTCAGCTGGAAGGCAGGAGCGCTCTGCAGAGGGACCTGGAGAGACTGGAGAGTTGGGCTGATCCCAAGGGGATGAGGTTCAACACAACAACCCCAGGGGGAGCTCCAGGCTGGGCACAGAGTGGCAGAAAGGGACCTGGGAGTCTGGATTGCCAGGAAGGTGACCATGAGCCAGCAGTGTGCCCAGGTGGCCAAGAAGGCCAATGGCATCCTGGGCTGGCTGAGGAAGAGCGTGGCCAGCAGGTCCAGGGAAGGGATTCTGCCCCTGTGCTCAGCTCTGGGGAGGCCACAGCTTGAGTCCTGTGTCCAGTTCTGGGCCCCTCAGCTCAGGAAGGAGCTTGAGGTGCTGTCCTGGTTTGGGCCAGGATAAAGGGGATTTCCTGTCTTGTCCTTTTGCTTTCAGCTCAGTCTCTTGGAAGCAGCTGCACTTGTTGAATTTAACAGCAAGTTTCTCAGTCAGTGTGTGCTCTGGGACTGATCCCACTCGATGTTTAGAGGTACTGCTGGAGCCTGGTGTGCAGAGCCAAGGACACTGCTCAGCTCTGAGGAACATTTTACCCTCCAGGAGGAAGAAAGAGATCCCACCTGGAGCCTCCTTTGGGCAGGAAGGGACAAGAGAGATGCCAGAACTGACCAAACAGAGGATTCCATCCCATCCACCTCATCCTCAGGAGAAATTTGAGGCATCACGAGGGCCAAGCCAGATCTCCTGGCCTGATCATAGAATCATAGAATCACAGAATAGGCTGGGTTGGAAGGGACCTCAGAGATCATCGAGTCCAACCCTTGATCAACTACTGCCACAGTCACCAGACCATGGCACTGAGTGCCACATCGAGTTGCTTTTAAATGTCTCCAGGGACGAAGAGTCCACCACCTCCCCAGGCAGCCCGTTCCAATGCCTGATCACCCTTTCCGTGAAAAAATTCTTTCTCATCTCCAACCTAAACCTCCCCTGGCACAACTTGAGACCCTTTGTGCCCTCTTGTCTTGCTGAGAGTTGCCTGGGAAAAGAGCCCAACCCCCCCCTGGCTCCAACCTCCTTTCAGGGAGTTGCAGAGAGTGATGAGGTCTCCCCTGAGCCTCCTCTTCTCCAGCCTCAACACCCCCAGCCTCACCTCACAGGACTTGTCCCTACAGGACTTTTCCCTCAGCCTCTCCTCACAGGATCTGTGCTGGATCCCTCCACCAGCCCAGTTGCCTCCTTTGGACCTGCTCCAGCACCTCAATCTCCTTCCTGAGCTGAGGGGCCCAGAACTGGACACAGGACTCAAAGTGTGGCCTTACCAGGGCTGAGTACAGGGGAAGAATCACCTCCTTGGACCTGCTGGTGACACTGATACATGCCAGGATGCCACTGGCCTTCTTGGCCACCTGGGCACACTGCTGGCTCATGGTCACCTTCCTGGCAATCCAGACTCCCAGGTCCCTTTCTGCCACTCTGTGCCCAGCCTGGAGCTCCCCATGGGGTTGTTGTGTTGAACCTCATCCCCTTGGGATCAGCCCAACTCTCCAACCTCCTTTCAGGGAGTTGCAGAGAGTGATGAGGTCTCCCCTGAGCCTCCTCTTCTCCAGCCTCAACACCCCCAGCTCCCTCAGCCCTTCCTCACAGGAATTCTGCTGGATCCCTTCACAGCCTCTTTGCTCTTCTCTGGACCTGCTCCAGCACCTCAATCTCCTTCCTGAGCTGAGGGGCCCAGAACTGGACACAGGACTCAAGCTGTGGCCTCCCCAGGGCTGAGCACAGGGGCAGAATCCCTTCCCTGGACCTGCTGGCCACGCTGTTCCTGAGCCAGCCCAGGATGCCATTGGCCTTCTTGGCCACCTGGGCACACTGCTGGCTCATGGTCACCTTCCTGGCAATCCAGACTCCCAGGTCCCTTTCTGCCACTCTGTGCCCAGCCTGGAGCTCCCCATGGGGTTGTTGTGGCCCCAACCACATGATGTGAACATCCGCACAAGAAGAACATAAAGATATCACCACCAACAGATAGTAAGAAAGTTCTGGCTGGGGTCTGATATCGCCTTGTAACAATTTAATGAAGTCAGCAAGAACTGAGAAGGTAACGATGTTGTAACCTCCCCTTTTACTGCATAAATACCCCAAACCTTTCCCTTAACCCTTGGAACTCTTTGTCCAGCGCCAGCTGGGAGTTCCCCAGATCTGAAAATAAAAACCTTTGCTGTTTAAAGACTCAAAACTCTGTCTCTAAACTGTTTTGCTTGGCCTTTTTCGGCTTCAGGGGCAAGGGATCAGACCCAGCCAGCACAGGGTTAGGAAGGGCAGGTCCTGTCTGACCAACCTGAGCTCCTTTTATCATCAGGGGACCCAATGGTGGATGAGGGGAAGGCTGTGGATGTGCTCTGCCTGGACTTCAGCAAAGCGTTTGACACCGTCTCCCATAGGATTCTCCTGGAAACTCTGTGGATCAGCCCATGGATCAGCCAGGAGCACTTTGGGATGGGTCAGGAACTGCTGGAAGGGGCCCAGAGAGTGGTGCTGAACGGGGCTGCCTCAAAATGGCGGCTGTGGTGTCCAAAATGGCGGCTGTGGTGTCCCCCAGGGATCAGTGCTGGGCCCAGTGCTGTTCAATGTCTTTAGTGATGATTTAGAGGAGGGGATTGAGTCCCTCATGAGGAAATCTGTGGGTCAGCTGGAAGGCAGGAGGGCTCTGCAGAGGGACCTGGACAGACTGGAGAGTTGAGCTGATCCCAAGGGGATGAGGTTCAACACAACAACCCCATGGGGAGCTCCAGGCTGGGCACAGAGTGGCAGAAAGGGACCTGGGAGTCTGGATTGGCAGGAAGGTGACCATGAGCCAGCAGTGTGCCCAGGTGGCCAAGAAGGCCAATGGCATCCTGGGCTGGCTCAGGAACAGCGTGGCCAGCAGGTCCAGGGAAGGGATTCTGCCCCTGTGCTCAGCCCTGGGGAGGCCACAGCTTGAGTCCTGTGTCCAGTTCTGGGCCCCTCAGCTCAAGAAGGAGCTTGAGGTGCTGTCCTGGTTTGGGCCAGGATAAAGGGGATTTTCTGTCTTGTCCTTTTGCTTTCAGCTCAGTCTCTTGGAAGCAGCTGCACTTGTTGAATTTAACAGCAAGTTTCTCAGTCAGTGTGTGCTCTGGGACTGATCCCACTCGATGTTTAGAGGTACTGCTGGAGCCTGGTGTGCAGAGCCAAGGACACTGCTCAGCTCTGAGGAACATTTTACCCTCCAGGAGGAAGAAAGAGATCCCACCTGGAGCCTCCTTTGGGGAGGAAGGGACAAGAGAGATGCCAGAACTGACCAAACAGAGGATTCCATCCCATCCACCTCATCCTCAGGAGAAATTTGAGGCATCATGAGGGCCAAGCCAGATCTCCTGCCCTCTCCTTCCTTCCTGCCTTTTTCCTGCTTCCCTTCCTTCACCCGGCATCCTGGAAGGTTACCCCAGGATGTTGGGAACCCCCCTGCAGTCTGCTCATCCATCCCTCCCTCCCTCCATCTCTCCATCTCTCCATCCATCCATCCATCCATTAATCCATCCATCCATCCCTCCATCCATTTATCCATCCATCCATCCATCCATCCATCCATCCATCCATCCCTCCATCCATCCATCCATTCCTCCATCTCTCCATCCCTCCCTCCATCCCTCAGACCATTCCAGGGGCTGAGCAGCTCTTGGCCCTCCCTGGGAAACCCTGGGATGAGGTTTGGACCCTTTTCCCTTTTCCTCCCTGGAATCTTTTCACCTTTGGCTGCTGAATTCAGCAATCCATGAGTGGGGATCCCGATTCATCCCTGATGAAAAAAAAGGGAAGGAGGGAGAGAGATCCCTGGGCTGGGAACTGAACTTCACAACTTTATTGAAACAAGAACAGGAACAAGAAACAGGAAAAAAACTCCTAATTATGGACAGTATGTACAAATCAACAGGGCAATGGAGTCGCCAGGATTCTCCCCCTCTTCCCTTTTCCAGGAGGTGGAATCCTGGAGTGTCAGCAGAGGATTGTTCCCAGGGAAGAGGAGGAATTTTCCTGGGGAAAAGCTGGAGCTGCTCCGGGCTCAGCAGCACCAGAACTTTTTGGTTTTTTTCCATTTTTCCTTCCCCCTGAGGGAGCCCAGGGTGAAAATGGTCTGAGTCGCCAGGCAGCGGATGGAGGGGATGCAATCGTGCTCCAGGGGGAAAAGTGCTGGGACCCAAAAATCAAATGACTTCAGAGAAGAGACCCCAAATGTCCCCCCCAGCAATCTGCCAACCTCCTCTGTCCCCTCCCCAGGTTCTGTCCCCTGGCCCAAGCTCTGTCCCGTCCCCCCCAGGTCCCTCTGTCCCCTCCCCAGGTTCTGTCCCCCCCCCCAGGTTCTGTCCTCTCCCCAGGTCCCTCTGTCCCCCCCCAGGTTCTGTCCCCCACCCAGGCTCCTCTGTCCCCTCCCCAGGTCCCTCTGTCCCCTCCCCTGGTTCCTCTGTCCCCTGCTCACCACTAATCAGCTCTGAGAGCTTCTGATGGCTTTGGCCCCGAGCAGCAAGGCCTGGGAAAAAATGAATAAAAAAAAAAGAAATAAAAACTAAAAAGAGAGAATCTTCAGTGTGCTGCTGCCCCCCCTCTGCAAGCCCTGGGGAATAAAGAAATAAATAGGTAAGGAAATAAAGAAAGAGAGGAGAGAGGAAGAGAGAGGAAGAAAAGAGAAGGAAGGAAAGGAGAAGGAGAAGAAGGAGAAGGAGAAGGAGAAGGAGAAGGAGAAGGAGAAGGAGAAGGAGAAGGAGAAGGAGAAGGAGAAGGAGAGGGGAGAGGGAGAGGGAGAGGGAGAGGAAGAGGGAAAAGGGAAAAGGGAAAAGGGAAAAGGGAAAGGAAAGGAAAGGAAAGGAAAGGAAAGGAAAGGAAAGGAAAGGAAAGGAAAGGAAAGGAAAGGAAAGGAAAGGAAAGGAAAGGAAAGGAAAGGAAAGGAAAGGAAAGGAAAGGAAAGGAAAGGAAAGGAAAGGAAAGGGGAAAGGAAAGAGGAAAGGAAAAGGAAGAGTTGTGTTTAACCCCTTAGGGAGTGCCCTGGGAGATGTGGAAAACGTGCTGTGGCTGTGGCTCACCCAGGAACCTGATGGCTTCCAACCTCAGGGTGTCCTGAGCATCCTCCAGGTATCCCAGGCTCTGCTCCAGGTATTCCTCAGCTATGCTCCTGCCCTGCTGCAGCTGGAGAGAGCAGGAGAGGCTTTGGGCACCTCCCAGTCCCTCCTCCCAGCCCAGTCCCCTCTCCCAGCCAGGAGACAGGGGGACTGAGGTGGAGAGGGAGCCCTGGGGGTGCTGAGACCCCCGTGGGGTGCAGGGAGGGGAGAGGGGGCTCCATCCCTCCATCCATCCCTCCATCCATCCATCCATCCATCCATCCATCCATCCCTTCATCCATCCCTCTCTCCCTCCCTCCCTCTCTCCATCCCTCCTGGAAAGGAACCCCTGGAGCTCTTTCCTTCAGGACAGGGACCAAGGCTTCAGCTCCAGGCTGGGAGCTCTGGGTTGCAGCAGAGCTGCAGATCCCCCATCCCATCCCATCCCATCCCATCCCATCCCATCCCATCCCATCCCATGACTTTTCCCTCCTCCAGCCTCAGGCTTTGTCCTCACCAAGCACTCCCCAATCCTCCAGGTCTGCTCTTTCTGCACCAGGTCCTGGAGCTGATGCCACTGGAGCAGCTCTGCAGCAGCCAGCAGGGCTTGGCTGGAGGCCTGCAGGACACCAGAGCTTGGGAGATGCCACCCCCCTCCTTTTCCTCTGCTTTTCTTCCCATTCCCACCCCAAAGCTCTGGCTGGAAGCTGTACCTGGGCCACGCTGGGGCTCTCATCCCTCATGTGGAGCCAGAGGTGGAAGAGCCCCCGTCTCACTCGCTGCTTCAGCTCCCTCCTCCACTTCAGCTCCCTCCTCCACTTCAGCTCCCTCCTCCCAGACACTTTCTGCAGCAGCTCTGTGAAGAGCTGGAGGGAGAATTCCCTCAGGTCACTCAGCATCTCCTGGGGAGAAGAGAGCAGGACATGAGACAGAGCAGCTCTGCCCCTGGGGAGGAGCCCATTCCCAGCTGGAACAGCCCCAGGGTGCAGAGAGCTCAGGGAGAGGCTGAGCTGGGCTGCAGGACTCAGAACCCAGACATTTAACCAGCCATCCATCCATTTATCCATCCCTCCAGCCATTTATCCATCCATCCATCCATCCATCCATCCATCCATCCATCCATCCATCCATCCATCCTCCCTCCCTCCTTCCCTCCCTCCTTCCCTCCCTCCCACATCTCCCAGAGGAGACAGGAGAGGAGCAGCCCCTTCTCCCAGTGCTTCCCTAGGGATCAGCTTCCCAAGGCCTGCTGCTCCCAGCCCATCCTTACGTTTCCAAACAGAGGCAGGAGCTTGTCCAGCAGCTCTGGAGCCATGGCAGTCACCTCCTTCCTGCTCAGTTCCCTCAGCACATTCCTGAAAATCTTGAGGGCCTTCAGCTGAACATCCTCAGCCCCCTGCTCCAGCACCTCCAGCAGGTCTGGCAGCAGCACCTTCAGCTTCCAGGCCTGGGGAAGGGAAAAAGGAGGAGGAGATCCCAAGGGACTCCTGGAAACATCCCCAGGAAGCCCCTGGGACCCACCCTGGCATGGAGGGATGGAGAGAGGGATGGATAGAGGGATGGAGGGATGGATGGATGGATGGATGGATGGATGGATGGATGGGTGGATACATGGATGGAGGGAGGGAGGGATGGTGCTGCCACTGGATTGCAGCCATTCCCTCCCCTTCCTGCCCTCTGGAATTCCCTGCTCACCATCTCAGGAGTCTCAGACAGGGTGGCCATGCCAACGAGTGCCACAGAGAGCACGTCCTGGGTCTGGTCCTTCAGGAACCTCCAGAAGGTGTAGGCCTGGGCAAAGAATTCCTGGGACAGGTACATGGTGGACAGGAGCTGAAAGAAACCCAGGAGTCAGGGATGGGCAGAGCTGGGGGAGGGAGCTCCCTGCACCCTGCAGCTTCTGCTTCCCCCAGGGAGCTGAGGAGGGGGCACAGGGGGGGTCCAGAAATGGGAACTCACAGCCAGGCAAGAAATGTCCTCGGAGAGGGTGGAGAAAAGCAAATTCTGGTGCCTGAGCTGGAGCTGCTTGTGCAGCTCCACCAAAACCAGATCCACAGCCCCGGGTTTGGTGAGCAGCATCTCCCACATATCTAGCCCAGAGCTGCAAGGAAAAGCCCCCTGTCAGCAGGGCTGCCTCAGATCAAGGGAATTGGGGGAACTTTGGGTATTTTGGGGGCCGGTACCGGTCTCCTGGAGGAGCAGTGTCCAGCAGCAGCTTGACTGCATCCTCAGGGTTCTGCTCCAGCAGCTTGAGGAGCAGAGAGCGCACTCCCTGCCAGGCTGAATCCCAACGGACGGAACAGAGGGTCTGGTAGAGGGAGGTCAGGACCCTGGGAATCTGGAGAGGGAGAGGGATCAGCAGGGAGGCAGGGATGTAGGGATGAGGAGGGAGGGAGGGATGGGATGGGATGGGATGGGATGGGATGGGATGGGATGGGATGGGAGGGATGGAGGGATGGGATGAGGGAGGGAGGGAGGGAGGGATGGGGGGAGGGATAGGGGGAGGGATGGATGGATGGAGGAAGGGATGGAGGGAAGGATGAATACATGGATGGATGGATGGATGGATGGAGGGATGGTTACATGGATACATGGATGTATGGAATGAGGGATGGAAGAAGGAGCAAGGGCTGAGAGGGCTGAAGGGCAGCCCAGGCAGAGGCCCCTCACATCCACGATCCAGCGCACTGACTCTCCTGTGATCCCAAGCAGGACGCTGCCCACCAGCTCCTTGTCATAGATGGTGAAGGATTGCATCCCCTCCATGACCCTCAGGATGAAACCTGTCCTTTCTGAGGGCTTCAGGAACCCTGAGAACATCTTGGGGAGGAAAAAGAGAGCAGGGACATGAAGCATGAAGTGCCCTGATGGTGGGGTCTGCCCAGCATGATTCTGGGGATGGAATCTGCTCTTTCTGAGGGCTGGAGGTACTTTGAGAACATCTTTGGGAGGAAAAAGAGAGCAGGGACACGTCACAGGAGGTGTCCCAGGTGGGAGGTGCCCAGCAGGGGTGGTGGCAGCAGAGCCCAGGGGAAAGCTGCAGCCCCTGCCCCGTGGGAGGATGAGGAGAGAGGAGCCCCAGGGTGAGCAAGGAGGTTTGGGGTGATGAGCAGAGGGTGCTGCTGGCCCTACAGCCACCCAGGGCTTGCTGGTGGCCAGGAGGGCTGGAGCTGGAGCTGGGATGCTGAAGGGCAGCCCTGGCATCATCTCTGCCTGGGGACAGCGAGGCCACCCCAGCTCCCCTGTTCCTGGTGCCATTGCTGACAAATGTCCCCCCCTCTGCTGCTGCCCTGGGGAAGGGTGGCAGGGAGGGGGAAGGTCACTACCTCAGTAACAGTTCTGGCAACCTCAGAGCAGGAGGGGGCAGCAGTTTGGACTTCCCAGTCCTGTCGCAGTTCTTCCTGGTCCTCGGGCAGGGTTGTGCCTGAGCAGGGCAGAGACACAGGAGGGGGTGAGATCCAGGAGCTCTGCAGGCAAGCTGAGCACATCCTGAGGAAGGCTTGGAATGGCTGAGGAGGGAGATGATGAGCCAGGGGCAGGAGAGGAGGAGGAAGAGGAGGGACTGGGGAGCAGTGGAGCTGCCTGCATGGGAGCTCCTGGGCTGGGAAAGCCCAAAACCTCCAGCCCTGGAGCAGCCCCACAATTAAACCATGGCTGGAAACCCCCCAGGGCAGGGGGAGAAGCTCTCCAAGGGAGGTGAGGAAGAGGAGGAGTGGGGCTGCCTTCCTCTTTGAGGGAGCAACATCAGCAGCCTGGGGCTGGGGAGCAGGGGAGAGGCACTGCTGGTGTCCCCAAAAAGCCCAGGAATGGTCTGTGGCAACCCCCAGGAAGACAAGCAGAGCCCTGGGGGATGTTGGTGTGTGGCTTCTCTTACATTTCTGGTGCTTTTCGATGAAGAAGCACCACAGAGCATCTAAGGCCATGGCACTGGTGTCCTCCTCTTTCTCCTTGAAGGACAGCAGCAGGACAAGCTGGCCCAGCAGCTCCCCAAAGTTTGGGATCTGGAATTCCTGGTTCTCCGTCTTTTGATCGTGCTGGGGGAGGGAAGCAGAAGAGCAAAAGGGGAGCAGAGAGCTGGAGGGGTGTGCAGGGAGGGGGCTTTGGGCTGGCTGGAGGGTTCCAGGTCCTTACTTTCCCCCAGGAAGAAGCGGTCAGGAAGCGGCTGAGGCCGCGGATCCTGCCCACTGCCCTCTTCCGAACCTCGGGCCTCTCACAGTTGGAAAAGTTTATCAGCAGCTGGGGGGAAAGAGAGAGAGAGAGAAGCTCCTGGTGTGTCCTGGGAGCAGACACCCCCTCCAGCAGAACCAGCATCCATCCACTCCTGGGCTGCACCCGCTGGGTCCCTTGAGGCTGGACAGGGGTTCCCTGGGTACCCCACAGCCTTGTGGCCAGGCAGGAGGCAGATGCCACCCCCTGGGTGCCAGGAAAGCCTGGGGGGCAGCCCCTGGTTACCCCAGGATGTTGGGAACCCCCCTGCAGTCTGCTCATCCATCCCTCCCTCCCTCCCTCCATCCATCCCTCCCTCCATCCATCCATCCCTCTCCCCATCCATCCATCCATCCATCCATCCATCCATCCATCCATCCCTCCATCCCTCTCTCCATCCCTCCATCCATCCATCCCTCCCTCTCTCCATCCATCCCTCCATCCCTCCATCCCTCCCTCCATCCCTCCATCCCTCCCCTCACTCCAGGACAACCCCTTCCCTCCACCCTTTGCACATCCCAGACCTGGAATATCATCTCCAGCACCTCGCTGACCCTGGATTCAGAACAATTCGCCACCACCTGCTGCAGCAGGGTGTCCATGCTCATCAGGACCTGCAGGGAGGACAAAGACCTTGAGCCTGGTGTCTCCTTCCTTCCTGCTGCCTCTGCCACCCCCAGGAATTCCCAAATCCCAGGGAGAGAGCCAGGGACAGAAAACCTTCTGCCTGTGCCCACAGGAGGGGGTGAGGGGGGGAAAGTCAAGCCCAGCCCCTGCTTTGCATCCCAAATCCCAGCAGAGGGTGGGCAGGGGGCAGATCTGAGGGGCTGGGAGCTCCTGGAGCTTAAACCAGAACCTACCTCGTAGTAGAGAGTGGGTTTGGGGCTCACGATGTGCTCTGCGGGGGGCAGCCAGAAAACACTGGAGAAGCAAAGCTCCAGCAGGATCTTCTCCTTGCCTTCCAGCAGGGTTCCCACCGTGCTGCAAAGAGAGAGGGCCCAGTTGGACCTGTTCTGATCCAGATGGAGATCAGCTATTAGTTGGATAGGGCAAATTCTGATCAATTACATCCAGATGGAGATGGACTTTTAGTTGGAGAGGGCAAAGAGAGAGGGTCCAGTTGGACCTGTTCTGATCAATTATATCCAGATGGAGGAGAGGGCAAAGAGAGAGGGCCCAGTTGGACCGGTTCTGATCCATTATATCAATGTAGAGATGGACTTTTAGTTGGAGAGGGCAGAGAAAGGGCCCAGTTGGACCTGTTCTGATCAATTATATCCAGATGGAGGAGAGAGCAAAGAGAGAGGGCCCAGTTGGACCGGTTCTGATCCATTATAGCCAGATGGAGATCAACTTTTAGATGGAGAGGGCAAAGAGAAAAGGTCCAGTGGATCCAGTGGATCTGTTCTGATCAGTTGTGTCAAGATGGAGCAGAGGGCAAAGAGAGTTGAGTTGGACCTGTTCTGATCAATGATATAAATATGGAGATCAACTTTCAGTTGGAGAGGGCAAAGAGAGAGGGTCCAGTTGGATCTGTTCTGATCCATTACATCAAGACAAAGCTGGAGGTTCCACCTTTAAATCCTTCCAGTTGTGTAAAACAAGAGAACCTGATAAGGATGGACTGAGCCCCAGCCTGGCCTGCAGTAACTCTCCTCTGGCAGGGAAATGCTCTCTGTTAAAACTTAATTTTTATCTCCCACAGCAGAATATTTCCCACCATGACACCCACCCCAATAACACCTACAATTAGACCAGAGTTTTGCTCCCTCCTCTGAGGAGATGGGGCAGCTGGGGGCAGGAAGGTGTTAACAGGGTGTGCAGGGTCCCCCCCTGGGTGAGAGGAGCCCAGGAGGGCTGGGCAGGTACCTGAGCTGGGTAATGGCCTGCATGGAAAGGTGTTTGACTTCTGTGGTCAGCTGGAATGAGGAATCCTCCTTCAGCACCACCTGCAGAGCAGGGAGAGATCAGAGCCAGAGCCACCAAACCCCCCCTGCCTGGTGCTGGGAAATGGGGGGGCTGAGAGGGAAATGGGGGGGGTGAGAGAGAAATGGGGAGGTGAGAGAGAAATGGGGGTGAGAAGAGAGAAATGGGGAGGTGAGAGGGAAATGGGGGTGAGGAGAGAGAAATGGGGGTGATGAGAGGTAAATGGGGGGGCTGAGAGGGAAATGGGGGGGCTGAAAGGGGCCCCAGCTGTCCCAGCACTGCCAGCTCCCCCCTCACCTCGATGTTATCCAAGACTTTGTAGCCCTGACAGAAAATCTCCATGCCCTCCATCATGCCCAGGGCAGTTGCACAAGCACAGAGGACACAGACACAGTTCAGGAACTTGCTGGCCTCCTCTGCGTGCTGGCGGATACCCTGGAACAGAGAGAGAGAGAAATGGGGGGGCTGAGAGGGAAGTGGGGGGGCTGAGAGGGAAATGGGGGGGCTGAGAGAGAAATGGGGGTGATGAGAGAGAAATGGGGGTGATGAGAGAGAAATGGGGGTGATGAGAGAGAAATGGGGGTGCTGAGAGGGGACCCAGAGCTCCAGCTCCCCCCAGCACGAGCACAGCAGGAATGGTTCCAGTTACCATATCGGGGTTGGTGACAAAGCCCACGATGTCATCCACGGCTTCCTTCAGCACCTCCTCTTTGTAGAGGGGCAGCCAGCTGGAATCTGAGGAAGAGAGCCAAGAGAAGAGGGAATGGTGTCCTGGGGTGTGCCAGGGGAGGCTTGGGGTGCATATTGGGAAGGATTCTGTCAGGGAGAGGGTGATCAGACTTGGGAAGGGGCAGCCCAGGGAAGGGGTGGATTCTCCATCCCTGGAGAGGTCTAAAAAGGGACTGGATGTGGCACTGAGTG
Organism: Archilochus colubris; assembly: GCA_023079485.1. Lineage (NCBI taxonomy): Eukaryota > Metazoa > Chordata > Aves > Apodiformes > Trochilidae > Archilochus > Archilochus colubris. The sequence goes on along the minus strand of CM041114.1, from coordinate 20,125,396 downwards.
CCGTGGGATCGAGGGGTGGAGTGGGTGATCCCAGAGGGATCCTTTCCAATCCTAATGATTCTGGGATTCTAAGAGAAGAGGAGAGGGAGAGGGAGAGGGAGAGGGAGAGGGAGAGGGAGAGGGAGAAGGAGAAGGAGAAGGAGAAGGAGAAGGAGAAGGAGAAGGAGAAGGAGAAGGAGAAGGAGAAGGAGAAGGAGAAGGAGAAGGAGAAGGAGAAGGAGAAGGAGAAGGAGAAGGAGAAGGAGAAGGAGAAGGAGAAGGAGAAGGAGAAGGAGAAGGAGAAGGAGAAGGAGAAGGAGAAGGAGAAGGAGAAGGAGAAGGAGAAGGAGAAGGAGAAGGAGAAGGAGAAGGAGAAGGAGAAGGAGAAGGAAAGGAAGAGGAGAGGAGGAGGAGAAAGAGGAAGGAGAGGGAGAAAGGAAAGGAAAGGAAAGGAAAGGAAAGGAAAGGAAAGGAAAGGAAAGGAAAGGAAAGGAAAGGAAAGGAAAGGAAAGGAAAGGAAAGGAAAGGAAAGGAAAGGAAAGGAAAGGGGAAAGGAGAAAGGAGAAAGGAAAGGAAAGGAAAGGAAAGGAAAGGAAAGGAAAGGAAAGGAAAGGAAAGGAAAGGAAAGGAAAGGAAAGGAAAGGAAAGGAAAGGAAAGAAGGAAAGGAAAGGAAAGGAAAGGAAAGGAAAGGAAAGGAAAGGAAAGGAAAGGAAAGGAAAGGAAAGGAAAGGAAAGGAAAGGAAAGGAAAGGAAAGGAAAGGAAAGGAAAGGAAAGGAAAGGAAAGGAAAGGAAAAGGAGAGAGGAGGAGGAGGTGGAGGAGGAAGAGGAAGAGGAAGAGGAAAAGGTCCTGTGTGTCTCCCTCACCAACCACCAGAGGCTGCAGCTGGTTCTCCAAGGAGCTGCTCTTCAGGGTATCTCTGTCCTCCTCCTCCTCCTCCTCCAGCATCCTCAGCAGGCTGGTCAGTCCCTCCGCCATTTTTTAGGAAAAAAGGGAAAAGGGCTGGAGCAGGAATGGGGAAGTTTGGGTCAAAGCTTTGGGGACAAACACGGAAAAGCTGTGAGCTGTGTGTGGGGTCTCCTCTCTCGTCTCTCCACTCTCCTCTCTCCTCTCTTCTCTCTCCTCTCTCCTCTCTCCTCTCTCCACTCTCCTCTCTCCTCTCCTCTCTCGTCTCTCCACTCTCCTCTCTTCTCTCTCCTCTCTCCTCTCTCGTCTCTCGGCTCTAGGCTCTCCACTCTCCTCTCTCCTCTCTTCTCTCTCCTCTCTCCTCTCTCTCGTCTCTCGGCTCTCGGCTCTCGGCTCTAGGCTCTCCACTCTCCTCTCTCCTCTCCGCTGCACCCTCAGGGTCGGAGTGACACCCGGAGATGTCACAAAGGACCCCAAGACTCCGGGATCCAGAAGCTTGGGGACAGGGACAGCAGAAGGGGGGGGGGGCAAAAGGACCTGGAGTCCCTCCTGGGAAACTGGGAAGGGGAAGAGTCCCTCACCTGGGAAAGCTGGAAGTCTTGTGGACAAGGGTTTGGATCAGAGGGTCCTTGAGGGCCCTTCCAAGCTTCAGTTCCAAGGTTCTGATGATTCTCTGAATGGTTCCAGGATCCTGTGAGAGATCCCAGGATCCTGTGGTTCCATGATTCCATGGTTCCATGATTCTCTGAGTCACTTTCTGAGTGATTCCGTGATCCTGAGTCCAGGATTCTCTGGATAATTCCATGATTCCAGGATTCTCTGAATGGTCCCAAACCTCTTTTTCCTTCCCTTTAAATCCTGAGGGATCTGGGAGCCTGCAGGAGATTTGGGATCCATCCTGAGGGATTCCCCCCAAGGGATCTGGGTGTGTTGGGATCTATCCTGAGGGATCCTCCCTGGGATCTGGGAGCTTGGGGATCCACCCCAAGGGATCTCGGGAATCCTCCATGAAGGATCTGGGGGTGTTGGGATCCACCTGGAGGGATCCAGGGGTGTTGGGATCCCCCCTGGGATCTGGGGGTGTTGGGAACCCCCTGGGATCTGGGGGTGTTGGGATCCATCCTGAGGGATCTGGGAGCCTGCAGGAGATTTGGGATCCATCCTGAGGGATTGCCCCCAAGGGATCTCGGGGTGTTGGGATCCATCCTGAGGGATCTGGGAGCTTGAGGATCCCCCCAAGGGATCTGGAGAATCCTCCACGAGGGATCTGGGGGTGTTGGGATCCATCCTGAGGGATCTGGGGAATCCTCCCTGAGGGATCTGGGGGTGTTGGGATCCATCCTGAGGGATCTGGGGGTGTTTCTTGGGGGGGGGGGGTTGTTGGGGGGGTTTGGAGTGGGGTTTTTTTGGGGGGGTTTCTTAGGGCTTTTTTGGGGGGGGTGTTTGGGGGGCTTCTCAGGGTGGTTTTGTTTTGGGGGGGTGTTTGGGGGGTTTCCCATTTTTTGGGGGGGTGTTTGGGGGGTTTCCCATTTTTTGGGGGGGTGTTTAGGGAGTTTCCCATTTTTTTTGGGGGGGGGGGATGTTTCTTCGTGACATTTCTTGCACTTCAGGGCTTTTCTTGGAGGTGTTTATTGGGGGGGGGATTTCTTTTTTGAGGTGGGGGGGTGTTTATGGGGGTCCCAGCAGCACCGCCCTCCCCCTCAGCCCCCCCCCCAGCCCCCCCTCGGGTACCACATAGTGGTGCCCATCCCCCTCCCTCCTGGGGCTCAGCTCTCCCAGTTGCCCATTACTGGTTTCCAGTCCCCCCCAGGGCCATAAATGGGGCCGGGGGCTTTTCCCCTGTTGCCCCAACACCCAAACCTCCCCCCCCTCTAAAAAACCCCCCCCCAAATCCACCCCCCCCAAAAAAAACTCCTCCTGGGGGGCGTGGAAGAGGTTGGGGATCTCGGGGTCCTGCTGGAAGTTGGGGGGCAACGCCGAGGTGGGGACCCCCAGAATGACACCTGGGGGGGGGGGAAGGGGCAAGGTCACCTCAGAGCCCCCCCCCCACACCATGAGGGGGGTCCCTGAGCCCCCCCCCCCCTTTGTTTTGTACCTGTGAGCACAGCCCAATGGGCTTTGTGGCCGTGTTTGTGGCAGGGCTCGTGGTTGCTGTCTTCATCATAACTTGGGGGGGGGTTAAGGGGGGGCAACAGGGTGAAACCCCCCCCACACACACACCCCCAAATCCTCCCAGCCCCCCAAATTAACCCCCTCCCCCCAATAAGACCCCAAACCCCCAGTAAGAAATCATCTGGACCCCCCCCCCCCAAAATACCCTGAGTGGGGGCAGCACCACACGAGGGGGGAAATGGGGGTAAAATGATCCCCCCCCCCAAAAAAAAGACACAACCCCCCCCCAAAAAAAGCCCCCCCGGATTAATAGAGCCCCCCCATAATATTAAGGAAGACTTAGGGGGGTTGGGACCCCCCAAAATGGGGGCTCCCAGCCCAGTGGGGACAGAACCAGCAGAAGGGGTTGAAAAAAGGATCCCCCCCCCCCCAAAAAAAAAGACACAACCCCCCCCAAAAAAAAGCCCCCCCGGATTAACAGAGCCCCCCCATAATGTAAAAGGAGATTTAGGGGGCTTAGGACCCCCCAAAAATGGGGGCTCCCAGCCCAGTGGGGACAGAACCAGCAGAAGGGGTTGAAAAAAAGGATCCCCCCCCCCAAAAGAAAAATAAAATCCCCCCCCAGGATACGGCACGAGGAGGGGGAGCCCCCGGGTGAGGTGCTGGAGGATCTTGGGGCGATTGGGCCCCCCCAGGCCCCCCGAAACGACCTCAGCTCTGCAGGGGAAGAGCTCCTGGGCCAGGGCTGCCATGTGCAGGGCTGCAAAAAGAACAAAGGGGGGGGGGAAATAACCAAAAAAAAAGGGGTTTTGTGTCCCCCCCCCTCCCTGATTTGGGGTTTTTTTACCTGAAAACATCTCCCCCCGGGCAGTGAAGCCCCGGGCCTGGGCTGCCCCCAGCACCTCCCCCAGACCCACCCCGTGGGAGGGGGCCAGGAGTGAAGCTGCCATCCAGAGAGCCACCAGCCCACACCTGGGGGGGCAAAGGGAAGGGGGGGGGCACAGGGAGGGCCACTGACCCCCCCTCAAAACATCCAACCCCCCCTGACCCCCCCACAGTCCCCCAGATCCCCCAAAGCCCCCCCAAATCCAGCCCATCCTCCCTGACACCCCCAGACCCAACCCACCCCCCCCAAGCCCCCCCAAGCCCCACTGACCCCCCACACATTGGGGGTGGGGGGCAAAGGGAAGGGGGGGTGGGGGGGGCACTGACTCCTCCTGACCCCCCCCAGAAACAACCAACCCCCCCTGAACACCCCCATCCCCCCCTACAGCCCCCACAGTCCCCCCAGAACCCCCCCAGACCCAACCCACACCTGGGGGGGCAAAGGGAAAGGGGGGGCACAGGGAGGGGGCTCTGACCCCCCCCTGACCCCCCACACACTGGGGGGAGGGCAAAGGGAAAGGGGGGGCACAGAGGGGGGGGGCTCTGACCCCCCCCGATCCCCCATGACCCCCCCAGAGCCCCCCCAAACCCAGCCCGTCCCCCAGGATCCCCCCCCCCGACCATGGAAAGGTGTTTGACTTCTGTGGTCAGCTGGAATGAGGAATCCTCCTTCAGCACCACCTGCAGAGCAGGGAGAGATCAGAGCCAGAGCCACCAAACCCCCCCTGCCTGGTGCTGGGAAATGGGGGGGCTGAGATCAGCCCATGGATCAGCCAGGAGCACCCTGTGCTGGGTCAGGAGCTGCTGGAAGGGGCCCAGAGAGTGGTGCTGAACGGGGCTGCCTCAAAATGGCGGCTGTGGTGTCCCCCAGGGATCAGTGCTGGGCCCAGTGCTGTTCAATGTCTTTAGTGATGATTTAGATGAGGGGATTGAGTCCATAATTAATTAATTAGCAGATGACACCAAGCTGGGGGGAGTGTGGGTCAGCTGGAAGGCAGGAGGGCTCTGCAGAGGGACCTGGACAGACTGGAGAGTTGGGCTGATCCCAAGGGGATGAGGTTCAACACAACAACCCCATGGGGAGCTCCAGGCTGGGCACAGAGTGGCAGAAAGGGACCTGGGAGTCTGGATTGCCAGGAAGGTGACCATGAGCCAGCAGTGTGCCCAGGTGGCCAAGAAGGCCAATGGCATCCTGGGCTGGCTCAGGAAGAGCGTGGCCAGCAGGTTCAGGGAAGGGATTCTGCCCCTGTGCTCAGCCCTGGTGAGGCCACAGCTTGAGTCCTGTGTCCAGTTCTGGGCCCCTCAGCTCAGGAAGGAGATGGAGGTGCTGGAGCAGGTCCAGAGAAGAGCAAGGAGGCTGTGAAGGGATCCAGCACAAGTCCTGTGAGGAAGGGCTGAGGGAGCTGGGGGTGTTGAGGCTGGAGAAGAGGAGGCTCAGGGGAGACCTCATCACTCTGCAACTCCCTGAAAGGAGGTTGGAGCCAGGGGGGGGTTGGGCTCTTTTCCCAGGCAACTCTCAGCAAGACAAGAGGGCACAAAGGGTCTCAAGTTGTGCCAGGGGAGGTTTAGGTTGGAGATGAGAAAGAATTTCTTTATGGAAATTGTTTTTTTCAGGGTTATCCTCATCCTTGGTCTCCAGTTCTTTCAGTTTCTTCAGCAGTTCCCTTCGTTGCTTGTCTCCGAGTCCCAGTTCTTGCCTTGGCTGTTGCTCTATAGCAGGCACTGGTGGTGTTGACAGGTGAAGCAGAGGATTAATTGATGGCAACTGTGGTCAAGAAGATAAATCAGGCATTGGAGGTGGAAAGGTGGCAGAGCAGTCGGGAGCCCTGGCAGGCAGGCACGAGGTGGGGAGTCTGCATTCCAGATTCCTTGCCCGTGTTCTCCGGCTTCTCTCCCTCTGGGTCCTCCGAGGATTCTGGTGGTGTTTTCGGTCGCTTTTGGTTTTGCTTCTCGGTCCCATTTTTGCTTTTCATCTGAACCCCAGGGTCAGATGGCAGAGTTGGCTGAGCTTGAATCAGTACAGTCCCTTCAGGTGCTGGTAAGGGTATTTTAGGTGTCTCAAATAACTGTTCAGAGGTCAAGTCCATATTTTCAGCATTCATTGGTACTGGTAGATCAGGCGTTAAGGCAGCAAATGCTGAGGCTGCTGCTGACCTCTCACTTTTCATTTCTTTTAAGGCTTCTCTAATCAGTTTCCAAAGTAACGTTAAGCATTGTGCCTCTTTATCTCCTTCGATACTTTTATCCCATAGGGCAATACCTATGGCTTCCCAAGTAGGTAACTCAAAACCAGTACCCATCGAGGGGATCCAGTCTCTATCCCGTGCCCATTTCAGTAATCCACGTAAGGTCCTGCCTCAGTGTAATAAATCTCTCTTAGAGAGAATACATTGGAGGAGCTTAACTACTGCCTCTTCTTGTTGTACATCAGAGTGTAGACCCCATCTCCTCCCCAGCCGCTCACCTGATCAGGGCAAGATTCTTCAGTTCCAAGCTCGTTTATTCCGTAGCCGGGCACCAGCTACACAGACTGCCAGGGCAGCAATCTCCTTTCGGCTGGCTTCTCCGCTCCTCTCTCATCCCAGCTGTCTTCATCACTCCTGGAAGCAACAGTGAGAGGGTCCCTGTTTGGGCACCAAATGTAGAAAAAAATCCATGGAGGCTGAAGGACACCACGGAGTCACCAAGATGGTTGAAGTGAAGTCGTCCATTAACAATTCACACTGGCTTTCTCTAGAGCCCTTGTTTATATAACGATATCTTGCAGGTGGCTGTATCTTGGTCACAAGTCCTGTTCTCACAGAACTTCTGCTGGTTGCATCATTACTCTGCTATTCTTGTATTCTGCTGCCAGCTCCCTTATCTTCTTCCCATAGCTCGTCTCTCAGTAACCTTGAAGCTAGGTCTCAAGGCCCTTAGCTTACTCTAGCTAAAGCTAAATAGTCAGGATTGCTCACGTCTGCTTTCTTCCAGACAGTTTCCCAACACTTATCTGGGAAAAAAAAAGATGTCCAAGCATGGAAACTCTCAAGCTTGACCGTGCCCCTTCATTTCTGGTGATGGCTGAGGTGGGTCTGGTGGTGAGAGATGAGATCGCAGCTCTGGTAAAAACTCTTCTCACACTGGGAGCAGCTTTAGGGTCGTTCACCCCTGTGGTGTCGCTGATGTCTCAACAAGTGGGAGCTTCTCCTGAAGCTCTTCCCACACTCAGGACACTTGTAGGGACTTTCAGCTGTATGGATCCGTAGGTGTCTGGTGAGATTTGATTTGCCTGTGAAGCCCTTCCCACAGTTTGGACACTGATATGGATGTTCCCCTGTATGGATCCGTAGGTGTTGGGTGAGACTCGAGTTGGCTGTGAAGCCCTTCTCACAGTTTGGACACTGATATGGATGTTCCCCTGTATGGATCCGTAGGTGCTGGGTGAGACTCGAGCTGGCTGTGAAGCCCTTCCCACACTGGGGACACGTGTAGGGTTTTTCCTCAGTGTGGACATGTTGGTGATTAATCCAAGAGGTGCTGCTGCTGAGGGCTTTCCCACAGTGAGTGCAGGGATACAACTTCTCTCCTGTATGGGTGCGGTGATGCTGTGATAAATTGGAACTCTGGGTAAACCCCTTCCCACACTCCAGACACTTATAGGGTTTCTCTCCCGTGTGGATGTGGCGATGCTGTGATAAACTGGAACTCTGGATAAACCCCTTCCCACACTCCAGACACTTATAGGGTCTCTCTCCTGTGTGGATCCGTTGATGCTGTGATAAATTGGAACTCTGGGTAAACCCCTTCCCACACTCCTGACACTTATAGGGTCTCTCTCCCATGTGGATCCGTTGATGCTTTGATAAACTGGATCCCTGGTTAAACTCCTTCCCACACTCCAGACACTTACAGGGTCTCTCTCCCGTGTGGATGCGGCGATGCCGTGATAAATGGGAACTCTGGGAAAACCCCTTCCCACACTCCAAACACTTATAGGGTTTCTCACCAGTATGGATCCGTTGATGCTGGATAAAATGACTTCTCCTGCTAAACCCTTCCCCGCAGTCAGGGCAGGTGTAGGACATGGTGCCTGTGTGATGGTGTCACCGTTGGACCAGATCCGAGCTGTCGCTAAACCGTCTCCTGCAGTCAGGACATCTCTGGGGTCTCTCACCCCGATGGATTTTCTGATGCTGGAGGTGGGCCAAGAGGATCCTAAACCTTTTCCCACATTCCTGGACGATGTCAAATGCTTCTCCTGGATGGTTTCAATGATTTCTCAGTAATGACCAAAAGCTGTCTGATCTTTGGGGTACCCAGAGAGGTTTATGCCCAGATGGAGTCACCCCGTGCCTGTGAAAGAAGCCATAGTGCAGTGACAAAGTAGGGGTGGGCTTGTTGTGGGGTGAAGGCAGCCAAAACCTACATCAGTCCTCCTGTGGGTGAAACTGGAGTGTGAGGTGGAATGAGGAGGTTTCCCATAGAGGTGGACACCCACTGCTCATCCTTTACTTCATCTTTAGGTATTATACTGGCACCTACAACTCAAAGGGGAACTGGCTGGGGTGCAGGGTACTGGGGTTGTGAGCCCCTCCTGGTGTGATTTGGGATCACTCATTTCAACTTACACTCCATGAGATATTTTAGTTCTCCCCTATTTCTGTCAACAACCCTTGAGGTGATTTAGGGATCCTTTCGTGCCACCAAACATCTCTGGTATAATTTAGTGTTCTCCACTCTGGCATCAAATCCCCACCATGACCTGGGGTTCTCCCATCACACCCACATGCAGGATGAGCTGTCATCCACTGGGATGAGTTTGGGTCCCCAGAGATGTTCTGGGAGTCCCTGACAGTGGCTTCTGAGGCCCAGGATTATTAAGCCCCTTAAAGTATTCTGGACTTGCAATCGTTACCCCTGGCTCCAGGGTGATTTCAGGGTCCCCACTTGCAGCCCCCAAACCGTTGGGATGACTTTGGGATCCCCTATCACAGCCCTGCAAGCCAGAAGGAGTTGGGAATGCCCGGGTGAGGTGGGGGAGAACCAATCACAGCTCCTCCACCCTCCTTAAAAAGTTGGGGGGTCACCAATCCCACCACCCTCACCCCGGGGATAAGTTTAGTTCTCCCCTCTCACCCATCCCCCTCCCTCCTCCATCTTCTGCTGCTCTCCCCCAGTTTGGGCAGTACTGGGATAACCACCCCCCTCCCATCACCTCCCATCACCTCCCGGTACCTGCAGGGGAGGCACAGCCCAGGTCGGTGGGGAAGGGGGGGTGATGCTCTGGTGGTCACCAGTTGGGGGGTCCCGGCTGCGGGGCGGGGGGTGTGGGTGCAGCCCCGGGGCGAAGGAGCGAAACCTCCCGGGAGCTGCAGCGCGATCGCGGGAAGCGGCGGGGGGAGGAAGAGAAGGTGGGGAGGGGGCTCGGGGGGGAGGGACCCGACCTGGGGGTGAGGTTGGGAGCTGGCAGGGGAGGGGACACCAGGGTTGTGTCCTGGGGGGGTTGGGGACATCAGGCTTGTGGCATGGGCAGGGGGAGGGGACACATCACAGCTGGGTGGTGCTGACCTGTGGCAAATCCGCGGAGGCTGAAGGAGAACACGGAGTCACCAAGATGGTTAAAGTGAAGTCGTCCGTTAACAATTCACACTCTTTCTCTAGAGCCCTTGTTTATATAACGATATCTTGCAGGTGGCTGTATCTTGGTCACAAGTCCTGTTCTCACTGAACTTCTGCTGGTTGCATCATTACTCTGCTATTCTTCTTTTCTGCTGCCAGCTCCCTTATCTTCTTCCCATAGCTCGTCTCTGTCAGGGTTTAACACTGGCCCGGCAATTAAACCGAATAACAGATGCTCTCTATTAATCTCTCTCTCTCCTTGATAGAGAAAGGAGAGAGAATAAGGGAGAGAGACTTATGGGTTGGAAACTAAACTACACAACTTTAATGAAACAGTAGTGATAAATAGGTAAAATTACTAAATATATACAAATATACAGGAAAATGGAAACCACATTCCTCCCCCCTCTCCCCCAGTAACACTCACGTCACCACCGAGGCTGCAGGGCAGCACTGGGAAAGTCCAGGCTGGACTCCTGGAGTCGGCAGCAGTCGGGAACCGGAGGCAGGAACACACAGATATGGGCTGGCACGGATCAGGACCACAGGCAGACGAATGGACAGGATCCTTCCAGGATGCCGGGTGAAGGAAGGGAAGCAGGAAATCAGGAAAAGATCTGGCTCGGCCCTCGTGATGCCTCAAATTTATACTGAGTGTGACGTATATGGGATGGAATCCTCTGTTTGGTTAATTCTGGCATCTATCTTGTCTGTTCCTCCCTAAAGGAGGGTTCAGGTGGGACCTCTTTACTCCTTCTGGAGGATAAAATGTTTTCCTTAGAGCTGATAAGAGTCCTTGGCTCTGCATACCACTCTCTGGCAGTAACTATAAACATCAAGTGTTATCAGTCCTAGAAGCACACACTGCATGAGAAACTTGCTGTTCATTTCAGCAAATGCAACTACTTACAAGAGACTTAGCTAAAAGCAAAAGTACAGAAACAGAAAACCACCTTTATCCTGGCCCAAACCAGGACATTCCACCCCTTATTCCATACCATTTGCGTCATGCTCCAATCATTACTAACTCTTAAACATATTATACAAAAATTATTATTATCTCTGTGTGCTAAAAATCACTAAGTAATTCAGTCTACAATTGCAGATGTTCATCTATTGTAGCAGATTCTCAAAAGAAGGACCAGTCTTCACAGTTCATGTCCATGGTCCACAAGTTGCAGGTTGCAGATGGTAACTCCAAGGAAGTTACTGGATGTCAGCCGATGAACCTAGTTCTGGTTTCATCACCACAAAATCATCCTGAAAAACACTCATAGAACACTGTTAGTTTATGCAACAGTTCACATAACAGTAGTTATGGTGGGATACAAGTTCATGACTCCCAAAGAGTCTATGCATTACTGATTAAGCTAGACAAGCAGAAATTAGGAATTCTCACCTAGTGTTAGATTCCCTTGTGGTACACATTGTACTTCTCCATCTTTCATCATCACCCACCAAGTGTGTCCAGGCCCTTGAGCGAAAGCAACCCCACGAATGGGTTTGCCTTTGCCCGAGGCAGGATAAATCCAAACTGTTTTCCCTAGCAGATTCTTCTCATGCACCACAGGCACTTTGTCCCCATCTAGTGTGTGTAGAAGATCTGACTGAGCAGGACCAGCTCGACTGATGGAACCCCTGGTATTAACTAACCAGGTAGCTTTTGCCAAGTGCTTGTCCCAGTTTTTGAAAGTTCCACCACCCATTGCTTTTAAGGTAGTTTTTAACAGACCATTGTACCTTTCAATTTTACCTGAGGCTGGTGCATGATAGGGGATGTGGTATATCCACTCAATGCCATGTTCTTTGGCCCAGTTATTTATGAGACTATTTTTGAAATGGGTTCCATTATCTGACTCAATTCTCTCTGGTGTACCATGTCTCCACAAGACTTGTTTCTCTAGGCCCAGGATAGTGTTCCGGGCTGTGGCATGAGGCACAGGATATGTTTCCAGCCATCCTGTACTTGCCTCCACCATTGTAAGCACATAGCGCTTACCCTGGCGGGTTTGAGGCAGTGTGATGTAGTCGACTTGCCAGGCCTCCCCATACCTATATTTTGACCATCTCCCTTCATACCACAGAGGTTTCAACCTTTTAGCTTGCTTAATTGCAGCACATATGTCACAATCGTGGATAACCTGCACAATAGAGTCCAAAGATAAATCCACCCCTCGGTCACGAGCCCATCGATATGTTCCATCCCTGCCTTGATGACCAGAAGCATTGTGGGCCCATTTGGCCAAAAACAGTTCACCTTTATGGTCCCAGTCCAGATCTATTTGGAACACTTGAGCAGCCTCATCTGCTCGTTGGTTGTTTCGATGTTCCTCCGTAGCTCGATATGAAGGTACGTGGGCATCTACGTGACGCACTTTTACATCAAGTTTCTCTAACCTAGCAGCAATGTCTTTCCAGAGTTCAGCAGCCCAGATAGGTTTATCTCTACGTTGCCAGTTGTTTTGCTTCCACTGCTTTAACCAACCCCATAAGGCATTTGCTACCATCCATGAGTCAGTATAGAGGTAAAGTCTCGGCCACTTTTCTTGTTCAGCAATGTCCAAAGCCAATTGGATGGCTTTTACCTCTGCAAATTGACTTGATTCACCATCTCCTTCATCTGTTTTTGCAACTAGTCGTGTAGGATTCCATACGGCAGCTTTCCACCTTCGATGGCCTCCTACCAGACGACAGGATCCATCAGTGAAAAGAGCATATTGTTTCTCACTCTCTGGTAGTTGGTCGCATGGTGGGGCTTCTTCAGCCCGTTTTACCACTTTTCCTGGTGGCATTCCAAAGTGTTTGCCCTCTGGCCAATGTGTTATTGCTTCTACAATTCCTGGACAATTAAGTCTTCCTATCCTGGCTCTCTGTGAGAGTAAAGCAATCCATTTACTCCAGGTAGCATCGGTAGCATGATGGGAAGATTCTCTACCTGTGTACATAAAACCCAGCACAGGTAATCGTGGCACTAGGAGGAGCTGTGCTTCAGTACCAATCACTTCCGAAGCAGCTCTAACTCCTTCGTATGCGGCCAGTATCTCCTTTTCAGCAGCTGTGTAGTTGGCTTCGGAGCCTTTGTAGTTTCGACCCCAAAATCCTAGAGGTCGGCCTCGAGTCTCTCCTGGAGCTTTCTGCCAGAGGCTCCATGAAGGACCATCACCTCCATCTCCGGTGTAAAGAATATTTTTGATGTCTGGCCCTGTTCGAATTGGTCCAAGGGCCATTGCCTGCACAATCTCCTGTTTAATACCCTCAAAAGCAGCTTGTTGTTCTGAGCCCCATTTAAAGTCTTTCTTCTTCCGAGTAACCTCATAGAGAGGTTTCACAATCTGATTATAAAAAGGAATATGCATTCTCCAGAAACCAACAGTTCCTAAGAAGGACTGAGTTTCCTTTTTGGTAGTTGGTGGGGCCATAGCTGTTATTTTGTTAATCACGTCCATTGGGATGTGGCGACGTCCATCTTGCCACTTAACCCCCAGAAACTGTATCTCTTGTGCAGGTCCCTTGACCTTGCTCCTTTTAATAGCAAAACCAGCCTCTAGGAGGATTTCGATTATCTTCTTACCTTTCTCGTAGACTTCCTTTGCTGTGTCACCCCACACAATGATGTCATCGATGTACTGTAGATGTTCTGGAGCTCCACCCTTTTCCAAGGTATCATGGATCAGTCCATGGCAGATGGTAGGACTGTGTTTCCACCCCTGGGGCAGTCGATTCCAAGTGTACTGGACACCTCTCCAGGTGAAGGCAAACTGTGCCCTGCATTCTGGTGCTATAGGAATAGCAAAAAATGCCTTAGCAATGTCAATAGTAGCATACCACCTGGCTGCCTTTGACTCCAGCTCGTACTGAAGTTCTAGTATGTCCGGCACAGCAGCACTTAGTGGTGGTGTAACCTCATTCAAGGCACGATAGTCCACTGTCAGCCTCCACTCTCCATTAGGCTTTTTCACTGGCCATACAGGACTGTTGAAGGGTGAGTGAGTCTTGCTGATCACTCCTTGGCTCTCTAGTTGCCGGATCAGCTTGTGAATGGGGATCACAGCATCTCTGTTGACACGATACTGTCTACGATGCACTACTGAAGTAGCAGTTGGCAGCCGCTGGTTTGTAGTTCTCAGCAATCCCACTACAAAGGATTTATCTGAAAGGCCAAACAAAGCATGCAGCCATTCTGCATTCTCAGTCTTAATAGCTGCAGTACCAAAGGACCAGCAGTACCCTTTTGGGTCCTCGAAATCACCTCCCTTGAGGTAGTCTATGCCAAGGATGCACGGAGCATCTGGACCAGTCACTATTGGGTGTTTATGCCACTTTATTCCAGTGAGGCTCACATCAGCCTTCACAATAGTCAGTTCTTTAGATCCCCCCGTCACTCCAGAAACAGTGACGGAGTCTGTGCCTTTCTGATTCGATGGCATTAGGGTGCATTGTGCACCAGTGTCCACCAAGGCTTTATACTTTTGTGGCTCTAATGTGCCAGGCCATCGAATCCACACAATCCAATAGATTCGGTTGTCCCTCTCCTCCACCTGGCTGGAGGCAGGGCACCTCTAAGCTTGAGCACATACAGCATTGTCAGTATGTGCATTACTGGAGCTTGCATCCCCAGTACTCACACCTGATGTGCATGGATCTTGAGTCACCAGCATTTTTGGGTTGGGTAACTCCACACTGGACACTTGAGCAGCCATCTTTTTAGAAGGACCTCCTTTTGCCTTCGGCTTACTTATCAACTCAATCACTCGGTCCTGTAGGGCAGCAGTAGGTTTTTTGTCCCACTTTTTCATGTCCTCTCCACACTCACACAGGATCACCCATAGGGTCCCTCTTACTGATCTCTGTTTCTCTCGATTCTGTCTCATAGGAGGGCGTCTCCTCTTAATGGCTGCAATGGGGCGTCCTCCGTCTGTCTGAGGAGAAAGGGGTGAATGCCATTCCTCAGATGCTCTCTTGATAGCTGAGACCCAGGCCCGACAAGGGGCTATGACAGCATCTTCACACTCTTGTACAGTTTTAATCACATCACCCACAGTTGCATCTATCTCTGCAGGAACCCATAGCATTACTGATAGTGTATGATTAAAAGGTGGTGGTGCAGCATGCACAAACCTTTGCATCATAGGTTTAGGGCATGGTACGTGATAGGGATCTTCAATGTCATCATTATTATAGATCACGTCTCGCACAGCCAATTCTTTGAGATACCTGATAGCTTTTCCAAGTCTGGCTGCTTTGATCTGTGGGCAGTCTATTTCCTCTTTATAGGGATATCTCTCCCTTACAGCTGACAAGAGTCGTTTCCACAGGCTGGTAGTTCCAGCCTTTTCCCCAAATGCCCGATCAATACCTGCATCTTTGGCCAGGGTTCCCAACTGCCTGGCTTCCTTCTGAGTTAATGTTATGGTAGCAGCCCCCTCATTCCAGCATCGGAGTAACCAAGAGAGAAGTGGTTCACCTGGAAAACGGCTGTAGTCTTTTCTCAGAGTACGCAAGTCTCTCATGGAATAGGGCTGAGCAGATTCTGAGTCTGAGTCCTCATCTGACTCTGCTCTAGCTGCTCTACCTGGTCTGGGAGGAGAGCCATTATCCTCTATTTCCTCTATCACCTGGTCATCTCGTTCAGACTTGGAAGGGTTAAGGCTCGCTTCTGATTTCCATTGTTTTCCTTTTCTCCTAGTTACAGGGTCAACAAGTATCTGTGTGGGCTGAGGGGGAGAGGCTGAGGCATCTGCAGCAGTGGCAGCAGCAGGGCTTGCTTTCTGAGCAGCAGCAGTGTCTGTGGGAGTAGAGACAGCAACTGGAGCTGTAGCCGATAAGCTGGCGATGCTGGCCGGCTTTATCTGAGTTGTGCCCTTGCGTGAGGGGGGGCGAGAAGCGGCTGGGGAGGCAGGAGTGGGGGTGCTCTCTGTACGAGGTGTGCTCGTTCCCCTAGTTGTAATTGTCTTATTCCTCACCAACATATGATAGCACATGAAAACATTCACAGACACCAGAACAACAATGCCCACAAGAATCAGGAGGTTCAAAACTCTAACAATCACAATGCCCTTTTGACTGGAATCCCTTGAACTCAGCCCAAGAGTGGTGAATTTCCTCAAAAGCAGGCTGAAAATGGAATTACCAACAAGGTTCTTAATCCTTCTCTGAAACACCACTACACCATGCACCATGATATACACCAGTATGGAGGACGATATTGCAGTGATGGTTCTTAAGCATTTCTTACGGAAGAAATTTATCCTGGCCCAAACCAGGACAGGAGGATACTGGGAGACACTGGGAGGGAGTTTCTGGGTGCTGGAGCAACAGTTTGAGAGGGAAATGGTGATCCAAGCCCTTCCCAGTTTGAACTGGGAGCACTGGTAGGCACTGGGAAGATACTGGGAGGGGTCCTGAGGGCACTGGGAGACATTGGGAGGGGCCCTGAGGGCACTGGGGGGATATTGGGAGGATACTGGGAGACACTGGGAGGGAGTTTCCGGGTGCTGGAGCAACAGTTTGAGAGGGAAATGGTGATCCAAGCCCTTCCCAGTTTGGACTGGGAGCACTGGTAGGCACTGGGAAGATACTGGGAGGGGTCCTTAGGGCACTGGGAGACATTGGGAGGGGCCCTGAGGGCACTGGGGGGATATTGGGAGGATACTGGGAGACACTGGGAGGGAGTTTCCGGGTGCTGGAGCAACAGTTTGAGAGGGAAATGGTGATCCAAGCCCTTCCCAGTTTGAACTGGGAGCACTGGTAGGCACTGGGAAGATACTGGGAGGGGTCCTGAGGGCATTGGGAGACACTGGGAGGGGCCCTGAGGGCACTGGGGGGATACTGGGAGACACTGGGAGGGAGTTTCCAGGTCCTGGAGCAACAGTTTGTGAGGGAAATGGTGATCCAAGCCCTTCCCAGTTTGAACTGGGAACACTGGTAGGCACTGAGAAGATACTGGGAGCGGTCCTGAGGGCACTGGGAGGATACTGGGAGACACTGGGAGGGAGTTTCCAGGTCCTGGAGCAACAGTTTGTGAGGGAAATGGTGATCCAAGCCCTTCCCAGTTTGAACTGGGAGCACTGGTAGGCCCTGGGAAGATACTGGGAGGGGTCCTGAGGGCACTGAGAGACATTGGGAGGGGCCCTGAGGGCACTGGGAGGATACTGGGAGACACTGGGAGGGAGTTTCTGCGTGCTGGAGCAACAGTTTGAGAGGGAAATGGTGATCCAAGCCCTTCCCAGTTTGAACTGGGAGCACTGGTAGGCACTGGGAAGATACTGGGAGGGGTCCTGAGGGTACTGGGAGACATTGGGAGGGGCCCTGAGGGCACTGGGGGGATACTGGGAGGATACTGGGAGACACTGGGAGGGAGTTTCTGGGTGCTGGAGCAACAGTTTGAGAGGGAAATGGTGATCCAAGCCCTTCCCAGTTTGAACTGGGAGCACTGGTAGGCACTGGGAAGATACTGGGAGCGGTCCTGAGGGCACTGGGAGACATTGGGAGGGGCCCTGAGGGCACTGGGGGGATACTGGGAGACACTGGGAGGGAGTTTCCAGGTCCTGGAGCAACAGTTTGAGAGGGAAATGGTGATCCAAGCCCTTCCCAGTTTGAACTGGGAGCACTGGTAGGCACTGGGAAGATACTGGGAGGGGTCCTGAGGGCACTGGGAGACATTGGGAGGGGCCCTGAGGGCACTAGAGGGATATTGGGAGGATACTGGGAGGCACTGGGAGAGAGTTTCCAGGTCCTGAAGCAACAGTTTGAGAGGGAAATGGTGATCCAAGCCCTTCCCAGTTTGAACTGGGAACACTGGTAGGCACTGGGAAGATACTGGGAGGGGTCCTTAGGGCACTGGGAGACATTGGGAGGGGCACTGGGAGGATATTGGGAGGATACTGGGAGACACTGGGAGGGAGTTTCTGGGTGCTGGAGCAACAGTTTGAGAGGGAAATGGTGATCCAAGCCCATCCCAGTTTGAACTGGGAGCACTGGTAGGCCCTGGGAAGATACTGGAAGGGGTCCTTAGGGCACTGGGAGACATTGGGAGGGGCCCTGAGGGCACTGGGAGGATACTGGGAGACACTGGGAGGGAGTTTCCAGGTCCTGGAGCAACAGTTTGAGAGGGAAATGGTGATCCAAGCCCTTCCCAGTTTGGACTGGGAGCACTGGTAGGCACTGGGAAGATACTGGGAGCGGTCCTGAGGGCACTGGGAGGATACTGGGAGACACTGGGAGGGAGTTTCCAGGTCCTGAAGCAACAGTTTGTTAGGGAAATGGTGATCCAAGCCCTTCCCAGTTTGAACTGGGAACACTGGTAGGCACTGGGAAGATACTGGGAGGGGTCCTGAGGGCACTGGGAGACATTGGGAGGGGCCCTGAGGGCACTGGGAGGATACTGGGAGACACTGGGAGGGAGTTTCTGGGTGCTGGAGCAACAGTTTGAGAGGGAAATGGTGATCCAAGCCCTTCCCAGTTTGAACTGGGAACACTGGTAGGCACTGGGAAGATACTGGGACGGGTCCTGAGGGCATTGGGAGACACTGGGAGGGGCCCTGAGGGCACTGGGAGGATACTGGGAGACACTGGGAGGGAGTTTCCAGGTCCTGGAGCAACAGTTTGAGAGGGAAATGGTGATCCAAGCCCTTCCCAGTTTGAACTGGGAACACTGGTAGGCACTGGGAAGATACTGGGAGGGGTCCTTAGGGCACTGGGGGGATATTGGGAGGGGCCCTGAGGGCACTGGGGGGATATTGGGAGGATACTGGGAGGCACTGGGAGAGAGTTTCCAGGTCCTGGAGCAACAGTTTGAGAGGGAAATGGTGATCCAAGCCCTTCCCAGTTTGAACTGGGAGCACTGGTAGGCACTGGGAAGATACTGGGAGCGATCCTGAGGGCACTGGGAGGATACTGGGAGACACTGGGAGGGAGTTTCTGCGTGCTGGAGCAACAGTTTGAGAGGGAAATGGTGATCCAAGCCCTTCCCAGTTTGAACTGCGAGCACTGGGAGGATCCTGGGAGGATACTGGGAGGATCCTGGGAGGCACTGGGGGGATCCTGGGAGGCACTGGGGGGATCCTGGGAGGTACTGGGATGTACTGGGAGACACTGGGAGGGAGTTTCTGGGTGCTGGAGCAACAGTTTGAGAGGGAAATGGTGATCCAAGCCCTTCCCAGTTTGGACTGGGAGCACTGGGAGGATCCTGGGAGGCACTGGGAGGATCCTGGGAGGCACTGGGAGGTACTGGGATGTACTGGGCCATACTGGGAGGTCCCTTTTGCCCCTCCCCCCAGGCACCCCAACATCCTTCGCCTCTACAATTACTTCCACGACCGCCGCCGCGTTTTCCTCATCCTGGAATTCGCCCCCCGGGGGGAGCTCTACAAGGAGCTCCAGAGGTGTGGGAGGTTGGATGCCACCCGGACGGCCACGGTGAGGCCCAGAATTCCCCAAAATCCCCCCAAAAATTCCATGAAAAACGGAAAATTGTGAAAAAATGGCAAAATTTTGACAAAAATGGTGAAATTTGGGTGGAAATCACCCAAAAATTCCCAAATTGTGAGGTAAAAAGGGGGTGAAATTTTCAGGGAATTCTCAGAATTCCAAGAAAAATTCAAGATTGACTCAAATTCTGTGGGAAATGACTCAAATTTCATGAAAATATTTTAAAAAATGTAAAATCTAAAAAAAAATGTACAATTTGACTCAGTTTTGGTAAAAATGGTTCAATGTAGATAAGTTGACCAAGTATGGGTTTGGTGATCAGGTAGTGAGGTGGATCAGGAACTGGTTGAAAGGAAGGAGTCAGAGAGTTGTAGTCAATGGGGCAGAATCTGGTTGGAGGTGTGTGACCAGTGGAGTCCCTCAGGGGTCGGTGCTGGGACCGGTGTTGTTCAATATCTTCATCAAGGACTTGGATGAGGGTATAGAGTGTACCCTCAGCAAGTTTGCTGATGACACTGAGCTGGGAGGAGTGGCTGAACACCAGAAGGCTGTGCTGCCATTCAGAGAGACTTAGACAGGCTGGAGAGTTGGGCAGGGAGAAACATGATGAAGTTCAACAAGGGGAAGTGAAGAGTTTTGCATTTGGGGAAGAACAACACGATGTCCCAGTATAGGTTGGGGGCTGACCTGCTGGAGAGCAGTGTAGGTGAAAGAGACCTGGGGGTCCTGGTAGACAAGAGAATCATAGAATCATAGAATCATAGAATTGGCCGGGTTGGAAGGGACCTCAGAGATCATCGAGTCCAACCCTTGACCCACCGGAGCAGTTGCTAGACCATGGCACTGAGTGCCACATCCAGTCTTTTGTTAAATGTCTCCAGGGACGGAGAATCTACCACCTCACCGGGCAGTCCATTCCATAGCCTAATCACCCTCTCCGTGAAGAAATTCTTTCTAATATCTAACCTAAACCTCCCCTGGCACAACTTAAGACCGTGTCCTCTTGTCTTGTTGAAGGTCGTCTGTGAAAAGAGTCCAGTTCCCACCTCGCTACAGCCTCCTTTCAGGTAGTTGTAGACAGCAATGAGGTCTCCCCTGAGCCTCCTCTTCTTCAGGTTGAACAGCCCCAGCTCTCTCAGCCTCTCCTCATAGGGCCTGTGCTCGAGTCCCTTCACCAGCCTGGTTGCCTCCTTTGGACCTGTTCCAGGATGACCATGAGCCAGCAATGTGCCCTTGTGGCCAAGAAGGCCAATGGCATCCTGGGGTGCATTAGAAAGGGGGTGGTTAGTAGGTCAAGAGAGGTTCTCCTCCCCCTCTATTCTGCATTGGTGAGGCCGCACCTGGAGTATTGTGTACAGTTCTGGGCCCCTCAGTTCAAGAAGGACAGGGAAGTGCTTGAAAGAGTCCAGCGCAGAGCTACTAAGATGATGAAGGGAGTGGAACATCTCCCTTCTGAGGAAAGGCTGAGGGAGCTGGGTCTCTTTAGTCTGGAGAAAAGGAGACTGAGGGGTGACCTCATCAATGCTTTCAAACATGTAAGGGGTGAGTGTCAGGGAGATGGAGTTAGGCTCTTCTCAGTGGTGACCAGTGATAGGACAAGGGGTAATGGGTGTAAATTGGAGCACAGGAGGTTCATAGAATCACAGAATAGGCTGGGTTGGAAGGGACCTCAGAGATCATCGAGTCCAACCCTTGATCAACACCACACCTCGAGTACTGTGTCCACACCTCGAGTCCTGTGTCCAGTTCTGGGCCCCTCAGTTTAAGAAGGATGTAGAGGTCCTGGAACAGGTCCAAAGGAGGGCAACCAGGCTGGTGAAGGGACTCGAGCACAGGCCCTATGAGGAGAGGCTGAGAGCTGGGGCTGTTCAGCCTGAAGAAGAGGAGGCTCAGGGGAGACCTCATTGCTGCCTACAACTCCCTGAAAGGAGGCTGTAGCCAGGTGGGAACTGGACTCTTTTCACAGACGCCCTTCAACAAGACAAGAGGACACAGTCTTAAGTTGTGCCAGGGGAGGTTTAGGTTGGATATTAGAAAGAATTTCTTCACGGAGAGGGTGATCAGGCTGTGGAATGGACTGCCCGGGGAGGTGGTGGATTCTCCGTCCCTGGAGACATTTAACAAAAGACTGGATGTGGCACTCAGTGCCATGGTCTGGGAACTGCTCCGGTGGGTCAAGGGTTGGACTCGATGATCTCTGAGGTCCCTTCCAACCCGGACAATTCTATGATTCTATGAACTACCACCACAGTCACTAAACTATGGCACTGAGTGCCACATCGAGTCGCTTTTTAAATGTCTCCAGGGACGAAGAGTAAATATTCAAATTGAATATCTGGAAAAACTGTTTTCCTGTAAGGGTGACAGAGCCCTGGAACAGGCTGCCCAGGGGGGTCGTGGAGTCTCCTGCACTGGAGACATTCAAAACCCACCTGGACACGTTCCTGCACGATGTACTCTAGGTGGCCCTGCTCTGGCAGGGGGGGTTGGACTGGATGATCTTTCGAGGTCCCTTCCAACCCCAAGGATTCTGTGATTCTATGAAATTTCATTAAAATGTTTCAAAATTTGTAACATTTCTAAATGATTTAAAAATTGACTCAAAGTTGGTGGAAAAATGACTCAAATTTCATGAAAATTTTTTAGAAATTGATGCAAAATTAAGGGAAATCTTAAAATTGACCCAAAATCAGTGGAAAATGGCTCAAACTTCATGAAAATATATAAAAATTTGTGGAATTGAAAAAAATTTACTCACATTTTGAGAAAATGGCTGAGATTTCATGAAAATATTTAAAAACTTGTGAAATTAAAAAAAGAGTTAAAATTTGACTCAAATTCCATGAAAAAATGGCTCAAATTTCATGAAAATATTTGAAAATTTGTGGAATTGAAAGAAATTTTCAAATTTGACTCAGATTTTGTTAAAAATGGCTCAAATTTCACACAAAAAATTTGAAAACTGTGAAATTTTCAAAAATTTCAAATTGGACCCAAATTCTGTGAAAAAATGGCTCAAATTGCATCAAAATGGACAAAAAAATCTCAGAATTCCCCCAAAATTCAAAGTGAAATCAATTTTTTTAGGAAATGGCTCAAATGTCATGGAAATATTTAAATATTTTAAATATTTAAATATTTAAAAAACCTTAAATTACTCAAATTTCACTAAAAATGGCTCAAATGTTATGAAAAAATTCAAAAAATCATGGAATTTTTATAAAGTTTTAAAATTGACTCAAATTCTGTGAAAAATGGCTCAAATTTAATTCAAATATTTAAAAATCTGTCAAATTTTAAAAAAAAAATTTAAATCTGACTCATTTTGTGAAAAAATGGCTCAAATTTCATGAAAATATTTTAAAATTCATGGAATTGGGAAAAACTTTCCAAATTTACTCCAGTTTTGGTAAAAAATGGCTGAAATTGCATCAAAATGTTCCCAAAATCCTCAGAATTCCCCCTAAAATTAAATTAAATTTAAATTAAATTTAAATTAAATTTAAATTAAAATCAAATTTGTGGCAAAATGGCTGAAACTGCATCAAAATCACAGAATCACAGAACGGGCTGGGTTGGAAGGGACCTCAGAGATCATCAAGTCCAACCCTTGATCCACTCCCCCCGTGGTTCCCAGCCCATGGCACTCAGTGCCACATCCAGGCTCTTTGGAAAGATCTCCAGACACGGAGAATCCACTACTTCCCTGGGCAGCCCATTCCAATGCCTGATCACCCTCTCCAGAAAGAAATTCTTTCTCATCTCCAACCTAAACCTCCCCTGGCACAACTTGAGACCCTGCCCTCTTGTCTTGCTGAGAGTTGCCTGGGAAAAGAGCCCAGCCCCCCCCTGGCTCCAACCTCCTTTCAGGGAGTTGTAGAGAGTGATGAGGTCTCCCCTGAGCCTCCTCTTCTCCAACCTCAACACCCCCAGCTCCCTCAGCCCTTCCTCACAGGACTTGTGCTGGATCCCTTCACAGCCTCCTTGCTTTTCTCTGGACCTGCTCCAGCACCTCAATCTCCTTCCTGAGCTGAGGGGCCCAGAACTGGACACAGGACTCAAAGTGTGGCCTCACCAGGGCTGAGCACAGGGGCAGAATCACCTCCTTGGACCTGCTGGTGACGCTGTTTCTGATACATGCCAGGATGCCATTGGCCTTCTTGGCCACCTGGGCACACTGCTGGCTCATGGTCACCTTCCTGGCAATCCAGACTCCCAGGTCCCTTTCTGCCACTCTGTGCCCAGCCTGGAGCTCCCCATGGGGTTGTTGTGGCCCCAACCACATGATGTGAACATCCGCACAAGAAGAACATAAAGATATCACCACCAACAGATAGTAAGAAAGTTCTGGCTGGGGTCTGATATCGCCTTGTAACAATTTAATGAAGTCAGCAAGAACTGAGAAGGTAACGATGTTGTAACCTCCCCTTTTACTGCATAAATACCCCAAACCTTTCCCTTAACCCTCGGAACTCTTTGTCCAGCGCCAGCTGGGAGTTCCCCAGATCTGAAAATAAAAACCTTTGCTGTTTAAAGACTCAAAACTCTGTCTCTAAACTGTTTTGCTTGTCCTTTTTCGGCTTCAGGGGCAAGGGATCAGACCCAGCCAGCACGGGGTTAGGAAGGGCAGGTCCTGTCTGACCAACCTGAGCTCCTTTTATCATCAGGGGACCCCCCTGGTGGATGAGGGGAAGGCTGTGGATGTGCTCTGCCTGGACTTCAGCAAAGCGTTTGACACCGTCTCCCATAGGATTCTCCTGGAAACTCTGTGGATCAGCCCATGGATCAGCCAGGAGCACTTTGGGATGGGTCAGGAACTGCTGGAAGGGGCCCAGAGAGTGGTGCTGAACGGGGCGGCATCAAAATGGCGGCTGTGGTGTCCAAAATGGCGGCTGTGGTGTCCCCCAGGGATCAGTGCTGGGCCCAGTGCTGTTCAATGTCTTTAGTGATGATTTAGAGGAGGGGATTGAGTCCCTCATGAGGAAATCTGTGGGTCAGCTGGAAGGCAGGAGGGCTCTGCAGAGGGACCTGGACAGACTGGAGAGTTGGGCTGATCCCAAGGGGATGAGGTTCAACACAACAACCCCAGGGGGAGCTCCAGGCTGGGCACAGAGTGGCAGAAAGGGACCTGGGAGTCTGGATTGCCAGGAAGGTGACCATGAGCCAGCAGTGTGCCCAGGTGGCCAAGAAGGCCAATGGCATCCTGGGCTGGCTCAGGAGCAGCGTGGCCAGCAGGTCCAGGGAAGGGATTCTGCCCCTGTGCTCAGCTCTGGGGAGGCCACAGCTTGAGTCCTGTGTCCAGTTCTGGGCCCCTCAGCTCAGGAAGGAGATTGAGGTGCTGTCCTGGTTTGGGCCAGGATAAAGGGGATTTTCTGTCTTGTCCTTTTGCTTTCAGCTCAGTCTCTTGGAAGCAGCTGCTCTTGTTGAATTTAACAGCAAGTTTCTCAGTCAGTGTGTGCTCTGGGACTGATCCCACTCGATGTTTAGAGGTACTGCTGGAGCCTGGTGTGCAGAGCCAAGGACACTGCTCAGCTCTGAGGAACATTTTACCCTCCAGGAAGAATAAAGAGATCCCACCTGGAGCCTCCTTTGGGCAGGAAGGGACAAGAGAGATGCCAGAACTGACCAAACAGAGGATTCCATCCCATCCACCTCATCCTCAGGAGAAATTTGAGGCATCACGAGGGCCAAGCCAGATCTCCTGCCCTCTCCTTCCTTCCTGCCTTTTTCCTGCTTCCCTTCCTTCACCCGGCATCCTGGAAGGTTACCCCAGGATGTTGGGAACCCCCCTGCAGTCTGCTCATCCATCCCTCCCTCCCTCCCTCCCTCCCTCCATCTCTCCATCCATCCCTCCATCCATCCCTCCATCCATCCATCCATCCATCCATCCATCCATCCATCCATCCATCCATCCATCCCTCCCTCCATCCATCAATCCATCCATCCATCCATCCATCCATCCATCCATCCAATCCATCCATCCATCCATCCATCCATCCATCCATCCATCCATCCCTCTATCCATCCATCCCTACATCTCTCCATCCCTCCCTCCATCCCTCAGACCATTCCAGGGGCTGAGCAGCTCTTGGCCCTCCCTGGGAAACCCTGGGATGAGGTTTGGACCCTTTTCCCTTTTCCTCCCTGGAATCTTTTCACCTTTGGCTGCTGAATTCAGCAATCCATGAGTGGGGATCCCGATTCATCCCTGATGAAAAAAAAGGGAAGGAGGGAGAGAGATCCATGGGCTGGGAACTGAACTTCACAACTTTATTGAAACAAGAACAGGAACAAGAAACAGGAAAAAAACTCCTAATTATGGACAATATGAACAAATCAACAGGGCAATGGAGTCGCCAGGATTCTCCCCCTCTTCCCTTTTCCAGGAGATGGAATCCTGGAGTGTCAGCAGAGGATTGTTCCCAGGGAAGAGGAGGAATTTTCCTGGGGAAAAGCTGGAGCTGCTCCGGGCTCAGCAGCACCAGAACCTTTTGGTTTTTTTCCATTTTTCCTTCCCCCTGAGGGAGCCCAGGGTGAAAATGGTCTGAGTCGCCAGGCAGCGGATGGAGGGGATGCAATCGTGCTCCAGGGGGAAAAGTGCTGGGACCCAAAAATCAAATGACTTCAGAGAAGAGACCCCAAATGTCCCCCCCAGCAATCTGCCAACCTCCTCTGTCCCCTCCCCAGGTTCTGTCCCCTGGCCCAAGCTCTGTCCCCCCCCCCCCAGGTCCCTCTGTCCCCCCCCAGGTTCTGTCCCCCACCCAGGCTCCTCTGTCCCCCCCCCCCCAGGTCCCTCTGTCCCCTCCTCAGGTTCTGTCCCCTGTCCCAGGTTCCTCTGTCCCCTCCCCAGGTCCCTCTGTCCCCTCCCCAGGTTCTGTCACCTCCCCAGGCTCCTCTGTCCCCCCCCCAGGTCCGTCTGTCCCCCCCCAGGTCCCTCTGTCCCCTCCCCAGGTTCTGTCACCTCCCCAGGTCCCTCTGTCCCCCCCCAGGTCCCTTTGTCCCCTCCCCAGGTTCTGTCCCCTCCCCAGGCTCCTCTGTCCCCTCCCCTGGCTCCTCTGTCCCCTCCCCAGGTCCCTCTGTCCCCTGCTCACCACTAATCAGCTCTGAGAGCTTCTGATGGCTTTGGCCCCGAGCAGCAAGGCCTGAAAAAAATGAATAAAAAAAATAAATAAAAACTAAAAAGAGAGAATCTTCAGTGTGCTGCTGCCCCCCCTCTGCAAGCCCTGGGGAATAAAGAAATAAATAGGTAAGGAAATAAAGAAAGAGAGGAGAGAGGAAGAGAGAGGAAGAAAAGAGAAGGAAGGAAAAGGAAAAGAAGGAGAAGGAGAAGGAGAAAAGGAGAAGGAGAAGGAGAAGGAGAAGGAGAAGGAGAAGGAGAAGGAGAAGGAGAAGGAGAAGGAGAAGGAGAGGGAGAGGGGAGAGGGAGAGGAAGAGGAAGAGGAAAAAGGAAAAGGGAAAAGAAAGGAAAGGAAAGGAAAGAGGAAAGGAAAGAGGAAAGGAAAAGGAAGAGTTGTGTTTAACCCCTTAGGGAGTGCCCTGGGAGATGTGGAAAACGTGCTGTGGCTGTGGCTCACCCAGGAACCTGATGGCTTCCAACCTCAGGGTGTCCTGAGCATCCTCCAGGTATCCCAGGCTCTGCTCCAGGTATTCCTCAGCTATGCTCCTGCCCTGCTGCAGCTGGAGAGAGCAGGAGAGGCTTTGGGCACCTCCCAGTCCCTCCTCCCAGCCCAGTCCCCTCTCCCAGCCAGGAGACAGGGGGACTGAGGTGGAGAGGGAGCCCTGGGGGTGCTGAGACCCCCGTGGGGTGCAGGGAGGGGAGAGGGGGCTCCATCCATCCATCCATCCATCCATCCATCCATCCATCCATCCA
Organism: Archilochus colubris; assembly: GCA_023079485.1. Taxonomy (NCBI): domain Eukaryota; kingdom Metazoa; phylum Chordata; class Aves; order Apodiformes; family Trochilidae; genus Archilochus; species Archilochus colubris. The sequence goes on along the minus strand of CM041114.1, from coordinate 20,098,614 downwards.
TCCCTCCCTCCATCCATCCATCCATCCATCCATCCATCCATCCATCTCTCCATCCCTTCATCCATCCCTCTCTCCCTCCCTCCCTCTCTCCATCCCTCCTGGAAAGGAACCCCTGGAGCTCTTTCCTTCAGGACAGGGACCAAGGCTTCAGCTCCAGGCTGGGAGCTCTGGGTTGCAGCAGAGCTGCAGATCCCCCATCCCATCCCATCCCATCCCATCCCATCCCATCCCATCCCATGACTTTTCCCTCCTCCAGCCTCAGGCTTTGTCCTCACCAAGCACTCCCCAATCCTCCAGGTCTGCTCTTTATGCACCAGGTCCTGGAGCTGATGCCACTGGAGCAGCTCTGCAGCAGCCAGCAGGGCTTGGCTGGAGGCCTGCAGGACACCAGAGCTTGGGAGATGCCACCCCCCTCCTTTTCCTCTGCTTTTCTTCCCATTCCCACCCCAAAGCTCTGGCTGGAAGCTGTACCTGGGCCACGCTGGGGCTCTCAGCCCTCATGTGGAGCCAGAGGTGGAAGAGCCCCCGTCTCACTCGCTGCTTCAGCTCCCTCCTCCACTTCAGCTCCCTCCTCCACTTCAGCTCCCTCCTCCCAGACACTTTCTGCAGCAGCTCTGTGAAGAGCTGGAGGGAGAATTCCCTCAGGTCACTCAGCATCTCCTGGGGAGAAGAGAGCAGGACATGAGATAGAGCAGCTCTGCCCCTGGGGAGGAGCCCATTCCCAGCTGGAACAGCCCCAGGGTGCAGAGAGCTCAGGGAGAGGCTGAGCTGGGCTGCAGGACTCAGAACCCAGACATTTAACCATCCATCCATCCATTTATCCATCCCTCCAGCCATTTATCCATCCACCCCTCCATCCATCCATCCATCCATCCATCCATCCATCCATCCATCCATCCATCCATCCATCCCTCTCTCCATCCCTCCCTCCCTCCTTCCCTCCCTCCCACATCTCCCAGAGGAGACAGGAGAGGAGCAGCCCCTTCTCCCAGTGCTTCCCTAGGGATCAGCTTCCCAAGGCCTGCTGCTCCCAGCCCATCCTTACGTTTCCAAACAGAGGCAGGAGCTTGTCCAGCAGCTCTGGAGCCATGGCAGTCACCTCCTTCCTGCTCAGTTCCCTGAGCACATTCCTGAAAATCTTGAGGGCCTTCAGCTGAACATCCTCAGCCCCCTGCTCCAGCACCTCCAGCAGGTCTGGCAGCAGCACCTTCAGCTTCCAGGCCTGGGGAAGGGAAAAAGGAGGAGGAGATCCCAAGGGACTCCTGGAAACATCCCCAGGAAGCCCCTGGGACCCACCCTGGCATGGAGGGATGGAGAGAGGGATGGATAGAGGGATGGAGGGATGGATGGATGGATGGATGGATGGATGGATGGATGGAGGGATGGAGGGATGGATGGATGGATGGATGGGTGGATACATGGATGGATGGGTGGATACATGGATGGAGGGAGGGAGGGATGGTGCTGCCACTGGATTGCAGCCATTCCCTCCCCTTCCTGCCCTCTGGAATTCCCTGCTCACCATCTCAGGAGTCTCAGACAGGGTGGCCATGCCAACGAGTGCCACAGAGAGCACGTCCTGGGTCTGGTCCTTCAGGAACCTCCAGAAGGTGTAGGCCTGGGCAAAGAATTCCTGGGACAGGTACATGGTGGACAGGAGCTGAAAGAAACCCAGGAGTCAGGGATGGGCAGAGCTGGGGGAGGGAGCTCCCTGCACCCTGCAGCTTCTGCTTCCCCCAGGGAGCTGAGGAGGGGCCACAGGGGGGGTCCAGAAATGGGAACTCACAGCCAGGCAAGAAATGTCCTCGGAGAGGGTGGAGAAAAGCAAATTCTGGTGCCTGAGCTGGAGCTGCTTGTGCAGCTCCACCAAAACCAGATCCACAGCCCCGGGTTTGGTGAGCAGCATCTCCCACATATCTAGCCCAGAGCTGCAAGGAAAAGCCCCCTGTCAGCAGGGCTGCCTCAGATCAAGGGAATTGGGGGAACTTTGGGTATTTTGGGGGCCGGTACCGGTCTCCTGGAGGAGCAGTGTCCAGCAGCAGCTTGACTGCATCCTCAGGGTTCTGCTCCAGCAGCTTGAGGAGCAGAGAGCGCACTCCCTGCCAGGCTGAATCCCAACGGATGGAACAGAGGGTCTGGTAGAGGGAGGTCAGGACCCTGGGAATCTGGAGAGGGAGAGGGATCAGCAGGGAGGCAGGGATGTAGGGATGAGGAGGGAGGGAGGGATGGGATGGGATGGGATGGGATGGGATGGGATGGGATGGGATGGGATGAGGGAGGGAGGGATGAGGAGGGAGGGAGGGAGGGATGGGGGGAGGGATGGGGGGAGGGATGGATGGATGGATGGATGGATGGATGGAGGAAGGGATGGATGGATGGAGGGAGGGAGGGAAGGATGAATACATGGATGGATGGATGGATGGATGGATGGAGGGATGGATACATGGATACATGGATGTATGGAATGAGGGATGGAAGAAGGAGCAAGGGCTGAGAGGGCTGAAGGGCAGCCCAGGCAGAGGCCCCTCACATCCACGATCCAGCGCACTGACTCTCCTGTGATCCCAAGCAGGACGCTGCCCACCAGCTCCTTGTCATAGATGGTGAAGGATTGCATCCCCTCCATGACCCTCAGGATGAAACCTGTCCTTTCTGAGGGCTTCAGGAACCCTGAGAACATCTTGGGGAAGAAAAAGAGAGCAGGGACATGAAGCATGAAGTGCCCTGATGGTGGGGTCTGCCCAGCATGATTCTGGGGATGGAATCTGCTCTTTCTGAGGGCTGGAGGTACTTTGAGAACATCTTTGGGAGGAAAAAGAGAGCAGGGACACGTCACAGGAGGTGTCCCAGGTGGGAGGTGCCCAGCAGGGGTGGTGGCCGCTGAGCCCAGGGGAAAGCTGCAGCCCCTGCCCCGTGGGAGGATGAGGAGAGAGGAGCCCCAGGGTGAGCAAGGAGGTTTGGAGTGATGAGCAGAGGGTGCTGCTGGCCCTACAGCCACCCAGGGCTTGCTGGTGGCCAGGAGGGCTGGAGCTGGAGCTGGGATGCTGAAGGGCAGCCCTGGCATCATCTCTGCCTGGGGACAGCGAGGCCACCCCAGCTCCCCTGTTCCTGGTGCCATTGCTGACAAATGTCCCCCCCTCTGCTGCTGCCCTGGGGAAGGGTGGCAGGGAGGGGGAAGGTGACTACCTCAGTAACAGTTCTGGCAACCTCAGAGCAGGAGGGGGCAGCAGTTTGGACTTCCCAGTCCTGTCGGAGTTCTTCCTGGTCCTCGGGCAGGGTTGTGCCTGAGCAGGGCAGAGACACAGGAGGGGGTGAGATCCAGGAGCTCTGCAGGCAAGCTGAGCACATCCTGAGGAAGGCTTGGAATGGCTGAGGAGGGAGATGATGAGCCAGGGGCGGGAGAGGAGGAGGAAGAGGAGGGACTGGGGAGCAGTGGAGCTGCCTGCATGGGAGCTCCTGGGCTGGGAAAGCCCAAAACCTCCAGCCCTGGAGCAGCCCCACAATTAAACCATGGCTGGAAACCCCCCAGGGCAGGGGGAGAAGCTCTCCAAGGGAGGTGAGGAAGAGGAGGATGGGGCTGCCTCCTCTTTGAGGGAGCAACATCAGCAGCCTGGGGCTGGGGAGCAGGGGAGAGGCACTGCTGGTGTCCCCAAAAAGCCCAGGAATGGTCTGTGGCAACCCCCAGGAAGACAAGCAGAGCCCTGGGGGATGTTGGTGTGTGGCTTCTCTTACATTTCTGGTGCTTTTCGATGAAGAAGCACCACAGAGCATCTAAGGCCATGGCACTGGTGTCCTCCTCTTTCTCCTTGAAGGACAGCAGCAGGACAAGCTGGCCCAGCAGCTCCCCACAGTTTGGGATCTGGAATTCCTGGTTCTCCGTCTTTTGATCGTGCTGGGGGAGGGAAGCAGAAGAGCAAAAGGGGAGCAGAGAGCTGGAGGGGTGTGCAGGGAGGGGGCTTTGGGCTGGCTGGAGGGTTCCAGGTCCTTACTTTCCCCCAGGAAGAAGCGGTCAGGAAGCGGCTGAGGCCGCGGATCCTGCCCACTGCCCTCTTCCGAACCTCAGGCCTCTCACAGTTGGAAAAGTTTATCAGCAGCTGGGGGGAAAGAGAGAGAGAGAGAAGCTCCTGGTGTGTCCTGGGAGCAGACACCCCCTCCAGCAGAACCAGCATCCATCCACTCCTGGGCTGCACCCGCTGGGTCCCTTGAGGCTGGACGGGGGTTCCCTGGGTACCCCACAGCCTTGTGGCCAGGCAGGAGGCAGATGCCACCCCCTGGGTGCCAGGAAAGCCTGGGGGGCAGCCCCTGGTTACCCCAGGATGTTGGGAACCCCCCTGCAGTCTGCTCATCCATCCCTCCATCCATCCATCCCTCCCTCCCTCCATCCCTCCATCCATCCCTCCATCCCTCCATCCCTCCCTCCATCCCTCCCTCCATCCCTCCATCCCTCCATCCCTCCCCTCACTCCAGGACAACCCCTTCCCTCCACCCTTTGCACATCCCAGACCTGGAATATCATCTCCAGCACCTCGCTGACCCTGGATTCAGAACAGTTCGCCACCACCTGCTGCAGCAGGGTGTCCATGCTCATCAGGACCTGCAGGGAGGACAAAGACCTTGAGCCTGGTGTCTCCTTCCTTCCTGCTGCCTCTGCCACCCCCAGGAATTCCCAAATCCCAGGGAGAGAGCCAGGGACAGAAAACCTTCTGCCTGTGCCCACAGGAGGGGGTGAGGGGGGGAAAGTCAAGCCCAGCCCCTGCTTTGCATCCCAAATCCCAGCAGAGGGTGGGCAGGGGGCAGATCTGAGGGGCTGGGAGCTCCTGGAGCTTAAACCAGAACCTACCTCGTAGTAGAGAGTGGGTTTGGGGCTCACGATGTGCTCTGCAGGGGGCAGCCAGAAAACACTGGAGAAGCAAAGCTCCAGCAGGATCTTCTCCTTGCCTTCCAGCAGGGTTCCCACCGTGCTGCAAAGAGAGAGGGCCCAGTTGGACCTGTTCTGATCCAGATGGAGATCAGCTATTAGTTGGAGAGGGCAAATTCTGATCAATTACATCCAGATGGAGATGGACTTTTAGTTGGAGAGGGCAAAGAGAGAGGGTCCAGTTGGACCTGTTCTGATCAATTATATCCAGATGGAGGAGAGGGCAAAGAGAGAGGGCCCAGTTGGACCTGTTCTGATCCATTATAGCCAGATGGAGATCAACTTTTAGATGGAGAGGGCAAAGAGAAAAGGTCCAGTGGATCCAGTGGATCTGTTCTGATCAGTTGTGTCAAGATGGAGCAGAGGGCAAAGAGAGTTGAGTTGGACCTGTTCTGATCAATGATATAAATATGGAGATCAACTTTCAGTTGGAGAGGGCAAAGAGAGAGGGTCCAGTTGGATCTGTTCTGATCCATTACATCAAGACAAAGCTGGAGGTTCCACCTTTAAATCCTTCCAGTTGTGTAAAACAAGAGAACCTGATAAGGATGGACTGAGCCCCAGCCTGGCCTGCAGTAACTCTCCTCTGGCAGGGAAATGCTCTCTGTTAAAACTTCATTTTTATCTCCCACAGCAGAATATTTCCCACCATGACACCCACCCCAATAACACCTACAATTAGACCAGAGTTTTGCTCCCTCCTCTGAGGAGATGGGGCAGCTGGGGGCAGGAAGGTGTTAACAGGGTGTGCAGGGTCCCCCCCTGGGTGAGAGGAGCCCAGGAGGGCTGGGCAGGTACCTGAGCTGGGTAATGGCCTGCATGGAAAGGTGTTTGACTTCTGTGGTCAGCTGGAATGAGGAATCCTCCTTCAGCACCACCTGCAGAGCAGGGAGAGATCAGACCCAGAGCCACCAAACCCCCCCCTGCCTGGTGCTGGGAAATGGGGGGGCTGAGAGGGAAATGGGGGGGGTGAGAGAGAAATGGGGGTGAGGAGAGAGAAATGGGGGTGAGGAGAGGGAAATGGGGAGGGTGAGAGAGAAATGGGGGGGTGAGAGGGAAATGGGGGGGCTGAGAGAGAAATGGGGGTGATGAGAGGGAAATGGGGAGGGTGAGAGAGAAATGGGGGGGGTGAGAGGGAAATGGGGGGGGTGAGAGAGAAATGGGGGGGCTGAGAGGGAAATGGGGGTGATGAGAGGGAAATGGGGGTGAGGAGAGAGAAATGGGGGGGTGAGAAATGGTGATAGAAGAGAAATGGGGGGGCTGAGAAGGAAATGGGGAGGCTGAGAAATGGGGGTGATGGAAGAGAAATGGGGGGGGTGAGAAATGGGGGGCTGAGAGAGAAATGGGGGGGCTGAGAAATGGGGGTGATGGAAGAGAAATGGGGGGGTGAGAGAGAAATGGGGGGGCTGAAAGGGGCCCCAGCTGTCCCAGCACTGCCAGCTCCCCCCTCACCTCGATGTTATCCAAGACTTTGTAGCCCTGACAGAAAATCTCCATGCCCTCCATCATGCCCAGGGCATTTGCACAAGCACAGAGGACACAGACACAGTTCAGGAACTTGCTGGCCTCCTCTGCGTGCTGGCGGATACCCTGGAACAGAGAGAGAGAGAAATGGGGGGGCTGAGAGGGAAGTGGGGGGGCTGAGAGGGAAATGGGGGGGCTGAGAGGGAAATGGGGGTGATGAGAGGGAAATGGGGAGGGTGAGAGAGAAATGGGGGGGCTGAGAGGGAAATGGGGAGGCTGAGAGAGAAATGGGGGTGATGAGAGAGAAATGGGGGTGATGAGAGAGAAATGGGGGGGCTGAGAGAGAAATGGGGGTGAGAAGAGAGAAATGGGGAGGGTGAGAGAGAAATGGGGGTGAGAAATGGTGATAGAAGAGAAATGGGGTTGAGAAGGAAATGGGGAGGCTGAGAAATGGGGGTGATGGAAGAGAAATGGGGGTGAGAAATGGGGGTGATGGAAGAGAAATGGGGGGCTGAGAGAGAAATGGGGGCTGAAAGGGCCCCAGCTGTCCCAGCACTGCCAGCTCCTCACTCGATGTTATCCAAGATTCTTGTAGCCCTGACAGAAAATCTCCATGCTCCTCCATCATGCCCAGGCATTTGCACAAGCACAGAGGACAGACACAGCTCAGGAATCTCTGCTGACCTCCTCTCTGCGTGCTGGCGGATACCCTGAACAGAGAGAGAGAGAAATGGGGGGCTGAGAGGGAAGTGGGGGCTGAGAGGGAAATGGGGAGGCTGAGAGAGAAATGGGGGTGATGAGAGAGAAATGGGGGTGATGAGAGAGAAATGGGGGGGCTGAGAGAGAAATGGGGGTGCTGAGAGGGGACCCAGAGCTCCAGCTCCCCCCAGCACGAGCACAGCAGGAATGGTTCCAGTTACCATATCGGGGTTGGTGACAAAGCCCACGATGTCATCCACGGCTTCCTTCAGCACCTCCTCTTTGTAGAGGGGCAGCCAGCTGGAATCTGAGGAAGAGAGCCAAGAGAAGAGGGAATGGTGTCCTGGGGTGTGCCAGGGGAGGCTTGGGGTGCATATTGGGAAGGATTCTGTCAGGGAGAGGGTGATCAGACTTGGGAAGGGGCAGCCCAGGGAAGGGGTGGATTCTCCATCCCTGGAGAGGTCTAAAAAGGGACTGGATGTGGCACTGAGTGCCGTGGGATCGAGGGGTGGAGTGGGTGATCCCAGAGGGATCCTTTCCAATCCTAATGATTCTGGGATTCTAAGAGAAGAGGAGAGGGAGAGGGAGAGGGAGAGGGAGAGGGAGAGGGAGAAGGAGAGGGAGAAGGAGAGGGAGAAGGAGAGGGAGAAGGAGAGGGAGAAGGAGAGGGAGAAGGAGAGGGAGAAGGAGAAGGAGAAGGAGAAGGAGAAGGAGAAGGAGAAGGAGAAGGAGAAGGAGAAGGAGAAGGAGAAGGAGAAGGAGAAGGAGAAGGAGAAGGAGAAGGAGAAGGAGAAGGAGAAGGAGAAGGAGAAGGAGAAGGAAAGGAAGAGGAGAGGAGGAGGAGAAAGAGGAAGGAGAGGGAGAAAGGAAAGGAAAGGAAAGGAAAGGAAAGGAAAGGAAAGGAAAGGAAAGGAAAGGAAAGGAAAGGAAGGGAAAGGAAAGGAAGGGAAAGGAAGGGAAAGGAAAGGAAGGGAAAGGAAAGGAAAGGAAAGGAAAGGAAAGGAAAGGAAAGGAAAGGAAAGGAAAGGAAAGGAAAGGAAAGGAAAGGAAAGGAAAGGGAAAGGAAAGGGAAAGGAAAGGGAAAGGAAAGGGAAAGGAAAGGGAAAGGAAAGGGAAAGGAAAGGGAAAGGAAAGGGAAAGGAAAGGGAAAGGAAAGGAAAGGGAAAGGAAAGGGAAAGGAAAGGGAAAGGAAAGGAAAGGAAAGGAAAGGAAAGGAAAGGAAAGGAAAGGAAAGGAAAGGAAAGGAAAGGAAAGGAAAGGAAAGGAAAGGAAAGGAAAGGAAAGGAAAGGAAAGGAACCTCTCTCCTCTCTCCTCTCTCCACTCTCCTCTCTCGTCTCTCTTCTCTCTTCTCTCTCCTCTCTCCTCTCTCGTCTCTCCTCTCTCGGCTCTAGGCTCTCCACTCTCCTCTCTCCTCTCCGCTGCACCCTCAGGGTCGGAGTGACACCCGGAGATGTCACAAAGGACCCCAAGACTCCGGGATCCAGAAGCTTGGGGACAGGGACAGCAGAAGGGGGTGGGGGGGGCAAAAGGACCTGGAGTCCCTCCTGGGAAACTGGGAAGGGGAAGAGTCCCTCACCTGGGAAAGCTGGAAGTCTTGTGGACAAGGGTTTGGATAAGAGGGTCCTTGAGGGCCCTTCCAAGCTTCAGTTCCAAGGTTCTGATGATTCTCTGAATGGTTCCAGGATCCTGTGAGAGATCCCAGGATCCTGTGGTTCCATGATTCCATGGTTCCATGATTCTCTGAGTCACTTTCTGAGTGATTCCGTGATCCTGAGTCCAGGATTCTCTGGATAATTCCATGATTCCAGGATTCTCTGAATGGTCCCAAACCTCTTTTTCCTTCCCTTTAAATCCTGAGGGATCTGGGAGCCTGCAGGAGATTTGGGATCCATCCTGAGGGATTCCCCCCAAGGGATCTGGGGGTGTTGGGATCCACCTGGAGGGATCCTCCCTGGGATCTGGGAGCTTGGGGATCCACCCCAAGGATCTCGGGAATCCTCCATGAGGGATCTGGGGGTGTTGGGGATCCACCTGGAGGGAATCCAGGGTGTTGGGATCCCCCCCGGGATCTGGGAGGTGCTGGGAACCCCCTGATCTGGGGGTGTTGGGATCCATCCTGAGGGATCTGGGGAATCCTCTCTGAGGGATCCAGGGGTGTTGGGATCCATCCTGAGGGATCTGGGAGCTTGAGGATCCCCCCAAGGGATCTGGAGAATCCTCCACGAGGGATCTGGGGGTGTTGGGATCCTCTCTGAGGGATCTGGGGGTGTTGGGATCCATCCTGAGGGATCTGGGGGTGTTTCTTGGGGGGGGGTTGTTGGGGGGGTTTGGAGTGGGGTTTTTTTGGGGGGGGTTTCTTAGGGCTTTTTTGGGGGGGGGTGTTTGGGGGGCTTCTCAGGGTGGTTTTGTTTTGGGGGGGTGTTTGGGGGGTTTCCCATTTTTTGGGGGGGTGTTTGGGGGGTTTCCCATTTTTTTTGGGGGGGGGGGATGTTTCTTGGTGACATTTCTTGCACTTCAGGGCTTTTCTTGGAGGTGTTTATTGGGGGGGGTTTCTTTTTTGAGGTGGGGGGGTTGTTTATGGGGGTCCCAGCAGCACCGCCCTCCCCCCTCAGCCCCCCCCCAGCCCCCCCTCGGGTACCACATAGTGGTGCCCATCCCCCTCCCTCCTGGGGCTCAGCTCTCCCAGTTGCCCATTACTGGTTTCCAGTCCCCCCCAGGGCCATAAATGGGGCCGGGGGCTTTTCCCCTGTTGTCCCAACACCCAAACCTCCCCCCCCTCTAAAAACCCCCCCCCAAATCCACCCCCCCCAATAAAAACTCCTCCTGGGGGGCGTGGAAGAGGTTGGGGATCTCGGGGTCCTGCTGGAAGTTGGGGGGCAACGCCGAGGTGGGGACCCCCAGAATGACACCTGGGGGGGGGGAAAGGGGCAAGGTCACCTCAGAGCCCCCCCCCCACACCATGAGGGGGGTCCCTGAGCCCCCCCCCCCTTTGTTTTGTACCTGTGAGCACAGCCCAATGGGCTTTGTGGCCGTGTTTGTGGCAGGGCTCGTGGTTGCTGTCTTCATCATAACTTGGGGGGGGGGTTAAGGGGGGGCAACAGGGTGAAACCCCCCCCCACACACACCCCCAAATCCTCCCAGCCCCCGAAATTAACCCCCTCCCCCCAATAAGACCCCAAACCCCCAGTAAGAAATCATCTGGACCCCCCCCCCAAAATACCCTGAGTGGGGGCAGCACCACACGAGGGGGGAAATGGGGGTAAAATGATCCCCCCCCCCCCAAAAAAAAGACACAACCCCCCCCAAAAAGGCCCCCCCGGATTAACAGAGCCCCCCCATAATATTAAGGAAGACTTAGGGGGGTTGGGACCCCCCAGAATGGGGGCTCCCAGCCCAGTGGGGACAGAACCAGCAAAAGGGGTTGAAAAAAAGGATCCCCCCCCTCCAAAAAAAAAAGACACCCCCCCAAAAAGAGCCCCCCCCCCCCAAAAAAAGCCCCCCCGGATTAACAGAGCCCCCCCATAATATTAAGGAAGACTTAGGGGGGTTGGGACCCCCCAAAAATGGGGGCTCCCAGCCCAGTGGGGACAGAACCAGCAGAAGGGGTTGAAAAAAAGGATCCCCCCCCCCAAAAAAAAATAAAATCCCCCCCCAGGATACGGCACGAGGAGGGGGAGCCCCCGGGTGAGGTGCTGGAGGATCTTGGGGCGATTGGGCCCCCCCAGGCCCCCCGAAACGACCTCAGCTCTGCAGGGGAAGAGCTCCTGGGCCAGGGCTGCCATGTGGAGGGCTGCAAAAAGAACAAAGGGGGGGGGGAAATAACCAAAAAAAAAGGGGTTTTGTGTCCCCCCCCCTCCCTGATTTGGGGTTTTTTTACCTGAAAACATATCCCCCCGGGCAGTGAAGCCCCGGGCCTGGGCTGCCCCCAGCACCTCCCCCAGAGCCACCCCGTGGGAGGGGGCCAGGAGTGAAGCTGCCATCCAGAGAGCCACCAGCCCACACCTGGGGGGGCAAAGGGAAGGGGGGGGCACAGGGAGGGCCACTGACCCCCCCTCAAAACATCCAACGCCCCCTGACCCCCCAAACCCCCCCCCAGACCCAACCCACCCCCCCTTTACCATCCCCCCCCACCCCGGACCTCCAACCCCTCCCTGACCCAGCCCACACCTGGGGGGGGGCAAAGGGAAAGGGGGGGCATGGGGGGGGAGCACTGACCCCCCCTGGCCCCCCCACAGTCCCCCAGATCCCCCAAAGCCCCCCCAAATCCAGCCCATCCTCCCTGACACCCCCAGACCCAACCCACCCCCCCCAAGCCCCCCCAAGCCCCACTGACCCCCCACACATTGGGGGTGGGGGGCAAAGGGAAGGGGGGGTGGGGGGGGCACTGACTCCTCCTGACCCCCCCCAGAAACAACCAACCCCCCCTGAACACCCCCATCCCCCCCTACAGCCCCCACAGTCCCCCCAGAACCCCCCCAGACCCAACCCACACCTGGGGGGGCAAAGGGAAAGGGAGGGGGCTCTGACCCCCCCCTGACCCCCCACACACTGGGGGGAGGGCAAAGGGAAAGGGGGGGCACAGGGAGGGGGCTCTGACCCCCCCCGATTCCCCATGACCCCCCCAGAGCCCCCCAAACCCAGCCCGTCCCCCAGGACCCCCCCCCTGACCATGGAAAGGTGTTTGACTTCTGTGGTCAGCTGGAATGAGGAATCCTCCTTCAGCACCACCTGCAGAGCAGGGAGAGATCAGAGCCAGAGCCACCAAACCCCCCCTGCCTGGTGCTGGGAAATGGGGGGGCTGAGATCAGCCCATGGATCAGCCAGGAGCACCCTGTGCTGGGTCAGGAGCTGCTGGAAGGGGCCCAGAGAGTGGTGCTGAATGGGGCTGCCTCAAAATGGCGGCTGTGGTGTCCCCCAGGGATCAGTGCTGGGCCCAGTGCTGTTCAATGTCTTTAGTGATGATTTAGATGAGGGGATTGAGTCCATAATTAATTAATTAGCAGATGACACCAAGCTGGGGGGAGTGTGGGTCAGCTGGAAGGCAGGAGGGCTCTGCAGAGGGACCTGGACAGACTGGAGAGTTGGGCTGATCCCAAGGGGATGAGGTTCAACACAACAACCCCAAAACTGCCCAGCAGAAAAGGCAAAGCGTTTGACACCATTTCCCTCAGGATTCTCCTGGAAAAGCTGTCAGCCCATGGATCAGCCAGGAGCACTTTGGGATGGGTCAGGAACTGCTGGAAGGGGCCCAGAGAGTGGTGCTGAACGGGGCGGCATCAAAATGGCGGCTGTGGTGTCCAAAATGGCGGCTGTGGTGTCCCCCAGGGATCAGTGCTGGGCCCAGTGCTGTTCAATGTCTTTAGTGATGATTTAGAGGAGGGGATTGAGTCCCTCATGAGGAAATCTGTGGGTCAGCTGGAAGGCAGGAGGGCTCTGCAGAGGGACCTGGACAGACTGGAGAGTTGGGCTGATCCCAAGGGGATGAGGTTCAACACAACAACCCCATGGGGAGCTCCAGGCTGGGCACAGAGTGGCAGAAAGGGACCTGGGAGTCTGGATTGCCAGGAAGGTGACCATGAGCCAGCAGTGTGCCCAGGTGGCCAAGAAGGCCAGTGGCATCCTGGGCTGGCTCAGGAACAGCGTGGCCAGCAGGTCCAGGGAAGGGATTCTGCCCCTGTGCTCAGCTCTGGGGAGGCCACAGCTTGAGTCCTGTGTCCAGTTCTGGGCCCCTCAGCTCAGGAAGGAGATTGAGCAGCTGTCCTGGTTTGGGCCAGGATAAAGGGGATTTTCTGTCTTGTCCTTTTGCTTTCAGCTCAGTCTCTTGGAAGCAGCTGCACTTGTTGAATTTAACAGCACATTTCTCAGTCAGTGTGTGCTCTGGGACTGATCCCACTCGATGTTTAGAGGTACTGCTGGAGCCTGGTGTGCAGAGCCAAGGACACTGCTCAGCTCTGAGGAACATTTTACCCTCCAGGAGGAAGAAAGAGATCCCACCTGGAGCCTCCTTTGGGGAGGAAGGGACAAGAGAGATGCCAGAACTGACCAAACAGAGGATTCCATCCCATCCACCTCATCCTCAGGAGAAATTTGAGGCACCACGAGGGCCAAGCCAGATCTCCTGGCCTGATCATAGAATCACAGAATCATAGAATAGGCTGGGTTGGAAGGGACCTCAGAGATCATCGAGTCCAACCCTTGATCAACTACCACCACAGTCACTAGACCATGGCACTGAGTGCCACATCGAGTCGCTTTTTAAATGTCTCCAGAGATGAAGAGTCCACCACCTCCCCAGGCAGCCCGTTCCAATGCCTGATCACCCTTTCCGTGAAAAAATTCTTTCTAATAGCCAATCTGAACTTCCCCCAGCACAACTTGAGACCCTGCCCTCTTGTCTTATTGAGAGTTGCCTGGGAAAAGAGACCAACCCCTGCCTGGCTCCAACCTCCTTTCAGGGAGTTGGAGAGAGTGATGAGGTCTCCCCTGAGCCTCCTCTTCTCCAGCCTCAACACCCCCAGCTCCCTCAGCCCTTCCTCACAGGACTTGTGCTGGATCCCTTCACAACCTCCTTGCTCTTCTCTGGACCTGCTCCAGCACCTCAATCTCCTTCCTGAGCTGAGGGGCCCAGAACTGGACACAGGACTCAAGCTGTGGCCTCACCAGCGCTGAGCACAGGGGCAGAATCCCTTCCCTGGACCTGCTGGCCACGCTGTTCCTGAGCCAGCCCAGGATGCCATTAGCCTTCTTGGCCACCTGGGCACACTGCTGGCTCATGGTCACCTTCCTGGCAATCCAGACTCCCAGGTCCCTTTCTGCCACTCTGTGCCCAGCCTGGAGCTCCCCATGGGGTTGTTGTGGCCCCAACCACATGATGTGAACATCCGCACAAGAAGAACATAAAGATATCACCACCAACAGATAGTAAGAAAGTTCTGGCTGGGGTCTGATATCGCCTTGTAACAATATAATGAAGTCAGCAAGAACTGAGAAGGTAACGATGTTGTAACCTCCCCTTTTACTGCATAAATACCCCAAACCTTTCCCTTAACCCTTGGAACTCTTTGTCCAGCGCCAGCTGGGATTTCCCCAGATCTGAAAATAAAAACCTTTGCTGTTTAAAGACTCAAAACTCTGTCTCTAAACTGTTTTGCTTGGCCTTTTTCGGCTTCAGGGGCAAGGGATCAGACCCAGCCAGCACGGGGTTAGGAAGGGCAGGTCCTGTCTGACCAACCTGAGCTCCTTTTATCATCAGGGGACCCCCCTGGTGGATGAGGGGAAGGCTGTGGATGTGCTCTGCCTGGACTTCAGCAAAGCCTTTGACACCGTCTCCCATAGGATTCTCCTGGAAACTCTGTGGATCAGCCCATGGATCAGCCAGGAGCACTTTGGGATGGGTCAGGAACTGCTGGAAGGGGCCCAGAGAGTGGTGCTGAACGGGGCGGCATCAAAATGGCGGCTGTGGTGTCCAAAATGGCGGCTGTGGTGTCCCCCAGGGATCAGTGCTGGGCCCAGTGCTGTTCAATGTCTTTAGTGATGATTTAGAGGAGGGGATTGAGTCCATAATTAATTAATTAGCAGATGACACTGAGCTGGGGGGAGTGTGGATCATCTGGAAGGCAGGAGGGCTCTGCAGAGGGACCTGGACAGACTGGAGAGTTGGGATGATCCCAAGGGGATGAGGTTCAACACAACAACCCCATGGGGAGCTCCAGGCTGGGCACAGAGTGGCAGAAAGGGACCTGGGAGTCTGGATTGCCAGGAAGGTGACCAAGAGCCAGCAGTGTGCCCAGGTGGCCAAGAAGGCCAATGGCATCCTGGGCTGGCTCAGGAACAGCGTGGCCAGCAGGTCCAGGGAAGGGATTCTGCCCCTGTGCTCAGCTCTGGGAGGCCACAGCTTGAGTCCTGTGTCCAGTTCTGGGCCCCTCAGCTCAGGAAGGAGATTGAGGTGCTGGAGCAGGTCCAGAGAAGAGCAAGGAGGCTGTGAAGGGATCCAGCACAAGTCCTGTGAGGAAGGGCTGAGGGAGCTGGGGGTGTTGAGGCTGGAGAAGAGGAGGCTCAGGGAGACCTCATCACTCTCTACAACTCCCTGAAAGGAGGTT
Source organism: Archilochus colubris (assembly GCA_023079485.1). NCBI lineage: Eukaryota > Metazoa > Chordata > Aves > Apodiformes > Trochilidae > Archilochus > Archilochus colubris. The sequence continues at coordinate 20,083,433 of CM041114.1, read as the reverse complement.
GGAGCCAGGGGGGAGTTGGGCTCTTTTCCCAGGCAACTCTCAGCAAGACAAGAGGGCACAAAGGGTCTCAAGTTGTGCCAGGGGAGGTTTAGGTTGGAGATGAGAAAGAATTTCTTTATGGAAATTGTTTTTTTCAGGGTTATCCTCATCCTTGGTCTCCAGTTCTTTCAGTTTCTTCAGCAGTTCCCTTCGTTGCTTGTCTCCGAGTCCCAGTTCCTTCCTTGGTTGTTGCTCTATAGCAGGCACTGATGGTGTTGACAGGTGAAGCAGAGGATTAATTGATGGCAACTGTGGTCAAGAAGATAAATCAGGCATTGGAGGTGGAAAGGTGGCAGAGCAGTCGGGAGCCCTGGCAGGCAGGCACGAGGTGGGGAGTCTGCATTCCAGATTCCTCGCCCGTGTTCTCTGGCTTCTCTCCCTCTGGGTCCTCCGAGGATTCTGGTGGTGTTTTCGGTCGCTTTTGGTTTTGCTTCTCGGTCCCATTTTTGCTTTTCATCTGAACCCCAGGGTCAGATGGCAGAGTTGGCTGAGCTTGAATCAGTACAGTCCCTTCAGGTGCTGGTAAGGGTATTTTAGGTGTCTCAAATAACTGTTTAGAGGTCAAGTCCATATTTTCAGCATTCATTGGTACTGGTAGATCAGGCATTAAGGCAGCAAATGCTGAGGCTGCTGCTGACCTCTCACTTTTCATTTCTTTTAAGGCTTCTCTAATCAGTTTCCAAAGTAACGTTAAGCATTATGCCTCTTTATCTCCTTCGATACTTTTATCCCATAGGGCAGTACCTATGGCTTCCCAAGTAGGTAACTCAAAACCAGTACCCATCGAGGGGATCCAGTCTCTATCCCGTGCCCATTTCAGTAATCCACGTAAGGTCCTGCCTTCGTGTGATAAATCTCTCTTAGAGAGAATACATTGGAGGAGCTTAACTACTGCCTCTTCTTGTTGTACATCAGAGTGTAGACCCCATCTCCTCCCCAGCCGCTCACCTGATCAGGGCAAGATTCTTCAGTTCCAAGCTCGTTTATTCCGTAGCCGGGCACCAGCTACACAGACTGCCAGGGCAGCAATCTCCTTTCGGCTGGCTTCTCTGCTCCTCTCTCATCCCAGCTGTCTTCATCACTCCTGGAAGCAACAGTGAGAGGGTCCCTGTTTGGGCACCAAATGTAGAAAAAAATCCGTGGAGGCTGAAGGACACCACGGAGTCACCAAGATGGTTGAAGTGAAGTCGTCCATTAACAATTCACACTGGCTTTCTCTAGAGCCCTTGTTTATATAACGATATCTTGCAGGTGGCTGTATCTTGGTCACAAGTCCTGTTCTCACAGAACTTCTGCTGGTTGCATCATTACTCTGCTATTCTTGTATTCTGCTGCCAGCTCCCTTATCTTCTTCCCATAGCTCGTCTCTCAGTAACCTTGAAGCTAGGTCTCAAGGCCCTTAGCTTACTCTAGCTAAAGCTAAATAGTCAGGATTGCTCACGTCTGCTTTCTTCCAGACAGTTTCCCAACACTTATCTGGGAAAAAAAAAGATGTCCAAGCATGGAAACTCTCAAGCTTGACCGTGCCCCTTCATTTCTGGTGATGGCTGAGGTGGGTCTGGTGGTGAGAGATGAGATCGCAGCTCTGGTAAAAACTCTTCTCACACTGGGAGCAGCTTTAGGGTCGTTCACCCCTGTGGAGTCGCTGATGTCTCAACAAGTGGGAGCTCCTCCTGAAGCTCTTCCCACACTCAGGACACTTGTAGGGACTTTCAGCTGTATGGATCCGTAGGTGTATGGTGAGATTTGATTTGCCTGTGAAGCCCTTCCCACAGTTTGGACACTCATATGGACGTTCCCCTGTATGGATCCGTAGGTGTCGGGTGAGACTCGAGTTGGCTGTGAAGCCCTTCCCACAGTTTGGACACTGATATGGATGTTCCCCTGTATGGATCTGTAGGTGTCGGGTGAGATTCCAGTTGGCTGTGAAGCCCTTCCCACACTGGGGACACGTGTAGGGTTTTTCCTCAGTGTGGACATGTTGGTGATTAATCCAAGAGGTGCTGCTGCTGAGGGCTTTCCCACAGTGAGTGCAGGGATACAACTTCTCTCCTGTATGGGTGCGGTGATGCTGTGATAAATTGGAACTCTGGGTAAACCCCTTCCCACACTCCAGACACTTATAGGGTCTCTCTCCTGTATGGATCCGTTGATGCTGTGATAAATTGGAACTCTGGATAAACCCCTTCCCACACTCCAGACACTTATAGGGTCTCTCTCCTGTATGGATCCGTTGATGCTGTGATAAATTGGAACTCTGGATAAACCCCTTCCCACACTCCAGACACTTATAGGGTCTCTCTCCTGTATGGATCTGTTGATGCTGTGATAAACTGGAACTCTGGGTAAACTCCTTCCCACACTCCAGACACTTATAGAGTCTCTCTCCCGTGTGGATGCGACGATGCTGTGATAAACTGGAACTCTGGGTAAACCCCTTCCCACACTCCAGACACTTATAGGGTCTCTCTCCTGTATGGATCCGTTGATGCTGTGATAAATTGGAACTCCGGGTAAACCCCTTCCCACACTCCAGACACTTATAGGGTTTCTCTCCTGTATGGATCTGTTGATGCTGTGATAAATTGGAACTCCGGGTAAACTCCTTCCCACACTCCAGACACTTATAGGGTTTCTCTCCCGTGTGGATGCGGCGATGGTGTGATAAACTGGAACTCTGGATAAACCCCTTCCCACACTCCAGACACTTATAGGGTCTCTCTCCTGTATGGATCCGTTGATGCTGTGATAAATTGGAACTCCGGGTAAACCCCTTCCCACACTCCAGACACTTATAGGGTTTCTCTCCTGTATGGATCTGTTGATGCTCTGATAAATGGGAACTCTGGGTAAACCCCTTCCCACACTCCAGACACTTATAGGGTCTCTCTCCTGTGTGGATGTGGCGATGCTTTGATAAATGGGAACTCTGGGTAAACCCCTTCCCACACTCCAGACACTTATAGGGTCTCTCTCCTGTATGGATCCGTTGATGCTGTGATAAATTGGAACTCTGGGTAAACCCCTTCCCACACTCCAGACACTTATAGGGTCTCTCTCCCGTGTGGATGAGGCGATGCTGTGATAAATTGGAACTCTGGGTAAACCCCTTCCCACACTCCAAACACTTATAGGGTTTCTCTCCTGTGTGGATCCGTTGATGCTCTGATAAATGGGAACTCTGGCGAAACTCCTCCCCACACTCCAGACACTTATAGGGTCTCTCTCCTGTATGGATCTGTTGATGCTCTGATAAATGGGAACTCTGGGTAAACCCCTTCCCACACTCCAGACACTTATAGGGTCTCTCTCCCATGTGGATCCGTTGATGCTGTGATAAACTGGATCCCTGGGTAAACTCCTTCCCACACTCCAGACACTTACAGGGTCTCTCTCCCGTGTGGATGCGGCGATGCCGTGATAAATGGGAACTCTGGGACAACCCCTTCCCACACTCCAAACACTTATAGGGTTTCTCACCAGTATGGATCCGTTGATGCTGGATAAAATGACTTCTCCAGCTAAACCCTTCCCCGCAGTCAGGGCAGGTGTAGGACATGGTGTCTGTGTGATGGTGTCACCGTTGGACCAGATCCGAGCTGTCGCTAAACCGTCTTCTGCAGTCAGGACATCTCTGGGGTCTCTCACCCCGATGGATTTTCTGATGATGGAGCTTGGCCAAGAGGATCCTAAACCTTTTCCCACATTCCTGGACGATGTCAAATTCTTCTCCTGGATGGTTTCAATGATTTCTCAGTAATGACCAAAAGCTGTCTGATCTTTGGGGTACCCAGAGAGGTTTATGCCCAGATGGAGTCACCCCGTGCCTGTGAAAGAAGCCATAGTGCAGTGACAAAGTAGGGGTGGGCTTTTTGTGGGGTGAAGGCAGCCAAAACCTACATCAGTCCTCCTGTGGGTGAAACTGGAGTGTGAGGTGGAATGAGGAGGTTTCCCATAGAGGTGGACACCCACTGATCATCCTTTACTTCATCTTTAGGTATTATACTGGCACCTAAAACTCAAAGGGGAACTGGCTGGGGTGCAGGGTACTGGGGTTGTGAGCCAGTCCTGGTGTGATTTGGGATCACTCATTTCAACTTACACTCCATGAGATATTTTAGTTCTCCCCTATTTCTGTCAACAACCCTTGAGGTGATTTAGGGATCCTTTCGTGCCACCAAACATCTCTGGTATGATTTAGTGTTCTCCACTCTGGCATCCAATCCCCACCATGACCTGGGGTTCTCCCATCACACCCACATGCAGGATGAGCTGTCATCCACTGGGATGAATTTGGGTCCCCAGAGATGTTCTGGGAGTCCCTGACAGTGGCTTCTGAGGTCCAGGATTATTAAGCCCCTTAAAGTATTCTGGACTTGCAATCGTTACCCCTGGCTCCAGGGTGATTTCAGGGTCCCCACTTGCAGCCCCCAAACCGTTGGGATGACTTTGGGATCCCCTATCACAGCCCTGCAAGCCAGAAGGAGTTGGGAATGCCCGGGTGAGGTGGGGGAGAACCAATCACAGCTCCTCCACCCTCCTTAAAAAGTTGGGGGGTCACCAATCCCACCACCCTCACCCCGGGGATAAGTTTAGTTCTCCCCTCTCACCCATCCCCCTCCCTCCTCCATCTTCTGCTGCTCTCCCCCAGTTTGGGCAGTAATGGGATAACCACCCCCCTCCCATCACCTCCCATCACCTCCCGGTACCTGCAGGGGAGGCACAGCCCAGGTCGGTGGGGAGTGGGGGGTGATGCTCTGGTGGTCACCAGTTGGGGGGTCCCGGCTGCGGGGCGGGGGGTGTGGGTGCAGCCCCGGGGCGAAGGAGCGAAACCTCCCGGGAGCTGCAGCGCGATCGCGGGAAGCGGCGGGGGGAGGAAGAGAAGGTGGGGAGGGGGCTCGGGGAGGAGGGACCCGACCTGGGGGTGAGGTTGGGAGTTGGCAGGGGACGGGACACCAGGGTTGTGTCCTGGGGGGTTTGGGGACATCAGGCTTGTGGCATGGGCAGGGGGAGGGGACACATCACAGCTGGGTGGTGCTGACCTGTGGCAAATCCGCGGAGGCTGAAGGAGAACACGGAGTCACCAAGATGGTTAAAGTGAAGTCGTCCATTAACAATTCACACTCTTTCTCTAGAGCCCTTGTTTATATAACGATATCTTGCAGGTGGCTGTATCTTGGTCACAAGTCCTGTTCTCACTGAACTTCTGCTGGTTGCATCATTACTCTGCTATTCTTCTTTTCTGCTGCCAGCTCCCTTATCTTCTTCCCATAGCTCGTCTCTGTCACGGTTTAACACTGGCCCGGCAATTAAACCGAATAACAGACGCTCTCTATTAATCTCTCTCTCTCCTTGATAGAGAAAGGAGAGAGAATAAGGGAGAGAGACTTATGGGTTGGAAACTAAACTACACAACTCTAATGAAACAGTAGTGATAAATAGGTAAAATTACTAAATCTATACAAATATACAGGAAAATGGAAACCACATTCCTCCCCCCTCTCCCCCAATAACACTCACGTCACCACTGAGGCTGCAGGGCAGCCCTGGGAAAGTCCAGGCTGGACTCCTGGAGTCGGCAGCAGTCGGGAAACCGGAGGCAGGAACACACAGATATGGGCTGGCACGGATCAGGAGCACAGGCAGACGAACGAACCGGATCCTTCCAGGATGCCAAGGGAGGAAGGGAAGCAGGAAAAGATCCGGAAAAGATCTGGCTTGGCCCACGTGATGCCTCAAATTTATACTGAGTGTGACGTATATGGGATGGAATACTCTGATTGGTCAATTCTGGCATCTATCTTGTCTGTTCCTCCCTAAAGGAGGGTTCAGGTGGGACCTCTTTACTCCTTCTGGAGGATAAAATGTTTTCCTTAGAGCTGATAAGAGTCCTTGGCTCTGCATACCACTCTCTGGCAGTAACTATAAACATCAAGTGTTATCAGTCCTAGAAGCACACACTGCATGAGAAACTTGCTGTTCATTTCAGCAAATGCAACTACTTACAAGAGACTTAGCTAAAAGCAAAAGTACAGAAACAGAAAACCACCTTTATCCTGGCCCAAACCAGGACATTCCACCCCTTATTCCATACCATTTGCGTCATGCTCCAATCATTACTAACTCTTATCCTTAAACATATTATACAAAAATTATTATTATCTCTCTGTGCTAAAAATCACTAAGTAATTCAGTCTACAATTGCAGATGTTCATCTATTGTAGCAGACTCTCAAAAGAAGGACCAGTCTTCACAGTTCATGTCCATGGTCCACAAGTTGCAGGTTGCAGATGGTAACTCCAAGGAAGTTACTGGATGTCAGCCGATGAACCTAGTTCTGGTTTCATCACCACAAAATCATCCTGAAAAACACTCAGAGAACACTGTTAGTTTATGCAACAGTTCACATAACAGTAGTTATGGTGGGATACAAGTTCATGACTCCCAAAGAGTCCATGCATTACTGATTAAGCTAGACAAGCAGAAATTAGGAATTCTCACCTAGTGTTAGATTCCCTTGTGGTACACATTGTACTTCTCCATCTTTCATCATCACCCACCAAGTGTGTCCAGGCCCTTGAGCGAAAGCAACCCCACGAATGGGTTTACCTTTGCCTGAGGCAGGATAAATCCAAACTGTTTTCCCCAGCAGATTCTTCTCATGCACCACAGGCACTTTGTCCCCATCTACTGTGTGTAGAAGATCTGACTGAGCAGGACCAGCTCGATTGATGGAACCCCTGGTATTAACTAACCAGGTAGCTTTTGCCAAGTGCTTGTCCCAGTTTTTGAAAGTTCCACCACCCATTGCTTTTAAGGTAGTTTTTAACAGACCATTGTACCTTTCAATTTTACCTGAGGCTGGTGCATGATAGGGGATATGGTATATCCACTCAATACCATGCTCTTTGGCCCAGTTATTTATGAGACTATTTTTGAAATGAGTTCCATTATCTGACTCAATTCTCTCTGGTGTACCATGTCTCCACAAGACTTGTTTCTCTAGGCCCAGAATGGTGTTCCGAGCTGTGGCATGAGGTACAGGATATGTTTCCAGCCATCCTGTACTTGCCTCCACCATTGTAAGCACATAGCGCTTACCCTGGCGGGTTTGAGGCAGTGTGATGTAGTCGATTTGCCAGGCCTCCCCATACCTATATTTTGACCATCTCCCTTCATACCACAGAGGTTTCAACCTTTTAGCTTGCTTAATTGCAGCACATATGTCACAATCGTGGATAACCTGCGCAATAGAGTCCAAAGATAAATCCACTCCTCGGTCACGAGCCCATCGATATGTTCCATCCCTGCCTTGATGACCTGAAGCATTGTGGGCCCATTTGGCCAAAAACAGTTCACCTTTATGGTCCCAGTCCAGATCTATTTGGAACACTTGAGCAGCCTCATCTGCTCATTGGTTGTTTCCATGTTCCTCAGTAGCTCGATATGAAGGTACGTGGGCATCTACGTGACGTACTTTTACATCAAGTTTCTCTAACCTAGCAGCAATGTCTTATCACAGTTCAGCAGCCCAGATAGGTTTATCTCTACGTTGCCAGTTGTTTTGCTTCCACTGCTTTAACTAACCCCATAAGGCATTTGCTACCATCCATGAGTCAGTATAGAGATAAAGTCTCGGCCACTTTTCTTGTTCAGCAATGTCCAAAGCCAATTGGATAGCTTTTACCTCTGCAAATTGACTTGATTCACCATCTCCTTCATCTGTTTTTGCAACTAGTCATGTAGGATTCCATACGGCAGCTTTCCACCTTCGATGGCCTCCTACCAGACGACAGGATCCATCAGTGAAAAGAGCATATTGTTTCTCACTCTCTGGTAGTTGGTCGTATGGTGGGGCTTCTTCAGCCCCTTTTACCACTTTTCCTGGTGGCATTCCAAAGTGTTTGCCTTCTGGCCAATGTGTTATTGCTTCTACAATTCCTGGACGATTAAGTCTTCCTATCCTGGCTCTCTGTGAGAGTAAGGCAATCCATTTACTCCAGGTAGCATCGGTAGCATGATGGGAAGATTCTCTACCTGTGTACATAAAACCCAGTACAGGTAATCGTGGCACTAGGAGGAGCTGTGCTTCAGTACCAATCACTTCTGAAGCAGCTCTGACTCCTTCGTATGCGGCCAATATCTCTTTTTCAGCAGCTGTGTAGTTGGCTTCGGAGCCTTTGTAGTTTCGACCCCAAAATCCTAGAGGTCGGCCTCGAGTCTCTCCTGGAGCTTTCTGCCAGAGGCTCCATGAAGGACCATCACCTCCATCTCCAGTGTAAAGAATATTTTTGATGTCTGGCCCTGTTCGAATTGGTCCAAGGGCCATTGCCTGCACAATCTCCTGTTTAATATTCTCAAAAGCAGCTTGTTGTTCTGAGCCCCATTTAAAGTCTTTCTTCTTCCGAGTAACCTCATAGAGAGGCTTCACAATCTGATTATAAAAAGGAATATGCATTCTCCAGAAACCAACAGTTCCTAAAAAGGACTGAGTTTCCTTTTTGGTAGTTGGTGGGGCCATAGCTGTTATTTTGTTAATCACGTCCATTGGGATGTGGCGACGTCCATCTTGCCACTTAACCCCCAGAAACTGTATCTCTTGTGCAGGTCCCTTGACCTTGCTCCTTTTAATAGCAAAACCAGCCTCTAGGAGGATTTCAATTATCTTCTTACCTTTCTCGTAGACTTCCTTTGCTGTGTCACCCCACACAATGATGTCATCGATGTATTGTAGATGTTCTGGAGCTCCACCCTTTTCCAAGGTATCATGGATCAGTCCATGGCAGATGGTAGGACTATGTTTCCACCCCTGGGGCAGTCGATTCCAAGTGTACTGGACACCTCTCCAGGTGAAGGCAAACTGTGCTCTGCATTCTGGTGCTATAGGAATAGCAAAAAATGCCTTAGCAATGTCAATAGTAGCATACCACCTGGCTGCCTTTGACTCCAGCTCGTACTGAAGTTCTAGTATGTCCGGCACAGCAGCACTTAGTGGTGGTGTAACCTCATTCAAGGCACGATAGTCCACTGTCAGCCTCCACTCTCCATTTGGCTTTTTCACTGGCCATACAGGACTGTTGAAGGGTGAATGAGTCTTGCTGATCACTCCTTGGCTCTCTAGTTGCCGGATCAGCTTGTGAATGGGGATCACAGCATCTCTGTTGACACGATATTGTCTACGATGCACTACTGAAGTAGCAGTTGGCAGACGCTGGTTTGTAGTTCTCAGCAATCCCACTACAAAGGATTTATCTGAAAGGCCAAACAAAGCATGCAGCCATTCTGCATTCTCAGTCTTAATAGCTGCAGTACCAAAGGACCAGCGGTACCCTTTTGGGTCCTCGAAATCACCTCCCTTGAGGTAGTCTATGCCAAGGATGCAAGGAGCATCTGGACCAGTCACTATTGGGTGTTTATGCCACTTTATTCCAGTGAGGCTCACATCAGCCTTCACACTAGTCAGTTCTTTAGATCCTCCCGTCACTCCAGAAATAGTGACGGAGTCTGTGCCTTTCTGATTCGATGGCATTAGGGTGCACTGTGCACCAGTGTCCACCAAGGCTTTATACTTTTGTGGCTCTAATGTGCCAGGCCATCGAATCAACACAATCCAATAGATTCGGTTGTCCCTCTCCTCCACCTGGCTGGAGGCAGGGCACCTCTAAGCTTGAGCACATACAGCATTGTCAGTATGTGCATTACTGGAGCTTGCATCCCCAGTACTCACACCTGATGTGCATGGATCTTGAGTCACCAGCATTTTTGGGTTGGGTAACTCCACACTGGACACTTGAGCAGCCATCTTTCTAGAAGGACCTCCTTTTGCCTTCGGCTTACTTATCAACTCAATCACTCGGTCCTGTAGGGCAGCAGTAGGTTTTTTGTCCCACTTTTTCATGTCCTCCCCACATTCACACAGGATTGCCCATAGGGTCCCTCTTACTGATTTCTGTTTCTCTCGATTCTGTCTCATAGGAGGGCGTCTCCTCTTAATGGCTGCAATGGGGCGTCCTCCGTCTGTCTGAGGAGAAAGGGGTGAATGCCATTCCTCAGATGCTCTCTTGATAGCTGAGACCCAGGCCCGACAAGGGGCTATGACAGCATCTTCACACTCTCGGATAGTTTTAATCACATCACCCACAGTTGCATCTACCGCTGCAGGAACCCCTAGGATTACTGATAGTGTATGATTAAAAGGTGGTGGTGCAGCATGCACAAACCTTTGCATCATAGGTTTAGGGCATGGTACGTGATAGGGATCTTCAATGTCATCATTATTATAGATCAGATCTCGTACAGCCAATTCTTTGAGATACCTGATAGCTTTTCCAAGTCTGGCTGCTTTGATCTGTGGGCAGTCTATTTCCTCTTTATAGGGATATCTCTCCCTTACAGCTGACAAGAGTCGTTTCCACAGGCTGGTAGTTCCAGCCTTTTCCCCAAATGCCCCATCAATACCTGCATCTTTGGCCAGGGATCCCAACTGCCTGGCTTCCTTCTGAGTTAATGTTATGGTAGCAGCCCCCTCATTCCAGCATCGGAGTAACCAAGAGAGAAGTGGCTCACCTGAAAAACGGCTGTAGTCTTTTCTCAGAGTACGCAAGTCTCTCATGGAATAGGGCTGAGCAGATTCTGAGTCTGAGTCCTCATCTGACTCTGCTCTAGCTGCTCTACCTGGTCTGGGAGGAGAGCCATTATCCTCTATTTCCTCTATCACCTGGTCATCTCGTTCAGACTTGGAAGGGTTAAGGCTCGCTTCTGATTTCCATTGTTCTCCTTTTCTCCTAGTTACAGGGTTAACAAGTATCTGTGTGGGCTGAGGGGGAGAGGCTGAGGCATCTGCAGCAGTGGCAGCAGCAGGGCTTGCTTTCTGAGCAGCAGCAGTGTCTGTGGGAGTAGAGACAGCAACTGGAGCTGTAGCCGATAAGCTGGCGATGCTGGCCGGCCTTATCTGAGTTGTGCCCTTGGTGAGGGGGGGCGAGAAGCGGCTGTGGAGGCAGGAGTGGGGGTGCTCTCTGTACGAGGTGTGCTCGTTCCCCTAGTTGTAATTGTCTTATTCCTCACCAACATATGATAGCACATGAAAACATTCACAGACACCAGAACAACAATGCCCACAAGAATCAGGAGGTTCAAAACTCTAACAATCACAATGCCCTTTTGACTGGAATCCCTTGAACTCAGCCCAAGAGTGGTGAATTTCCTCAAAAGCAGGCTGAAAATGGAATTACCAACAAAGTTCTTAATCCTTCTCTGAAACACCACTACACCATGCACCATGATATACACCAGTATGGAGGACGATATTGCAATGATGGTTCTTAAGCATTTCTTACGGAAGAAATTTATCCTGGCCCAAACCAGGACAGGAGGATACTGGGAGACACTGGGAGGGAGTTTCCAGGTCCTGGAGCAACAGTTTGTGAGGGAAATGGTGATCCGAGTCCTTCCCAGTTTGAACTGGGAGCACTGGTAGGCACTGGGAAGATACTGGGAGGGGTCCTGAGGGCACTGGGAGGATACTGGGAGTGGTCCTTAGGGCACTGGGAGACATTGGGAGGGGCCCTGAGGGCACTGGGAGGATACTGGGAGACACTGGGAGGGAGTTTCCAGGTCCTGGAGCAACAGTTTGTGAGGGAAATCGTGATCCAAGCCCTTCCCAGTTTGAACTGGGAACACTGGTAGGCACTGGGAAGATACTGGGAGCGGTCCTGAGGGCACTGGGAGACATTGGGAGGGGCACTGGGAGGATATTGGGAGGATACTGGGAGACACTGGGAGGGAGTTTCTGGGTGCTGGAGCAACAGTTTGAGAGGGAAAAGGTGATCCAAACCCTTCCCAGTTTGAACTGGGAGCACTGGTAGGCACTGGGAAGATACTGGGAGGGGTCCTTAGGGCACTGGGAGACATTGGGAGGGGCCCTGAGGGCACTGGGGGGATATTGGGAGGATACTGGGAGGCACTGGGAGAGAGTTTCCAGGTCCTGGAGCAACAGTTTGAGAGGGAAATGGTGATCCAAGCACTTCCCAGTTTGAACTGGGAACACTGGTAGGCACTGGGAAGATACTGGGAGGGGCCCTGAGGGCACTGGGAGACATTGGGAGGGGCCCTGAGGGCACTGGGGGGATACTGGGAGACACTGGGAGGGAGTTTCTGGGTGCTGGAGCAACAGTTTGTGAGGGAAATGGTGATCCAAGCCCTTCCCAGTTTGAACTGGGAGCACTGGTAGGCACTGGGAAGATACTGGGAGGGGTCCTTAGGGCACTGGGAGACATTGGGAGGGGCCCTGAGGGCACTGGGGAGATATTGGGAGGATACTGGGAGGCACTGGGAGAGAGTTTCCAGGTCCTGGAGCAACAGTTTGAGAGGGAAATGGTGATCCAAGCCCTTCCCAGTTTGGACTGGGAGCACTGGTAGGCACTGGGAAGATACTGGGAGGGGTCCTGAGGGCACTGGGAGGATACTGGGAGACACTGGGAGGGAGTTTCCAGGTCCTGGCGCAACAGTTTGTGAGGGAAATGGTGATCCAAGCCCTTCCCAGTTTGAACTGGGAGCACTGGTAGGCACTGGGAAGATACTGGGAGCGGTCCTGAGGGCACTGGGAGGATACTGGGAGACACTGGGAGGGAGTTTCCAGGTCCTGGAGCAACAGTTTGAGAGGGAAATGGTGATCCAAGCCCTTCCCAGTTTGAACTGGGAGCACTGGTAGGCACTGGGAAGATACTGGGAGCGGTCCTGAGGGTACTGGGAGACATTGGGAGGGGCCCTGAGGGCACTGGGGGGATACTGGGAGACACTGGGAGGGAGTTTCCAGGTCCTGGAGCAACAGTTTGAGAGGGAAATGGTGATCCAAGCCCTTCCCAGTTTGAACTGGGAACACTGGTAGGCACTGGGAAGATACTGGGAGGGGTCCTTAGGGCACTGGGAGACATTGGGAGGGGCCCTGAGGGCACTGGGAGGATACTGGGAGACACTGGGAGGGAGTTTCTGGGTGCTGGAGCAACAGTTTGAGAGGGAAATGGTGATCCAAGCCCTTCCCAGTTTGAACTGGGAGCACTGGTAGGCACTGGGAAGATACTGGGAGGGGTCCTGAGGGCACTGGGAGACATTGGGAGGGGCCCTGAGGGCACTGGGGGGATATTGGGAGGATACTGGGAGACACTGGGAGGGAGTTTCCAGGTCCTGGAGCAAGAGTTTGAGAGGGAAATGGTGATCCAAGCCCTTCCCAGTTTGAACTGGGAACACTGGTAGGCACTGGGAAGATACTGGGAGGGGTCCTGAGGGCACTGGGAGACATTGGGAGGGGCCCTGAGGGCACTGGGAGGATACTGGGAGACACTGGGAGGGAGTTTCTGGGTGCTGGAGCAACAGTTTGAGAGGGAAATGGTGATCCAAGCCCTTCCCAGTTTGAACTGGGAACACTGGTAGGCACTGGGAAGATACTGGGAGGGGTCCTGAGGGCACTGGGAGACATTGGGAGGGGCCCTGAGGGCACTGGGGGGATACTGGGAGACACTGGGAGGGAGTTTCCAGGTCCTGGAGCAACAGTTTGAGAGGGAAATGGTGATCCAAGCCCTTCCCAGTTTGAACTGGGAGCACTGGTAGGCACTGGGACGATACTGGGAGGGGTCCTTAGGGCACTGGGAGACATTGGGAGGGGCCCTGAGGGCACTGGGAGGATACTGGGAGACACTGGGAGGGAGTTTCTGGGTGCTGGAGCAACAGTTTGAGAGGGAAATGGTGATCCAAGCCCTTCCCAGTTTGAACTGGGAGCACTGGTAGGCACTGGGAAGATACTGGGAGCGGTCCTGAGGGCACTGGGAGGATACTGGGAGACACTGGGAGGGAGTTTCCAGGTCCTGGAGCAACAGTTTGAGAGGGAAATGGTGATCCAAGCCCTTCCCAGTTTGAACTGGGAACACTGGTAGGCACTGGGAAGATACTGGGAGGGGTCCTGAGGGCACTGGGAGACATTGAGAGGGGCCCTAAAGGGCACTGGGAGGATACTGGGAGACACTGGGAGGGAGTTTCTGGGTGATGGAGCAACAGTTTGTGAGGGAAATGGTGATCCAAGCCCTTCCCAGTTTGAACTGGGAACACTGGTAGGCACTGGGAAGATACTGGGAGGGGTCCTGAGGGCACTGGGAGACATTGGGAGGGGCCCTGAGGGCACTGGGGGGATATTGGGAGGATACTGGGAGACACTGGGAGGGAGTTTCCAGGTCCTGGAGCAACAGTTTGAGGGAAATGGTGATCCAAGCCCTTCCCAGTTTGAACTGGGAGCACTGGTAGGCACTGGGAAGATACTGGGAGGGGTCCTGAGGGCATTGGGAGACATTGGGAGGGGCCCTGAGGGCACTGGGGGGATATTGGGAGGATACTGGGAGGCACTGGGAGAGAGTTTCCAGGTCCTGGAGCAACAGTTTGAGAGGGAAATGGTGATCCAAGCCCTTCCCAGTTTGAACTGGGAACACTGGTAGGCACTGGGAAGATACTGGGAGGGGTCCTGAGGGCACTGGGAGACATTGGGAGGGGCCCTGAGGGCACTGGGAGGATACTGGGAGACACTGGGAGGGAGTTTCCAGGTCTTGGAGCAACAGTTTGTGAGGGAAATGGTGATCCAAGCCCTTCCCAGTTTGGACTGGGAGCACTGGGAGGATACTGGGAGGATACTGGGAGGATCCTGGGAGACACTGGGGGGATCCTGGGAGGTACTGGGATGTACTGGGAGACACTGGGAGGGAGTTTCTGGGTGCTGGAGCAACAGTTTGAGAGGGAAATGGTGATCCAAGCCCTTCCCAGCACTGGGAGGATCCTGGGAGGCACTGGGAGGTACTGGGATGTACTGGGCCATACTGGGAGGTCCCTTTTGCCCCTCCCCCCAGGCACCCCAACATCCTTCGCCTCTACAATTACTTCCACGACCGCCGCCGCGTTTTCCTCATCCTGGAATTCGCCCCCCGGGGGGAGCTCTACAAGGAGCTCCAGAGGTGTGGGAGGTTGGATGCCACCCGGACGGCCACGGGGAGGCCCAGAATTCCCCAAAATCCCCCCAAAAATTCCATGAAAAACGGAAAATTGTGAAAAAATGGCGAAATTTTGACAAAAATGGTGAAATTTGGGTGGAAATCACCCAAAAATTCCCAAATTGTGAGGTAAAAAGGGGGTGAAATTTTCAGGGAATTCTCAGAATTCCAAGAAAAATTCAAGATTGACTCAAATTCTGTGGGAAATGACTCAAATTTCATGAAAATATTTTAAAAAATGTAAAATCTAAAAAAAAATGTACAATTTGACTCAGTTTTGGTAAAAATGGTTCAATGTAGATAAGTTGACCAAGTATGGGTTTGGTGATCAGGTAGTGAGGTGGATCAGGAACTGGTTGAAAGGAAGGAGTCAGAGAGTTGTAGTCAATGGGGCAGAATCTGGTTGGAGGTGTGTGACTAGTGGAGTCCCTCAGGGGTCGGTGCTGGGACCGGTGTTGTTCAATATCTTCATCAATGACTTGGATGAGGGTATAGAGTGTACCCTCAGCAAGTTTGCTGATGACACTGAGCTGGGAGGAGTGGCTGACACACCAGAAGGCTGTGCTGCCATTCAGAGAGACTTAGACAGGCTGGAGAGTTGGGCAGGGAGAAACATGATGAAATTCAACAAGGGGAAGTGTAGAGTTTTGCATTTGGGGAAGAACAACACGATGTCCCAGTATAGGTTGGGGGCTGACCTGCTGGAGAGCAGTGTAGGTGAAAGAGACCTGGGGGTCCTGGTAGACAAGAGAATCATAGAATCATAGAATCATAGAATTGGCCGGGTTGGAAGGGACCTCAGAGATCATCGAGTCCAACCCTTGACCCACCGGAGCAGTTGCTAGACCATGGCACTGAGTGCCACATCCAGTCTTTCTTTAAATGTCTCCAGGGACGGAGAATCCACCACCTCCCTGGGCAGTCCATTCCACAGCCTGATCACCCTCTCCGTGAAGAAGTTCTTTCTAATATCTAACCTAAACCTCCCCTGGCACAACTTAAGACTGTGTCCTCTTGTCTTGTTGAAGGTCGTCTGTGAAAAGAGTCCAGTTCCCACCTCGCTACAGCCTCCTTTCAGGGAGTTGTAGACAGCAATGAGGTCTCCCCTGAGCCTCCTCTTCTTCAGGCTGAACAGCCCCAGCTCTCTCAGCCTCTCCTCATAGGGCCTGTGCTCGAGTCCCTTCACCAGCCTGGTTGCCTCCTTTGGACCTGTTCCAGGATGACCATGAGCCAGCAATGTGCCCTTGTGGCCAAGAAGGCCAATGGCATCCTGGGGTGCATTAGAAAGGGTGTGGTTAGTAGGTCAAGAGAGGTTCTCCTCCCCCTCTATTCTGCATTGGTGAGGCCGCACCTGGAGTATTGTGTCCAGTTCTGGGCCCCTCAGTTCAAGAAGGACAGGGAAGTGCTTGAAAGAGTCCAGCGCAGAGCTACTAAGATGATGAAGGGAGTGGAACATCTCCCTTCTGAGGAAAGGCTGAGGGAGCTGGGTCTCTTTAGTCTGGAGAAAAGGAGACTGAGGGGTGACCTCATCAATGCTTTCAAACATGTAAGGGGTGAGTGTCAGGGAGATGGAGTTAGGCTCTTCTCAGTGGTGACCAGTGATAGGACAAGGGGTAATGGGTGTAAATTGGAGCACAGGAGGTTCAAGTTGAATATCCAGAAAAATTTTTTTCCTGTAAGGGTGACAGAGCCCTGGAACAGGCTGCCCAGGGGGGTCGTGGAGTCTCCTGCACTGGAGACATTCAAAACCCACCTGGACACGTTCCTGCACGATGTACTCTAGGTGGCCCTGCTCTGGCAGGGGGGGTTGGACTGGATGATCTTTCGAGGTCCCTTCCAACCCCAAGGATTCTGTGATTCTCTGATTCTATGAAATTTCATGAATTGCATCAAAATGGACAAAAAAATCTCAGAATTCCCCCAAAATTCAAAGTGAAATTAATTTTTTTAGGAAATGGCTCAAATGTCATGAAAATATTTAAATATTTTAAATATTTAAATATTTAAAAAACCTTAAATTACTCAAATTTCATTAAAAATGGTTCAAATGTTATGAAAAAATTCAAAAAATCATGGAATTTTTATAAAGTTTTAAAATTGACTCAAATTCTGTGAAAAATGGCTCAAATTTAATTCAAATATTTAAAAATCTGTCAAATTTAAAAAAAAAATTTAAATCTGACTCATTTTGTGAAAAAATGGCTCAAATTTCATGAAAATATTTTAAAATTCATGGAATTGGAAAAAACTTTCCAAATTTACTCCAGTTTTGGTAAAAAATGGCTGAAATTGCATCAAAATGTTCCCAAAATCCTCAGAATTCCCCCTAAAATTAAATTTAAATTAAATTTAAATTAAAATCAAATTTGTGGCAAAATGGCTGAAACTGCATCAAAATCACTGAATCACAGAACGGGCTGGGTTGGAAGGGACCTCAGAGCTCATCAAGTCCAACCCTTGATCCCCTCCCCCCGTGGTTCCCAGCCCATGGCACTCAGTGCCACATCCAGGCTCTTTGGAAAGATCTCCAGACACGGAGAATCCACTCCTTCCCTGGGCAGCCCATTCCAAGGTCTGATCACCCTCTCCAGAAAGAAATTCTTTCTCATCTCCAACCTAAACCTCCCTGGCACAACTTGAGACCCTGCCCTCTTGTCTTGCTGAGAGTTGCCTGGGAAAAGAGCCCAACCCCCCCCTGGCTCCAACCTCCTTTCAGGGAGTTGCAGAGAGTGATGAGGTCTCCCCTGAGCCTCCTCTTCTCCAGCCTCAACACCCCCAGCTCCCTCAGCCTCTCCTCACAGCGTCTGTGCTCGAGTCCCTTCACCAGCCTGGTTGCCCTCCTTTGGACATGCTCCAGCACCTCAATCTCCTTCCTGAGCTGAGGGGCCCAGAACTGGACACAGGACTCAAGCTGTGGCCTCACCAGGGCTGAGCACAGGGGCAGAATCCCTTCCCTGGACCTGCTGGCCACGCTGTTCCTGAGCCAGCCCAGGATGCCATTGGCCCTCTTGGCCACCTGGGCACACTGCTGGCTCATGGTCACCTTCCTGGCAATCCAGACTCCCAGGTCCCTTTCTGCCACTCTGTGCCCAGCCTGGAGCTCCCCATGGGGTTGTTGTGGCCCCAACCACATGATGTGAACATCCGCACAAGAAGAACATAAAGATATCACCACCAACAGATAGTAAGAAAGTTCTGGCTGGGGTCTGATATCGCCTTGTAACAATTTAATGAAGTCAGCAAGAACTGAGAAGGTAACGATGTTGTAACCTCCCCTTTTACTGCATAAATACCCCAAACCTTTCCCTTAACCCTTGGAACTCTTTGTCCAGCGCCAGCTGGGAGTTCCCCAGATCTGAAAATAAAAACCTTTGCTGTTTAAAGACTCAAAACTCTGTCTCTAAACTGTTTTGCTTGGCCTTTTTCGGCTTCAGGGGCAAGGGATCAGACCCAGCCAGCACGGGGTTAGGAAGGGCAGGTCCTGTCTGACCAACCTGAGCTCCTTTTATCATCAGGGGACCCAATGGTGGATGAGGGGAAGGCTGTGGATGTGCTCTGCCTGGACTTCAGCAAAGCCTTTGACACCGCCTCCCACAGGATTCTCCTGGAAACTCTGTGGATCAGCCCATGGATCAGCCAGGAGCACTTTGGGATGGGTCAGGAACTGCTGGAAGGGGCCCAGAGAGTGGTGCTGAACGGGGCTGCCTCAAAATGGCGGCTGTGGTGTCCAAAATGGCGGCTGTGGTGTCCCCCAGGGATCAGTGCTGGGCCCAGTGCTGTTCAATGTCTTTAGTGATGATTTAGATGAGGGGATTGAGTCCATAATTAAATAATTAGCAGATGACACCGAGCTGGGGGGAGTGTGGGTCAGCTGGAAGGCAGGAGCGCTCTGCAGAGGGACCTGGAGAGACTGGAGAGTTGGGCTGATCCCAAGGGGATGAGGTTCAACACAACAACCCCATGGGGAGCTCCAGGCTGGGCACAGAGTGGCAGAAAGGGACCTGGGAGTCTGGATTGCCAGGAAGGTGACCACGAGCCAGCAGTGTGCCCAGGTGGCCAAGAAGGCCAATGGCATCCTGGGCTGGCTCAGGAACAGCGTGGCCAGCAGGTCCAGGGAAGGGATTCTGCCCCTGTGCTCAGCCCTGGGGAGGCCACAGCTTGAGTCCTGTGTCCAGTTCTGGGCCCCTCAGCTCAGGAAGGAGCTTGAGGTGCTGTCCTGGTTTGGGCCAGGATAAAGGGGATTTTCTGTCTTGTCCTTTTGCTTTCAGCTCAGTCTCTTGGAAGCAGCTGCACTTGTCGAATTTAACAGCAAGTTTCTCAGTCAGTGTGTGCTCTGGGACTGATCCCACTCGATGTTTAGAGGTACTGCTGGAGCCTGGTGTGCAGAGCCAAGGACACTGCTCAGCTCTGAGGAACATTTTACCCTCCAGGAGGAAGAAAGAGATCCCACCTGGAGCCTCCTTTGGGCAGGAAGGGACGAGAGAGATGCCAGAACTGACCAAACAGAGGATTCCATCCCATCCACCTCATCCTCAGGAGAAATTTGAGGCATCACGAGGGCCAAGCCAGATCTCCTGCCCTCTCCTTCCTTCCTGCCTTTTTCCTGCTTCCCTTCCTTCACCCGGCATCCTGGAAGGTTACCCCAGGATGTTGGGAACCCCCCTGCAGTCTGCTCATCCCTCCCTCCCTCCCTCCATCTCTCCATCCATCCATCCATCCCTCCATCCATCCATCCATCCATCCATCCATCCATCCCTCCCTCCATCCATCCATCCATCCATCCATCCCTCCATCTCTCCATCCCTCCCTCCATCCCTCAGACCATTCCAGGGGCTGAGCAGCTCTTGGCCCTCCCTGGGAAACCCTGGGATGAGGTTTGGACCCTTTTCCCTTTTCCTCCCTGGAATCTTTTCACCTTTGGCTGCTGAATTCAGCAATCCATGAGTGGGGATCCCGATTCATCCCTGATGAAAAAAAAGGGAAGGAGGGAGAGAGATCCATGGGCTGGGAACTGAACTTCACAACTTTATTGAAACAAGAACAGGAACAAGAAACAGGAAAAAACTCCTAATTATGGACAATATGAACAAATCAACAGGGCAATGGAGTCGCCAGGATTCTCTCCCTCTTCCCTTTTCCAGGAGGTGGAATCCTGGAGTGTCAGCAGAGGATTGTTCCCAGGGAAGAGGAGGAATTTTCCTGGGGAAAAGCTGGAGCTGCTCCGGGCTCAGCAGCACCAGAACCTTTTGGTTTTTTTCCATTTTTCCTTCCCCCTGAGGGAGCCCAGGGTGAAAATGGTCTGAGTCGCCAGGCAGCGGATGGAGGGGATGCAATCGTGCTCCAGGGGGAAAAGTGCTGGGACCCAAAAATCAAATGACTTCAGAGAAGAGACCCCAAATGTCCCCCCCAGCAATCTGCCAACCTCCTCTGTCCCCTCCCCAGGTTCTGTCCCCTGGCCCAAGCTCTGTCCCCCCCCCCCAGGTCCCTCTGTCCCCCCCCAGGTTCTGTCCCCTGTCCCAGGTTCCTCTGTCCCCCCCCCCCCAGGTCCCTCTGTCCCCTCCCCAGGTTCTGTCCCCTCCCCAGGTTCCTCTGTCCCCTCCCCAGGTCCCTCTGTCCCCTCCCCAGGTTCTGTCACCTCCCCAGGCTCCTCTGTCCCCCCCCCAGGTCCCTCTGTCCCCCCCCAGGTCCCTCTGTCCCCTCCCCAGGTTCTGTCACCTCCCCAGGTCCCTCTGTCCCCTCCCCTGGCTCCTCTGTCCCCTCCCCAGGCTCCTCTGTCCCCTCCCCAGGTCCCTCTGTCCCCTCCCCTGGCTCCTCTGTCCCCTCCCCAGGTCCCTCTGTCCCCTGCTCACCACTAATCAGCTCTGAGAGCTTCTGATGGCTTTGGCCCCGAGCAGCAAGGCCTGGGAAAAAATGAATAAAAAAAATAAATAAAAACTAAAAAGAGAGAATCTTCAGTGTGCTGCTGCCCCCCCTCTGCAAGCCCTGGGGAATAAAGAAATAAATAGGTAAGGAAATAAAGAAAGAGAGGAGAGAGGAAGAGAGAGGAAGAAAAGAGAAGGAAGGAAAGGAGAAGGAGAAGAAGGAGAAGGAGAAGGAGAAGGAGAAGGAGAAGGAGAAGGAGAAGGAGAAGGAGAAGAAGGAGAGGGAGAGGGGAGAGGGAGAGGGAGAGGGAGAGGAAAAGGGAAAAGGGAAAAGGGAAAAGGGAAAAGGGAAAGGAAAGGAAAGGAAAGGAAAGGAAAGGAAAGGAAAGGAAAGGAAAGGAAAGGAAAGAAAGGAAAGGAAAGGAAAGGAAAGGAGGAAAGGAAGGGAAAGGGAGGAAAGGGGAAAGGAAGGAAGAGGAAAGGAAAAGAAGGAAGGAGGAAAGGAGAAAGAGGAAAGGAAAGGAAAGGAAAGGAAAGGAAAGAGGAAAGGAAAGAGGAAAGGAAAAGGAAGAGTTGTGTTTAACCCCTTAGGGAGTGCCCTGGGAGATGTGGAAAACGTGCTGTGGCTGTGGCTCACCCAGGAACCTGATGGCTTCCAACCTCAGGGTGTCCTGAGCATCCTCCAGGTATCCCAGGCTCTGCTCCAGGTATTCCTCAGCTATGCTCCTGCCCTGCTGCAGCTGGAGAGAGCAGGAGAGGCTTTGGGCACCTCCCAGTCCCTCCTCCCAGCCCAGTCCCCTCTCCCAGCCAGGAGACAGGGGGACTGAGGTGGAGAGGGAGCCCTGGGGGTGCTGAGACCCCCGTGGGGTGCAGGGAGGGGAGAGGGGGCTCCATCCATCCATCCATCCATCCATCCATCCATCCATCCATCCATCTCTCCATCCCTTCATCCAT
This sequence comes from Archilochus colubris, assembly GCA_023079485.1. Classification (NCBI taxonomy): domain Eukaryota; kingdom Metazoa; phylum Chordata; class Aves; order Apodiformes; family Trochilidae; genus Archilochus; species Archilochus colubris. The sequence goes on along the minus strand of CM041114.1, from coordinate 20,061,553 downwards.
CCCTCTCTCCCTCCCTCCCTCTCTCCATCCCTCCTGGAAAGGAACCCCTGGAGCTCTTTCCTTCAGGACAGGGACCAAGGCTTCAGCTCCAGGCTGGGAGCTCTGGGTTGCAGCAGAGCTGCAGATCCCCCATCCCATCCCATCCCATCCCATCCCATCCCATCCCATGACTTTTCCCTCCTCCAGCCTCAGGCTTTGTCCTCACCAAGCACTCCCCAATCCTCCAGGTCTGCTCTTTCTGCACCAGGTCCTGGAGCTGATGCCACTGGAGCAGCTCTGCAGCAGCCAGCAGGGCTTGGCTGGAGGCCTGCAGGACACCAGAGCTTGGGAGATGCCACCCCCCTCCTTTTCCTCTGCTTTTCTTCCCATTCCCACCCCAAAGCTCTGGCTGGAAGCTGTACCTGGGCCACGCTGGGGCTCTCATCCCTCATGTGGAGCCAGAGGTGGAAGAGCCCCCGTCTCACTCGCTGCTTCAGCTCCCTCCTCCACTTCAGCTCCCTCCTCCACTTCAGCTCCCTCCTCCCAGACACTTTCTGCAGCAGCTCTGTGAAGAGCTGGAGGGAGAATTCCCTCAGGTCACTCAGCATCTCCTGGGGAGAAGAGAGCAGGACATGAGACAGAGCAGCTCTGCCCCTGGGGAGGAGCCCATTCCCAGCTGGAACAGCCCCAGGGTGCAAAGAGCTCAGGGAGAGGCTGAGCTGGGCTGCAGGACTCAGAACCCAGACATTTAACCAGCCATCCATCCATTTATCCATCCCTCCAGCCATTTATCCATCCATCCATCCATCCATCCATCCATCCATCCATCCATCCATCCCTCCATCCATCCCTCCCTCCTTCCCTCCCTCCTTCCCTCCCTCCCACATCTCCCAGAGGAGACAGGAGAGGAGCAGCCCCTTCTCCCAGTGCTTCCCTAGGGATCAGCTTCCCAAGGCCTGCTGCTCCCAGCCCATCCTTACGTTTCCAAACAGAGGCAGGAGCTTGTCCAGCAGCTCTGGAGCCATGGCAGTCACCTCCTTCCTGCTCAGTTCCCTCAGCACATTCCTGAAAATCTTGAGGGCCTTCAGCTGAACATCCTCAGCCCCCTGCTCCAGCACCTCCAGCAGGTCTGGCAGCAGCACCTTCAGCTTCCAGGCCTGGGGAAGGGAAAAAGGAGGAGGAGATCCCAAGGGACTCCTGGAAACATCCCCAGGAAGCCCCTGGGACCCACCCTGGCATGGAGGGATGGAGAGAGGGATGGATAGAGGGATGGAGGGATGGATGGATGGATGGATGGAGGGATGGATGGATGGATGGATGGATGGATGGGTGGATACATGGATGGATGGGTGGATACATGGATGGAGGGAGGGAGGGATGGTGCTGCCACTGGATTGCAGCCATTCCCTCCCCTTCCTGCCCTCTGGAATTCCCTGCTCACCATCTCAGGAGTCTCAGACAGGGTGGCCATGCCAACGAGTGCCACAGAGAGCACGTCCTGGGTCTGGTCCTTCAGGAACCTCCAGAAGGTGTAGGCCTGGGCAAAGAATTCCTGGGACAGGTACATGGTGGACAGGAGCTGAAAGAAACCCAGGAGTCAGGGATGGGCAGAGCTGGGGGAGGGAGCTCCCTGCACCCTGCAGCTTCTGCTTCCCCCAGGGAGCTGAGGAGGGGGCACAGGGGGGGTCCAGAAATGGGAACTCACAGCCAGGCAAGAAATGTCCTCGGAGAGGGTGGAGAAAAGCAAATTCTGGTGCCTGAGCTGGAGCTGCTTGTGCAGCTCCACCAAAACCAGATCCACAGCCCCGGGTTTGGTGAGCAGCATCTCCCACATATCTAGCCCAGAGCTGCAAGGAAAAGCCCCCTGTCAGCAGGGCTGCCTCAGATCAAGGGAATTGGGGGAACTTTGGGTATTTTGGGGGCCGGTACCGGTCTCCTGGAGGAGCAGTGTCCAGCAGCAGCTTGACTGCATCCTCAGGGTTCTGCTCCAGCAGCTTGAGGAGCAGAGAGCGCACTCCCTGCCAGGCTGAATCCCAACGGACGGAACAGAGGGTCTGGTAGAGGGAGGTCAGGACCCTGGGAATCTGGAGAGGGAGAGGGATCAGCAGGGAGGCAGGGATGTAGGGATGAGGAGGGAGGGAGGGATGGGATGGGATGGGATGGGATGGGATGAGGGAGGGAGGGATGGGGGGATGGATGGAGGGATGGAGGGAGGGAGGAAGGGATGGAGGAAGGGATGGAGGGAAGGATGAATACATGGATGGATGGATAGATGGATGGAGGGATGGATACATGGATACATGGATGTATGGAATGAGGGATGGAAGAAGGAGCAAGGGCTGAGAGGGCTGAAGGGCAGCCCAGGCAGAGGCCCCTCACATCCACGATCCAGCGCACTGACTCTCCTGTGATCCCAAGCAGGACGCTGCCCACCAGCTCCTTGTCATAGATGGTGAAGGATTGCATCCCCTCCATGACCCTCAGGATGAAACCTGTCCTTTCTGAGGGCTTCAGGAACCCTGAGAACATCTTGGGGAGGAAAAAGAGAGCAGGGACATGAAGCATGAAGTGCCCTGATGGTGGGGTCTGCCCAGCATGATTCTGGGGATGGAATCTGCTCTTTCTGAGGGCTGGAGGTACTTTGAGAACATCTTTGGGAGGAAAAAGAGAGCAGGGACACGTCACAGGAGGTGTCCCAGGTGGGAGGTGCCCAGCAGGGGTGGTGGCAGCAGAGCCCAGGGGAAAGCTGCAGCCCCTGCCCCGTGGGAGGATGAGGAGAGAGGAGCCCCAGGGTGAGCAAGGAGGTTTGGGGTGATGAGCAGAGGGTGCTGCTGGCCCTACAGCCACCCAGGGCTTGCTGGTGGCCAGGAGGGCTGGAGCTGGAGCTGGGATGCTGAAGGGCAGCCCTGGCATCATCTCTGCCTGGGGACAGCGAGGCCACCCCAGCTCCCCTGTTCCTGGTGCCATTGCTGACAAATGTCCCCCCCTCTGCTGCTGCCCTGGGGAAGGGTGGCAGGGAGGGGGAAGGTCACTACCTCAGTAACAGTTCTGGCAACCTCAGAGCAGGAGGGGGCAGCAGTTTGGACTTCCCAGTCCTGTCGGAGTTCTTCCTGGTCCTCGGGCAGGGTTGTGCCTGAGCAGGGCAGAGACACAGGAGGGGGTGAGATCCAGGAGCTCTGCAGGCAAGCTGAGCACATCCTGAGGAAGGCTTGGAATGGCTGAGGAGGGAGATGATGAGCCAGGGGCAGGAGAGGAGGAGGAAGAGGAGGGACTGGGGAGCAGTGGAGCTGCCTGCATGGGAGCTCCTGGGCTGGGAAAGCCCAAAACCTCCAGCCCTGGAGCAGCCCCACAATTAAACCATGGCTGGAAACCCCCCAGGGCAGGGGGAGAAGCTCTCCAAGGGAGGTGAGGAAGAGGAGGATGGGGCTGCCTCCTCTTTGAGGGAGCAACATCAGCAGCCTGGGGCTGGGGAGCAGGGGAGAGGCACTGCTGGTGTCCCCAAAAAGCCCAGGAATGGTCTGTGGCAACCCCCAGGAAGACAAGCAGAGCCCTGGGGGATGTTGGTGTGTGGCTTCTCTTACATTTCTGGTGCTTTTCGATGAAGAAGCACCACAGAGCATCTAAGGCCATGGCACTGGTGTCCTCCTCTTTCTCCTTGAAGGACAGCAGCAGGACAAGCTGGCCCAGCAGCTCCCCAAAGTTTGGGATCTGGAATTCCTGGTTCTCCGTCTTTTGATCGTGCTGGGGGAGGGAAGCAGAAGAGCAAAAGGGGAGCAGAGAGCTGGAGGGGTGTGCAGGGAGGGGGCTTTGGGCTGGCTGGAGGGTTCCAGGTCCTTACTTTCCCCCAGGAAGAAGCGGTCAGGAAGCGGCTGAGGCCGCGGATCCTGCCCACTGCCCTCTTCCGAACCTCGGGCCTCTCACAGTTGGAAAAGTTTATCAGCAGCTGGGGGGAAAGAGAGAGAGAGAGAAGCTCCTGGTGTGTCCTGGGAGCAGACACCCCCTCCAGCAGAACCAGCATCCATCCACTCCTGGGCTGCACCCGCTGGGTCCCTTGAGGCTGGACGGGGGTTCCCTGGGTACCCCACAGCCTTGTGGCCAGGCAGGAGGCAGATGCCACCCCCTGGGTGCCAGGAAAGCCTGGGGGGCAGCCCCTGGTTACCCCAGGATGTTGGGAACCCCCCTGCAGTCTGCTCATCCATCCATCCATCCATCCATCCATCCATCCATCCATCCATCCATCCCCCTCCCCATCCATCCATCCATCCATCCCTCCATCCATCCATCCCTCCATCCATCCCTCCATCCCTCCATCCATCCCTCCATCCCTCCCCTCACTCCAGGACAACCCCTTCCCTCCACCCTTTGCACATCCCAGACCTGGAATATCATCTCCAGCACCTCGCTGACCCTGGATTCAGAACAATTCGCCACCACCTGCTGCAGCAGGGTGTCCATGCTCATCAGGACCTGCAGGGAGGACAAAGACCTTGAGCCTGGTGTCTCCTTCCTTCCTGCTGCCTCTGCCACCCCCAGGAATTCCCAAATCCCAGGGAGAGAGCCAGGGACAGAAAACCTTCTGCCTGTGCCCACAGGAGGGGGTGAGGGGGGGAAAGTCAAGCCCAGCCCCTGCTTTGCATCCCAAATCCCAGCAGAGGGTGGGCAGGGGGCAGATCTGAGGGGCTGGGAGCTCCTGGAGCTTAAACCAGAACCTACCTCGTAGTAGAGAGTGGGTTTGGGGCTCACGATGTGCTCTGCGGGGGGCAGCCAGAAAACACTGGAGAAGCAAAGCTCCAGCAGGATCTTCTCCTTGCCTTCCAGCAGGGTTCCCACCGTGCTGCAAAGAGAGAGGGCCCAGTTGGACCTGTTCTGATCCAGATGGAGATCAGCTATTAGTTGGAGAGGGCAAATTCTGATCAATTACATCCAGATGGAGATGGACTTTTAGTTGGAGAGGGCAAAGAGAGAGGGTCCAGTTGGACCTGTTCTGATCAATTATATCCAGATGGAGGAGAGAGCAAAGAGAGAGGGCCCAGTTGGACCTGTTCTGATCCATTATAGCCAGATGGAGATCAACTTTTAGATGAAGAGGGCAAAGAGAAAAGGTCCAGTGGATCCAGTGGATCTGTTCTGATCAGTTGTGTCAAGATGGAGCAGAGGGCAAAGAGAGTTGAGTTGGACCTGTTCTGATCAATGATATAAATATGGAGATCAACTTTCAGTTGGAGAGGGCAAAGAGAGAGGGTCCAGTTGGATCTGTTCTGATCCATTACATCAAGACAAAGCTGGAGGTTCCACCTTTAAATCCTTCCAGTTGTGTAAAACAAGAGAACCTGATAAGGATGGACTGAGCCCCAGCCTGGCCTGCAGTAACTCTCCTCTGGCAGGGAAATGCTCTCTGTTAAAACTTCATTTTTATCTCCCACAGCAGAATATTTCCCACCATGACACCCACCCCAATAACACCTACAATTAGACCAGAGTTTTGCTCCCTCCTCTGAGGAGATGGGGCAGCTGGGGGCAGGAAGGTGTTAACAGGGTGTGCAGGGTCCCCCCCTGGGTGAGAGGAGCCCAGGAGGGCTGGGCAGGTACCTGAGCTGGGTAATGGCCTGCATGGAAAGGTGTTTGACTTCTGTGGTCAGCTGGAATGAGGAATCCTCCTTCAGCACCACCTGCAGAGCAGGGAGAGATCAGAGCCAGAGCCACCAAACCCCCCCTGCCTGGTGCTGGGAAATGGGGGGGCTGAGAGGGAAATGGGGGGGGTGAGAGAGAAATGGGGAGGTGAGAGGGAAATGGGGGTGAGAAGAGAGAAATGGGGGTGAGGAGAGAGAAATGGGGGGGCTGAGAGAGAAATGGGGAGGCTGAGAGAGAAATGGGGGGGCTGAGAGAGAAATGGGGGGGCTGAGAGGGAAATGGGGGTGAGAAGAGAGAAATGGGGAGGGTGAGAGAGAAATGGGGGGGTGAGAAATGGTGATAGAAGAGAAATGGGGGGGCTGAGAAGGAAATGGGGAGGCTGAGAAATGGGGGTGATGGAAGAGAAATGGGGGGGGTGAGAAATGGGGGTGATGGAAGAGAAATGGGGGGCTGAGAGAGAAATGGGGGTGATGGAACAGAAACAGGGGGGTGAGAGAGAAATGGGGGGGCTGAAAGGGGCCCCAGCTGTCCCAGCACTGCCAGCTCCCCCCTCACCTCGATGTTATCCAAGACTTTGTAGCCCTGACAGAAAATCTCCATGCCCTCCATCATGCCCAGGGCATTTGCACAAGCACAGAGGACACAGACACAGTTCAGGAACTTGCTGGCCTCCTCTGCGTGCTGGCGGATACCCTGGAACAGAGAGAGAGAGAAATGGGGGGGCTGAGAGGGAAGTGGGGGGGCTGAGAGGGAAATGGGGGGGCTGAGAGGGAAATGGGGGTGATGAGAGAGAAATGGGGAGGGTGAGAGAGAAATGGGGGTGATAAGAGAGAAATGGGGGTGATGAGAGGGAAATGGGGGTGATGAGAGAGAAATGGGGGGGCTGAGAGGGAAATGGGGGGGCTGAGAGGGAAATGGGGGTGATGAGAGAGAAATGGGGGTGCTGAGAGGGGACCCAGAGCTCTAGCTCCCCCCAGCACGAGCACAGCAGGAATGGTTCCAGTTACCATATCGGGGTTGGTGACAAAGCCCACGATGTCATCCACGGCTTCCTTCAGCACCTCCTCTTTGTAGAGGGGCAGCCAGCTGGAATCTGAGGAAGAGAGCCAAGAGAAGAGGGAATGGTGTCCTGGGGTGTGCCAGGGGAGGCTTGGGGTGCATATTGGGAAGGATTCTGTCAGGGAGAGGGTGATCAGACTTGGGAAGGGGCAGCCCAGGGAAGGGGTGGATTCTCCATCCCTGGAGAGGTCTAAAAAGGGACTGGATGTGGCACTGAGTGCCGTGGGATCGAGGGGTGGAGTGGGTGATCCCAGAGGGATCCTTTCCAATCCTAATGATTCTGGGATTCTAAGAGAAGAGGAGAGGGAGAGGGAGAGGGAGAGGGAGAGGGAGAAGGAGAAGGAGAAGGAGAAGGAGAAGGAGAAGGAGAAGGAGAAGGAGAAGGAGAAGGAGAAGGAGAAGGAGAAGGAGAAGGAGAAGAAGGAGAAGGAGAAGGAGAAGGAGAAGGAGAAGGAGAAGGAGAAAGAAGGAGAAGGAGAAGGAGAAGGAGAAGGAGAAGGAGAAGGAGAAGGAGAAGGAGAAGGAGAAGGAGAAGGAGAAGGAGAAGGAGAAGGAGAAGGAAAGGAAGAGGAGAGGAGGAGGAGAAAGAGGAAGGAGAGGGAGAAAGGAAAGGAAAGGAAAGGAAAGGAAAGGAAAGGAAAGGAAAGGAAAGGAAAGGAAAGGAAAGGAAAGGAAAGGAAAGGAAAGGAAAGGAAAGGAAAGGAAAGGAAAGGAAAGGAAAGGAAAGGAAAGGAAAGGAAAGGAAAGGAAAGGAAAGGAAAGGAAAGGAAAGGAAAGAAAGGAAAGGAAAGGAAAGGAAAGGAAAGGAAAGGAAAGGAAAGGAAAGGAAAGGAAAGGAAAGGAAAGGAAAGGAAAGGAAAGGAAAGGAAAGGAAAGGAAAGGAAAGGAAAGGAAAAGGAGAGAGGAGGAGGAGGTGGAGGAGGAAGATGAAGAGGAAGAGGAAAAGGTCCTGTGTGTCTCCCTCACCAACCACCAGAGGCTGCAGCTGGTTCTCCAAGGAGCTGCTCTTCAGGGTATCTCTGTCCTCCTCCTCCTCCTCCTCCAGCATCCTCAGCAGGCTGGTCAGTCCCTCCGCCATCTTTTAGGAAAAAAGGGAAAAGGGCTGGAGCAGGAATGGGGAAGTTTGGGTCAAAGCTTTGGGGACAAACACGGAAAAGCTGTGAGCTGTGTGTGGGGTCTCCTCTCTCGTCTCTCCACTCTCCACTCTCCTCTCTCCTCTCTTCTCTCTCCTCTCTCCACTCTCCTCTCTCCACTCTCCTCTCTCGTCTCTCCACTCTCCTCTCTCCTCTCTTCTCTCTCCTCTCTTCTCTCTCCTCTCTCCTCTCTCGGCTCTCGGCTCTAGGCTCTCCACTCTCCTCTCTCCTCTCCGCTGCACCCTCAGGGTCGGAGTGACACCCGGAGATGTCACAAAGGACCCCAAGACTCCGGGATCCAGAAGCTTGGGGACAGGGACAGCAGAAGGGGGGGGGGGGGGCAAAAGGACCTGGAGTCCCTCCTGGGAAACTGGGAAGGGGAAGAGTCCCTCACCTGGGAAAGCTGGAAGTCTTGTGGACAAGGGTTTGGATCAGAGGGTCCTTGAGGGCCCTTCCAAGCTTCAGTTCCAAGGTTCTGATGATTCTCTGAATGGTTCCAGGATCCTGTGAGAGATCCCAGGATCCTGTGGTTCCATGATTCCATGGTTCCATGATTCTCTGAGTCACTTTCTGAGTGATTCCGTGATCCTGAGTCCAGGATTCTCTGGATAATTCCATGATTCCAGGATTCTCTGAATGGTCCCAAACCTCTTTTTCCTTCCCTTTAAATCCTGAGGGATCTGGGAGCCTGCAGGAGATTTGGGATCCATCCTGAGGGATTCCCCCCAAGGGATCTGGGGGTGTTGGGATCCATCCTGAGGGATCCTCCCTGGGATCTGGGAGCTTGGGGATCCACCCCAAGGGATCTCGGGAATCCTCCATGAGGGATCTGGGGGTGTTGGGATCCATCCTGAGGGATCTGGGAGCCTGCAGGAGATTTGGGATCCATCCTGAGGGATTCCCCCCAAGGGATCTCCGGGTGTTGGGATCCATCCTGAGGGATCTGGGAGCTTGAGGATCCCCCCAAGGGATCTGGAGAATCCTCCACGAGGGATCTGGGGGTGTTGGGAACCCCCTGGGATCTGGGGGTGTTGGGATCCATCCTGAGGGATCTGGGGGTGTTTCTTGGGGGGGGGGGCTGTTGGGGGGGTTTGGAGTGGGGTTTTTTTGGGGGGGTTTCTTAGGGCTTTTTTGGGGGGGGTGTTTGGGGGGCTTCTCAGGGTGGTTTTGTTTTGGGGGGGTGTTTGGGGGGTTTCCCATTTTTTGGGGGGGTGTTTGGGGGGTTTCCCATTTTTTTTTGGGGGGGGGGGATGTTTCTTGGTGACATTTCTTGCACTTCAGGGCTTTTCTTGGAGGTGTTTATTGGGGGATTTCTTTTTTGAGGTGGGGGGGTGTTTATGGGGGTCCCAGCAGCACCGCCCTCCCCCTCAGCCCCCCCCCCAGCCCCCCCTCGGGTACCACATAGTGGTGCCCATCCCCCTCCCTCCTGGGGCTCAGCTCTCCCAGTTGCCCATTACTGGTTTCCAGTCCCCCCCAGGGCCATAAATGGGGCCGGGGGCTTTTCCCCTGTTGCCCCAACACCCAAACCTCCCCCCCCTCTAAAAAACCCCCCCCCAAATCCACCCCCCCCAATAAAAACTCCTCCTGGGGGGCGTGGAAGAGGTTGGGGATCTCGGGGTCCTGCTGGAAGTTGGGGGGCAACGCCGAGGTGGGGACCCCCAGAATGACACCTGGGGGGGGGGAAGGGGCAAGGTCACCTCAGAGCCCCCCCCCCACACCATGAGGGGGGTCCCTGAGCCCCCCCCCTCCTTTGTTTTGTACCTGTGAGCACAGCCCAATGGGCTTTGTGGCCGTGTTTGTGGCAGGGCTCGTGGTTGCTGTCTTCATCATAACTTGGGGGGGGGTCAAGGGGGGGCAACAGGGTGAAACCCCCCCCCAAATCCTCCCAGCCCCCCAAATTAACCCCCTCCCCCAATAAGACCCCAAACCCCCAGTAAGAAATCATCTGGACCCCCCCCCCCAAAATACCCTGAGTGGGGGCAGCACCACACGAGGGGGGAAATGGGGGTAAAATGATCCCCCCCCCCCAAAAAAAGACACAACCCCCCCAAAAAAGCCCCCCCGGATTAACAGAGCCCCCCCATAATATTAAGGAAGACTTAGGGGGGTTGGGACCCCCCAAAATGGGGGCTCCCAGCCCAGTGGGGACAGAACCAGCAGAAGGGGTTGAAAAAAAGGATCCCCCCCCCCAAAAAAAAATAAAATCCCCCCCCAGGATACGGCACGAGGAGGGGGAGCCCCCGGGTGAGGTGCTGGAGGATCTTGGGGCGATTGGGCCCCCCCAGGCCCCCCGAAACGACCTCAGCTCTGCAGGGGAAGAGCTCCTGGGCCAGGGCTGCCATGTGCAGGGCTGCAAAAAGAACAAAGGGGGGGGGGAAATAACCAAAAAAAAAGGGGTTTTGTGTCCCCCCCCTCCCTGATTTGGGGTTTTTTTACCTGAAAACATCTCCCCCCGGGCAGTGAAGCCCCGGGCCTGGGCTGCCCCCAGCACCTCCCCCAGACCCACCCCGTGGGAGGGGGCCAGGAGTGAAGCTGCCATCCAGAGAGCCACCAGCCCACACCTGGGGGGGCAAAGGGAAGGGGGGGGCACAGGGAGGGCCACTGACCCCCCCCCAAAACATCCAACCCCCCCTGACCCCCCAAGCCCCCCCCCAGACCCAACCCACCCCCCCTTGACCATCCCCCCCCACCCCGGACCTCCAACCCCTCCCTGACCCAGCCCACACCTGGGGGGGGCAAAGGGAAGGGGGGGTGGGGGGGGCACTGAGTCCTCCTGACCCCCCCCAGAAACAACCAACCCCCCCTGAACACCCCCATCCCCCCCTACAGCCCCCACAGTCCCCCCAGAACCCCCCCAGACCCAACCCACACCTGGGGGGGCAAAGGGAAAGGGGGGGCACAGGGGGGGGGCTCTGACCCCCCCTGATCCCCCATGACCCCCCCCTGACCCCCCACACACTGGGGGGAGGGCAAAGGGAAAGAGGGGGCACAGAGAGTTTAGGGGGTTCTGAGGGGATTTTGGGGGGTCTGGGAGAGTTTAGGGGGTTCTGAGGGGGTTTTGGGAGGTCCTGAGGGGATTTGAGGGGTCTGGGAGAGTCCTAGGGGGGTCCTGAGGGGATTTGAGGGGTCTGGGAGAGTCCTAGGGGGGTCCTGAGGGGATTTCAGGGGTTCTGGGGGGGTCTGGGAGAGTTTAGGGGGTTCTGAGGGGTTTGGGGGCGTCCTGAGGGGATTTTGGGGGATTCAAGAGGGTCTGGGGGGGTTCTGAGGGGATTTGAGGGGTCTGGGGGAGTCCTGAGGGAGTCTGGAAGGGTCCTGAGGGGGTCTGGGAGAGTTTAGGGGGGTCCTGAGAGGATCTCGGGGGGTCTGGGAGAGTCTGAGGGGGTCTGGGAGGGTTCTGAGGAGGCTTGAGGGAATCTGGGGGGGGGTCCTGAGGGGTTCTGGGGGTGTCTGGGAGAGTCTGAGGGGGTGTGGGGGGGTCTATGGGGCGCCCTGAGGAGATCTGAGGGGGTGTGAAGGGATTTTGGGGGGTTCAAGAGGGTCTGGGGGGGTCCTGAGGGGGTCTGGGAGAATTTGGGGGGGTCCTGAGGAGGTTTGAGGGGGGGTCGGGGGTGGTCTGTGACAGTTTGGGGGGATCCTAAGGGATTTTGAGGGGGTCTGGGGAGGTCCTGAGTGGATTTGGGGGGGGTTCAAGGGGATCTGGGGGGGTCCTGAGAGGATTTGAGGGCTCTGGGGGAGTCCTGAGGGGGTTTTGGGGAGTTCAAGGGGATCTGGGGGGGCCCTGAGGGGATTTGAGGGGTCTGGGAGAGTCTGAGGGGGTCTTGAGTGGATTTGGGGGGGTTCTAGGGGGGTCCTGAGAGGATTTGGGAGGGTCTGGGGGTGTCCTGAGGGGGTCTGGGAGGGTTCTGAGGAGGCTTGAGGGGATCTGGGGGGGTCCTGAGGGGATTTGAGGGGTTCTGGGAGGGTCCTGAGGGGATTTGAGGGGTCTGGAGGAGTCCTGAGGGGGTCTGGGGGGGGTCATGAGGGGATTTAAGGGGTGTGGGGGAGTCCTGAGGGGGTCTGGGGGAGTCCTGAGGGGATTTGAGGAGGTCTGGGAGGGTCCTGAGTGGATCTGGGGGGGGTTGAGGAGGTCCTGGGGGGTCCTGAGGGGATCTGGGAGGATCCTGAGGGGGTGTGGGGGAGTTTAGGGGGATCCTGAGGGGATTTTGGGGGGGTTCAAGGGGATCTGGGGGGGTCCTGAGGGGTTTGGGGGAGTCTGGGAGAGTTTAGGGGGTTTCTGAGGGGGCCTGGGGGGTTCTGAGGGGATTTGAGGGAGTTTGGGGGGTCCTGAGGGGATTTTAGGGGTCTTGAGGAGTCCTAAGTGGGTCTGGGGGGGTTCTGAGGAGGTTTGGGGGGTTCTGAGGGTGTCCTGGGGGGTCCCGGGGGGGTCTGAGGGATGCAGAGAGCAGCAGCCCAACCCCCTGACCCCCTCCCCAGCATGGCGGTCGCAGACCCCCGCCCCAACCACACCATCTACATCAACAACCTCAACGAGAAGATCAAAAAGGATGGTGAGGGGCTGGGAAAACAAAAAGGGGGGGTCCTGAGGGGATTTGGGGGGGTCCTGAGGGGATTTGGGGGGGGGTGAGGGGATCTGGGGGGGTCCTGAGGAGATTTGGGGGGGTCCTGAGGGGCTCTGGGGGGTGTGAGGGGATCTGGGGGGGTCCTGAGGGTATTTGGGGAGGTCCTGAGGGGATCTGGGGGGGGTGTGAGGGGCTCTGGGGGGTGTGAGGGGATTTGGGGGGGTCCTGAGGGTATTTGGGGGGGTTCTGAGGGGACTTTAGGGAGTTCAAGGGGGTCTGGGGGAGTCCTGAGGGGATGTGGGGGTTCTGGGGGGGTGTGAGGGGCTCAGGGGAGTCCTGAGGGGATTTGGGAGGTCTGGGAGAGTTTGCGGGGGTCCTGAGGGGGTCTGGGGGGGTGTTCTGAGGGGATTTGAGGGGGTTCTGAGGGGACTTTAGGGAGTTCAAGGGGGTCTGGGGGGGTTCTGAGGGGATTTGGGGGAGTTTGAGGAGTTCTGAGGGGGTCTGGGGGGGGTCTTGAGGAGTTCTGAGGGGGTGTGAGGGGATTTGGGGGGGTTCAAGGGGGCCTGGGGGGATCTGAGGGGGTCCTGAGGAGATCTGGGGGGGTCCTGAGGGTGTGGGGGGGTCCTGAGGGGGCTTTTGGGGCTCCAAGGGGGGATCATTTCTCACCTTTTGGGCTTTTCTCATAATTTTTAACTTTTTTTTTCTTTTCTTCCTTTTTTTCTTTTTATCTTTTCCTTCATTTTCTGTTTTCCGCTTTTAACTTTTTCCCTTTTTATCTTTTCTTCTTTTTCCTCTCTTTGCCTTTTTTTTCTTTCCTCTTTTTTCTGCTTTTCTGTTTTTCTTTCTCTTTTTTCTTTCTTTTGGTGATCCAAGCCCTTCCCAGTTTGAACTGGGAGCACTGGTAGGCACTGGGAAGATACTGGGAGGGGCCCTGAGGGCATTGGGAGACATTGGGAGGGGCCCTGAGGGCACTGGGAGGATACTGGGAGACACTGGGAGGGAGTTTCTGGGTGCTGGAGCAACAGTTTGTGAGGGAAATGGTGATCCAAGCCCTTCCCAGTTTGAACTGGGAGCACTGGTAGGCACTGGGAAGATACTGGGAGGGGTCCTGAGGGCATTGGGAGACATTGGGAGGGGCCCTGAGGGCACTGGGAGGATACTGGGAGACACTGGGAGGGAGTTTCCAGGTCCTGGAGCAACAGTTTGTGAGGGAAATGGTGATCCAAGCCCTTCCCAGTTTGGACTGGGAGCACTGGGAGGATCCTGGGAGGATACTGGGAGGATCCTGGGAGGCACTGGGGGGATCCTGGGAGGCACTGGGGGGATCCTGGGAGGTACTGGGATGTACTGGGAGACACTGGGAGGGAGTTTCTGGGTGCTGGAGCAACAGTTTGAGAGGGAAATGGTGATCCAAGCCCTTCCCAGTTTGGACTGGGAGCACTGGGAGGATCCTGGGAGGCACTGGGAGGTACTGGGATGTACTGGGCCATACTGGGAGGTCCCTTTTGCCCCTCCCCCCAGGCACCCCAACATCCTTCGCCTCTACAATTACTTCCACGACCGCCGCCGCGTTTTCCTCATCCTGGAATTCGCCCCCCAGGGGGAGCTCTACAAGGAGCTCCAGAGGTGTGGGAGGTTGGATGCCACCCGGACGGCCACGGTGAGGCCCAGAATTCCCCAAAATCCCCCCCAAAATTCCATGAAAAACGGAAAATTGTGAAAAAATGGCGAAATTTTGACAAAAATAGTGAAATTTGGGTGGAAATCACCCAAAAATTCCCAAATTGTGAGGTAAAAAGGGGGTGAAATTTTCAGGGAATTCTCAGAATTCCAAAGAAAATTTCAAGATTGACTCAAATTCTGTGGGAAATGACTCAAATTTCATGAAAATATTTTAAAAAATGTAAAATCAAAAAAAAAATGTACAATTTGACTCAGTTTTGGTAAAAATGGTTCAATGTAGATAAGTTGACCAAGTATGGGTTTGGTGATCAGGTAGTGAGGTGGATCAGGAACTGGTTGAAAGGAAGGAGTCAGAGAGTTGTAGTCAATGGGGCAGAATCTGGTTGGAGGTGTGTGACCAGTGGAGTCCCTCAGGGGTCGGTGCTGGGACCGGTGTTGTTCAATATCTTCATCAAGGACTTGGATGAGGGTATAGAATGTACCCTCAGCAAGTTTGCTGATGACACTGAGCTGGGAGGAGTGGCTGACACACCAGAAGGCTGTGCTGCCATTCAGAGAGACTTAGACAGGCTGGAGAGTTGGGCAGGGAGAAACATGATGAAGTTCAACAAGGGGAAGTGAAGAGTTTTGCATTTGGGGAAGAACAACACGATGTCCCAGTATAGGTTGGGGGCTGACCTGCTGGAGAGCAGTGTAGGTGAAAGAGACCTGGGGGTCCTGGTAGACAAGAGAATCATAGAATCATAGAATCATAGAATTGGCCGGGTTGGAAGGGACCTCAGAGATCATCGAGTCCAACCCTTGACCCACCGGAGCAGTTGCTAGACCATGGCACTGAGTGCCACATCCAGTCTTTCTTTAAATGTCTCCAGGGACGGAGAATCCACCACCTCCCCGGGCAGTCCATTCCACAGCCTGATCACCCTCTCCGTGAAGAAATTCTTTCTAATATCTAACCTAAACCTCCCCTGGCACAACTTAAGACTGTGTCCTCTTGTCTTGTTGAAGGTCGCCTGTGAAAAGAGTCCAGTTCCCACCTCGCTACAGCCTCCTTTCAGGTAGTTGTAGACAGCAATGAGGTCTTCCCTGAGCCTCCTCTTCTTCAGGCTGAACAGCCCCAGCTCTCTCAGCCTCTCCTCATAGGGCCTGTGCTCGAGTCCCTTCACCAGCCTGGTTGCCTCCTTTGGACCTGTTCCAGGATGACCATGAGCCAGCAATGTGCCCTTGTGGCCAAGAAGGCCAATGGCATCCTGGGGTACATTAGAAAGGGGGTGGTTAGTAGGTCAAGAGAGGTTCTCCTCCCCCTCTATTCTGCATTGGTGAGGCCGCACCTGGAGTATTGTGTCCAGTTCTGGGCCCCTCAGTTCAAGAAGGACAGGGAAGGGCTTGAAAGAGTCCAGCGCAGAGCTACTAAGATGATGAAGGGAGTGGAACATCTCCCTTCTGAGGAAAGGCTGAGGGAGCTGGGTCTCTTTAGTTTGGAGAAAAGGAGACTGAGGGGTGACCTCATCAATGCTTTCAAACATGTAAGGGGTGAGTGTCAGGGAGATGGAGTTAGGCTCTTCTCAGTGGTGACCAGTGATAGGACAAGGGGTAATGGGTGTAAATTGGAGCACAGGAGGTTCAAGTTGAATATCTGGAAAAATTTTTTTCCTGTAAGGGTGACAGAGCCCTGGAACAGGCTGCCCAGGGGGGTCGTGGAGTCTCCTGCACTGGAGACATTCAAAACCCACCTGGACACGTTCCTGCACGATGTACTCTAGGTGGCCCTGCTCTGGCAGGGGGGGTTGGACTGGATGAGCTTTCGAGGTCCCTTCCAACCCCAAGGATTCTGTGATTCTGTGATTCTATGAAATTTCATGAAAATGTTTCAAAATTTGTAACATTTCTAAATGATTTAAAAATTGACTCAAAATTTCTGGAAAAATGACTCAAATTTCATGAAAATTTTTTAGAAATTGATGCAAAATTAAGGGAAATCTTAAAATTGACCCAAAATCAGTGGAAAATGGCTCAAACTTCATGAAAATATATAAAAATTTGTGGAATTGAAAAAAATTTACTCACATTTTGAGAAAATGGCTGAGATTTCATGAAAATATTTAAAAACTTGTGAAATTAAAAAAAGAGTTAAAATTTGACTCAAATTCCATGAAAAAATGGCTCAAATTTCATGAAAATATTTGAAAATTTGTGGAATTGAAAGAAATTTTCAAATTTGACTCAGATTTTGTTAAAAATGGCTCAAATTTCACACAAAAAATTTGAAAACTGTGAAATTTTCAAAAATTTCAAATTGGACCCAAATTCTGTGAAAAAATGGCTCAAATTGCATCAAAATGGACAAAAAAATCTCAGAATTCCCCCAAAATTCAAAGTGAAATCAATTTTTTTAGGAAATGGCTCAAATGTCATGAAAATAGTTAAATATTTTAAATATTTAAATATTTAAAAACCCTTAAATTACTCAAATTTCATTAAAAATGGCTCAAATGTTATGAAAAAATTCAAAAAATCATGGAATTTTTATAAAGTTTTAAAATTGACTCAAATTCTGTGAAAAATGGCTCAAATTTAATTCAAATATTTAAAAATCTGTCAAAGTTCAAAAAAAAATTTAAATCTGACTCATTTTGTGAAAAAATGGCTCAAATTTCATGAAAATATTTTAAAATTCATGGAATTGGAAAAAACTTTCCAAATTTACTCCAGTTTTGGTAAAAAATGGCTGAAATTGCATCAAAATGTTCCCAAAATCCTCAGAATTCCCCCTAAAATTAAATTTAAATTAAATTTAAATTAAATTTAAATTAGATTTAAATTAAAATCAAATTTGTGGCAAAATGGCTGAAACTGCATCAAAATCACAGAATCACAGAACGGGCTGGGTTGGAAGGGACCTCAGAGCTCATCAAGTCCAACCCTTGATCCCCTCCCCCCGTGGTTCCCAGCCCATGGCACTCAGTGCCACATCCAGGCTCTTTGGAAAGATCTCCAGACACGGAGAATCCACTACTTTCCTGGGCAGCCCATTCCAATGCCTGATCACCCTCTCCAGAAAGAAATTCTTTCTCATCTCCAACCTAAACCTCCCCTGGCACAACTTGAGACCCTGCCCTCTTGTCTTGCTGAGTTGCCTGGGAAAAGAGCCCAACCCCCCCCTGGCTCCAACCTCCTTTCAGGGAGTTGTAGAGAGCGATGAGGTCTCCCCTGAGCCTCCTCTTCTCCAGCCTCAACACCCCCAGCTCCCTCAGCCCTTCCTCACAGGAATTCTACTGGATCCCTTCACAGCCTCCTTGCTCTTCTCTGGACCTGCTCCAGCACCTCCATCTCCTTCCTGAGCTGAGGGGCCCAGAACTGGACACAGGACTCAAGCTGTGGCCTCACCAGAGCTGAGCACAGGGGCAGAATCCCTTCCCTGGACCTGCTGGCCACGCTGTTCCTGAGCTAGCCCAGGATGCCATTGGCCTTCTTGGCCACCTGGGCACACTGCTGGCTCCTCTTCACCTTCCTGGCAATCCAGACTCCCAGGTCCCTTTCTGCCACTCTGTGCCCAGCCTGGAGCTCCCCATGGGGTTGTTGTGGCCCCAACCACATGATGTGAACATCCGCACAAGAAGAACATAAAGATATCACCACCAACAGATAGTAAGAAAGTTCTGGCTGGGGTCTGATATCGCCTTGTAACAATATAATGAAGTCAGCAAGAACTGAGAAGGTAACGATGTTGTAACCTCCCCTTTTACTGCATAAATACCCCAAACCTTTCCCTTAACCCTTGGAACTCTTTGTCCAGCGCCAGCTGGGAGTTCCCCAGATCTGAAAATAAAAACCTTTGCTGTTTAAAGACTCAAAACTCTGTCTCTAAACTGTTTTGCTTGGCCTTTTTCGGCTTCAGGGGCAAGGGATCAGACCCAGCCAGCACAGGGTTAGGAAGGGCAGGTCCTGTCTGACCAACCTGAGCTCCTTTTATCATCAGGGGACCCAATGGTGGATGAGGGGAAGGCTGTGGATGTGCTCTGCCTGGACTTCAGCAAAGCCTTTGACACCATTTCCCTCAGGATTCTCCTGGAAACTCTGTGGATCAGCCCATGGATCAGCCAGGAGCACTTTGGGATGGGTCAGGAACTGCTGGAACGGGCCCAGAGAGTGGTGCTGAATGGGGCTGCCTCAAAATGGCGGCTGTGGTGTCCCCCAGGGATCAGTGCTGGGCCCAGTGCTGTTCAATGTCTTTAGTGATGATTTAGATGAGGGGATTGAGTCCATAATTAATTAATTAGCAGATGACACCGAGCTGGGGGGAGTGTGGATCATCTGGAAGGCAGGAGGGCTCTGCAGAGGGACCTGGACAGACTGGAGAGTTGGGCTGATCCCAAGGGGATGAGGTTCAACACAACAACCCCATGGGGAGCTCCAGGCTGGGCACAGAGTGGCAGAAAGGGACCTGGGAGTCTGGATTGCCAGGAAGGTGACCAAGAGCCAGCAGTGTGCCCAGGTGGCCAAGAAGGCCAATGGCATCCTGGGCTGGCTCAGGAACAGCGTGGCCAGCAGGTCCAGGGAAGGGATTCTGCCCCTGTGCTCAGCTCTGGGGAGGCCACAGCTTGAGTCCTGTGTCCAGTTCTGGGCCCCTCAGCTCAGGAAGGAGATGGAGGTGCTGTCCTGGTTTGGGCCAGGATAAAGGGGATTTTCTGTCTTGTCCTTTTGCTTTCAGCTCAGTCTCTTGGAAGCAGCTGCACTTGTTGAATTTAACAGCAAGTTTCTCAGTCAGTGTGTGCTCTGGGACTGATCCCACTCGATGTTTAGAGGTACTGCTGGAGCCTGGTGTGCAGAGCCAAGGACACTGCTCAGCTCTGAGGAACATTTTACCCTCCAGGAGGAAGAAAGAGATCCCACCTGGAGCCTCCTTTGGGGAGGAAGGGACAAGAGAGATGCCAGAACTGACCAAACAGAGGATTCCATCCCATCCACCTCATCCTCAGGATAAATTTGAGGCATCACGAGGGCCAAGCCAGATCTCCTGCCCTCTCCTTCCTTCCTGCCTTTTTCCTGCTTCCCTTCCTTCACCTGGCATCCTGGAAGGTTACCCCAGGATGTTGGGAACCCCCCTGCAGTCTGCTCATCCCTCCCTCCCTCCATCCCTCCCTCCCTCCCTCCCTCCCTCCCTCCCTCCCTCCCTCCCTCCCTCCATCTCTCCATCCATCCATCCATCCATTTATCCATCAATCCATCCATCCCTCCCTCCATCCATCCCTCTATCCATCCATCCATCCATCCATCCATCCATCCATCCATCCATCCATCCATCCATCCATCCCTCCCTCCCTCCATCCATCCCTCTATCCATCCATCCCTCCATCTCTCCATCCCTCCCTCCATCCCTCAGACCATTCCAGGGGCTGAGCAGCTCTTGGCCCTCCCTGGGAAACCCTGGGATGAGGTTTGGACCCTTTTCCCTTTTCCTCCCTGGAATCTTTTCACCTTTGGCTGCTGAATTCAGCAATCCATGAGTGGGGATCCCCATTCATCCCTGATGAAAAAAAAGGGAAGGAGGGAGAGAGATCCATGGGCTGGGAACTGAACTTCACAACTTTATTGAAACAAGAACAGGAACAAGAAACAGGAAAAAAACTCCTAATTATGGACAATATGAACAAATCAACAGGGCAATGGAGTCGCCAGGATTCTCCCCCTCTTCCCTTTTCCAGGAGGTGGAATCCTGGAGTGTCAGCAGAGGATTGTTCCCAGGGAAGAGGAGGAATTTTCCTGGGGAAAAGCTGGAGCTGCTCCGGGCTCAGCAGCACCAGAACCTTTTGGTTTTTTTCCATTTTTCCTTCCCCCTGAGGGAGCCCAGGGTGAAAATGGTCTGAGTCGCCAGGCAGCGGATGGAGGGGATGCAATCGTGCTCCAGGGGGAAAAGTGCTGGGACCCAAAAATCAAATGACTTCAGAGAAGAGACCCCAAATGTCCCCCCCAGCAATCTGCCAACCTCCTCTGTCCCCTCCCCAGGCTCCTCTGTCCCCTCCCCAGGCTCCTCTGTCCCCTCCCCAGGTTCTGTCCCCTCCCCTGGCTCCTCTGTCCCCTCCCCAGGTCCCTCTGTCCCCTGCTCACCACTAATCAGCTCTGAGAGCTTCTGATGGCTTTGGCCCCGAGCAGCAAGGCCTGGGAAAAAATGAATAAAAAAAATAAATAAAAACTAAAAAGAGGGAATCTTCAGTGTGCTGCTGCCCCCCCTCTGCAAGCCCTGGGGAATAAAGAAAGAAATAGGTAAGGAAATAAAGAAAGAGAGGAGAGAGGAAGAGAGAGGAAGAAAAGAGAAGGAAGGAAAAGGAAAAGAAGGAGAAGGAGAAGGAGAAGGAGAAGGAGAAGGAGAGGGGGGGGGGGGGGGGAGAGGGGAGAGGGAGAGGAAGAGGAAGAGGAAAAGGGAAAAGGGAAAAGAAAGGAAAGGAAAGAGGAAAGGAAAGAGGAAAGGAAAGGAGGAAGAGTTGTGTTTAACCCCTTAGGGAGTGCCCTGGGAGATGTGGAAAACGTGCTGTGGCTGTGGCTCACCCAGGAACCTGATGGCTTCCAACCTCAGGGTGTCCTGAGCATCCTCCAGGTATCCCAGGCTCTGCTCCAGGTATTCCTCAGCTATGCTCCTGCCCTGCTGCAGCTGGAGAGAGCAGGAGAGGCTTTGGGCACCTCCCAGTCCCTCCTCCCAGCCCAGTCCCCTCTCCCAGCCAGGAGACAGGGGGACTGAGGTGGAGAGGGAGCCCTGGGGGTGCTGAGACCCCCGTGGGGTGCAGGGAGGGGAGAGGGGGCTCCATCCATCCATCCATCCATCCATCCATCCATCCATCCATCCATCCCTCATCCATCCCTTCATCCATCCCTCTCTCCCTCCCTCCCTCTCTCCATCCCTCCTGGAAAGGAACCCCTGGAGCTCTTTCCTTCAGGACAGGGACCAAGGCTTCAGCTCCAGGCTGGGAGCTCTGGGTTGCAGCAGAGCTGCAGATCCCCCATCCCATCCCATCCCATCCCATCCCATCCCATCCCATCCCATGACTTTTCCCTCCTCCAGCCTCAGGCTTTGTCCTCACCAAGCACTCCCCAATCCTCCAGGTCTGCTCTTTCTGCACCAGGTCCTGGAGCTGATGCCACTGGAGCAGCTCTGCAGCAGCCAGCAGGGCTTGGCTGGAGGCCTGCAGGACACCAGAGCTTGGGAGATGCCACCCCCCTCCTTTTCCTCTGCTTTTCTTCCCATTCCCACCCCAAAGCTCTGGCTGGAAGCTGTACCTGGGCCACGCTGGGGCTCTCATCCCTCATGTGGAGCCAGAGGTGGAAGAGCCCCCGTCTCACTCGCTGCTTCAGCTCCCTCCTCCACTTCAGCTCCCTCCTCCACTTCAGCTCCCTCCTCCCAGACACTTTCTGCAGCAGCTCTGTGAAGAGCTGGAGGGAGAATTCCCTCAGGTCACTCAGCATCTCCTGGGGAGAAGAGAGCAGGACATGAGACAGAGCAGCTCTGCCCCTGGGGAGGAGCCCATTCCCAGCTGGAACAGCCCCAGGGTGCAGAGAGCTCAGGGAGAGGCTGAGCTGGGCTGCAGGACTCAGAACCCAGACATTTAACCATCCATCCATCCATTTATCCATCCCTCCAGCCATTTATCCATCCATCCATCCATCCATCCATCCATCCATCCATCCATCCCTCCCTCCTTCCCTCCCTCCTTCCCTCCCCCTCCCTCCCACATCTCCCAGAGGAGACAGGAGAGGAGCAGCCCCTTCTCCCAGTGCTTCCCTAGGGATCAGCTTCCCAAGGCCTGCTGCTCCCAGCCCATCCTTACGTTTCCAAACAGAGGCAGGAGCTTGTCCAGCAGCTCTGGAGCCATGGCAGTCACCTCCTTCCTGCTCAGTTCCCTCAGCACATTCCTGAAAATCTTGAGGGCCTTCAGCTGAACATCCTCAGCCCCCTGCTCCAGCACCTCCAGCAGGTCTGGCAGCAGCACCTTCAGCTTCCAGGCCTGGGGAAGGGAAAAAGGAGGAGGAGATCCCAAGGGACTCCTGGAAACATCCCCAGGAAGCCCCTGGGACCCACCCTGGCATGGAGGGATGGAGAGAGGGATGGATAGAGGGATGGAGGGATGGATGGATGGATGGATGGAGGGATGGATGGATGGATGGATGGATGGGTGGATGGGTGGATACATGGATGGATGGGTGGATACATGGATGGAGGGAGGGAGGGATGGTGCTGCCACTGGATTGCAGCCATTCCCTCCCCTTCCTGCCCTCTGGAATTCCCTGCTCACCATCTCAGGAGTCTCAGACAGGGTGGCCATGCCAACGAGTGCCACAGAGAGCACGTCCTGGGTCTGGTCCTTCAGGAACCTCCAGAAGGTGTAGGCCTGGGCAAAGAATTCCTGGGACAGGTACATGGTGGACAGGAGCTGAAAGAAACCCAGGAGTCAGGGATGGGCAGAGCTGGGGGAGGGAGCTCCCTGCACCCTGCAGCTTCTGCTTCCCCCAGGGAGCTGAGGAGGGGCCACAGGGGGGGTCCAGAAATGGGAACTCACAGCCAGGCAAGAAATGTCCTCGGAGAGGGTGGAGAAAAGCAAATTCTGGTGCCTGAGCTGGAGCTGCTTGTGCAGCTCCACCAAAACCAGATCCACAGCCCCGGGTTTGGTGAGCAGCATCTCCCACATATCTAGCCCAGAGCTGCAAGGAAAAGCCCCCTGTCAGCAGGGCTGCCTCAGATCAAGGGAATTGGGGGAACTTTGGGTATTTTTGGGGCCGGTACCGGTCTCCTGGAGGAGCAGTGTCCAGCAGCAGCTTGACTGCATCCTCAGGGTTCTGCTCCAGCAGCTTGAGGAGCAGAGAGCGCACTCCCTGCCAGGCTGAATCCCAACGGACGGAACAGAGGGTCTGGTAGAGGGAGGTCAGGACCCTGGGAACCTGGAGAGGGAGAGGGATCAGCAGGGAGGCAGGGATGTAGGGATGAGGAGGGAGGGAGGGATGGGATGGGATGGGATGGGATGGGATGGGATGAGGGAGGGAGGGAGGGATGGGATGGGATGGGATGGGATGGGATGGGATGGGATGGGATGGGATGGGATGGGATGGGATGGGATGGGATGGGATGAGGGAGGGAGGGAGGGATGGGGGGAGGGATAGGGGGAGGGATGGATGGATGGAGGAAGGGATGGAGGGAAGGATGAATACATGGATGGATGGATGGATGGATGGAGGGATGGTTACATGGATACATGGATGTATGGAATGAGGGATGGAAGAAGGAGCAAGGGCTGAGAGGGCTGAAGGGCAGCCCAGGCAGAGGCCCCTCACATCCACGATCCAGCGCACTGACTCTCCTGTGATCCCAAGCAGGACGCTGCCCACCAGCTCCTTGTCATAGATGGTGAAGGATTGCATCCCCTCCATGACCCTCAGGATGAAACCTGTCCTTCCTGAGGGCTTCAGGAACCCTGAGAACATCTTGGGGAGGAAAAAGAGAGCAGGGACATGAAGCATGAAGTGCCCTGATGGTGGGGTCTGCCCAGCATGATTCTGGGGATGGAATCTGCTCTTTCTGAGGGCTGGAGATGCTTTGCTTATGTCTTTGGGAGGAAGAAGAGAGCACAGAGACATCACATGGGGTGCCCTGATGGGGGTGGCTGAGCTGGGGTCTGCCCAGCATGATTCTGGGGATGAAATCTGCTCTTTCTGAGGGCTGGAGGTACTTTGAGAACATCTTTGGGAGGAAAAAGAGAGCAGGGACACGTCACAGGAGGTGTCCCAGGTGGGAGGTGCCCAGCAGGGGTGGTGGCAGCAGAGCCCAGGGGAAAGCTGCAGCCCCTGCCCCGTGGGAGGATGAGGAGAGAGGAGCCCCAGGGTGAGCAAGGAGGTTTGGGGTGATGAGCAGAGGGTGCTGCTGGCCCTACAGCCACCCAGGGCTTGCTGGTGGCCAGGAGGGCTGGAGCTGGAGCTGGGATGCTGAAGGGCAGCCCTGGCATCATCTCTGCCTGGGGACAGCGAGGCCACCCCAGCTCCCCTGTTCCTGGTGCCATTGCTGACCAATGTCCCCCCCTCTGCTGCTGCCCTGGGGAAGGGTGGCAGGGAGGGGGAAGGTCACTACCTCAGTAACAGTTCTGGCAACCTCAGAGCAGGAGGGGGCAGCAGTTTGGACTTCCCAGTCCTGTCGGAGTTCTTCCTGGTCCTCGGGCAGGGTTGTGCCTGAGCAGGGCAGAGACACAGGAGGGGGTGAGATCCAGGAGCTCTGCAGGCAAGCTGAGCACATCCTGAGGAAGGCTTGGAATGGCTGAGGAGGGAGATGATGAGCCAGGAGCAGGAGAGGAGGAGGAAGAGGAGGGACTGGGGAGCAGTGGAGCTGCCTGCATGGGAGCTCCTGGGCTGGGAAAGCCCAAAACCTCCAGCCCTGGAGCAGCCCCACAATTAAACCATGGCTGGAAACCCCCCAGGGCAGGGGGAGAAGCTCTCTAAGGGAGGTGAGGAAGAGGAGGAGTGGGGCTGCCTTCCTCTTTGAGGGAGCAACATCAGCAGCCTGGGGCTGGGGAGCAGGGGAGAGGCACTGCTGGTGTCCCCAAAAAGCCCAGGAATGGTCTGTGGCAACCCCTAGGAAGACAAGCAGAGCCCTGGGGGATGTTGGTGTGTGGCTTCTCTTACATTTCTGGTGCTTTTCGATGAAGAAGCACCACAGAGCATCTAAGGCCATGGCACTGGTGTCCTCCTCTTTCTCCTTGAAGGACAGCAGCAGGACAAGCTGGCCCAGCAGCTCCCCCAAGTTTGGGATCTGGAATTCCTGGTTCTCCGTCTTTTGATCGTGCTGGGGGAGGGAAGCAGAAGAGCAAAAGGGGAGCAGAGAGCTGGAGGGGTGTGCAGGGAGGGGGCTTTGGGCTGGCTGGAGGGTTCCAGGTCCTTACTTTCCCCCAGGAAGAAGCGGTCAGGAAGCGGCTGAGGCCGCGGATCCTGCCCACTGCCCTCTTCCGAACCTCAGGCCTCTCACAGTTGGAAAAGTTTATCAGCAGCTGGGGGGAAAGAGAGAGAGAGAGAAGCTCCTGGTGTGTCCTGGGAGCAGACACCCCCTCCAGCAGAACCAGCATCCATCCACTCCTGGGCTGCACCCGCTGGGTCCCTTGAGGCTGGACGGGGGTTCCCTGGGTACCCCACAGCCTTGTGGCCAGGCAGGAGGCAGATGCCACCCCCTGGGTGCCAGGAAAGCCTGGGGGGCAGCCCCTGGTTACCCCAGGATGTTGGGAACCCCCCTGCAGTCTGCTCATCCATCCCTCCATCCCTCCCTCCATCCATCCCTCTCTCCATCCATCCCTCTCTCCATCCCTCCATCCCTCCATCCCTCCATCCCTCCATCCCTCCATCCCTCCATCCCTCCATCCCTCCATCCCTCCATCCATCCATCCATCCATCCATCCATCCATCCATCCATCCATCCATCCATCCCTCCCTCCCTCCATCCCTCCATCCATCCATCCATCCATCCATCCATCCATCCCTCCATCCATCCATCCATCCCTCCATCCCTCCATCCCTCCCTCCATCCCTCCATCCCTCCCCTCACTCCAGGACAACCCCTTCCCTCCACCCTTTGCACATCCCAGACCTGGAATATCATCTCCAGCACCTCGCTGACCCTGGATTCAGAACAATTCGCCACCACCTGCTGCAGCAGGGTGTCCATGCTCATCAGGACCTGCAGGGAGGACAAAGACCTTGAGCCTGGTGTCTCCTTCCTTCCTGCTGCCTCTGCCACCCCCAGGAATTCCCAAATCCCAGGGAGAGAGCCAGGGACAGAAAACCTTCTGCCTGTGCCCACAGGAGGGGGTGAGGGGGGGAAAGTCAAGCCCAGCCCCTGCTTTGCATCCCAAATCCCAGCAGAGGGTGGGCAGGGGGCAGATCTGAGGGGCTGGGAGCTCCTGGAGCTTAAACCAGAACCTACCTCGTAGTAGAGAGTGGGTTTGGGGCTCACGATGTGCTCTGCGGGGGGCAGCCAGAAAACACTGGAGAAGCAAAGCTCCAGCAGGATCTTCTCCTTGCCTTCCAGCAGGGTTCCCACCGTGCTGCAAAGAGAGAGGGCCCAGTTGGACCTGTTCTGATCCAGATGGAGATCAGCTATTAGTTGGAGAGGGCAAATTCTGATCAATTACATCCAGATGGAGATGGACTTTTAGTTGGAGAGGGCAAAGAGAGAGGGTCCAGTTGGACCTGTTCTGATCAATTATATCCAGATGGAGGAGAGGGCAAAGAGAGAGGGCCCAGTTGGACCTGTTCTGATCCATTATATCCAGATGGAGGAGAGGGCAAAGAGAGAGGGCCCAGTTGGACCTGTTCTGATCCATTACATCAATGTAGAGATGGACTTTTAGTTGGAGAGGGCAGAGAAAGGGCCCATTGGACCTGTTCTGATCCATTATAGCAATGTAGAGATGGACTTTTAGTTGGAGAGGGCAAAGAGAGAGGGTCCAGTTGGACCTGTTCTGATCAATTATATCCAGATGGAGGAGAGGGCAAAGAGAGAGGGCCCAGTTGGACCTGTTCTGATCCATTATAGCCAGATGGAGATCAACTTTTAGATGGAGAGGGCAAAGAGAAAAGGTCCAGTGGATCCAGTGGATCTGTTCTGATCAGTTGTGTCAAGATGGAGCAGAGGGCAAAGAGAGTTGAGTTGGACCTGTTCTGATCAACGATATAAATATGGAGATCAACTTTCAGTTGGAGAGGGCAAAGAGAGAAGGTCCAGTTGGATCTGTTCTGATCCATTACATCAAGACAAAGCTGGAGGTTCCACCTTTAAATCCTTCCAGTTGTGTAAAACAAGAGAACCTGATAAGGATGGACTGAGCCCCAGCCTGGCCTGCAGTAACTCTCCTCTGGCAGGGAAATGCTCTCTGTTAAAACTTCATTTTTATCTCCCACAGCAGAATATTTCCCACCATGACACCCACCCCAATAACACCTACAATTAGACCAGAGTTTTGCTCCCTCCTCTGAGGAGATGGGGCAGCTGGGGGCAGGAAGGTGTTAACAGGGTGTGCAGGGTCCCCCCCTGGGTGAGAGGAGCCCAGGAGGGCTGGGCAGGTACCTGAGCTGGGTAATGGCCTGCATGGAAAGGTGTTTGACTTCTGTGGTCAGCTGGAATGAGGAATCCTCCTTCAGCACCACCTGCAGAGCAGGGAGAGATCAGAGCCAGAGCCACCAAACCCCCCCTGCCTGGTGCTGGGAAATGGGGGGGCTGAGAGGGAAATGGGGGGGGTGAGAGAGAAATGGGGGGGTGAGAGGGAAATGGGGGGGGTGAGAGAGAAATGGGGGGGTGAGAGGGAAATGGGGGTGAGGAGAGAGAAATGGGGGTGATGAGAGAGAAATGGGGGGGGTGAGAGAGAAATGGGGAGGGTGAGAGAGAAATGGGGGGGGTGAGAGAGAAATGGGGGGGCTGAGAGGGAAATGGGGGTGAGGAGAGGGAAATGGGGGTGAGGAGAGAGAAATGGGGGGGTGAGAAATGGTGATAGAAGAGAAATGGGGGGGCTGAGAAGGAAATGGGGAGGCTGAGAAATGGGGGTGATGGAAGAGAAATGGGGGGGGTGAGAAATGGGGGGCTGAGAGAGAAATGGGGGGGCTGAGAAATGGGGGTGATGGAAGAGAAATGGGGGGGTGAGAGAGAAATGGGGGGGCTGAAAGGGGCCCCAGCTGTCCCAGCACTGCCAGCTCCCCCCTCACCTCGATGTTATCCAAGACTTTGTAGCCCTGACAGAAAATCTCCATGCCCTCCATCATGCCCAGGGCATTTGCACAAGCACAGAGGACACAGACACAGTTCAGGAACTTGCTGGCCTCCTCTGCGTGCTGGCGGATACCCTGGAACAGAGAGAGAGAGAAATGGGGGGGCTGAGAGGGAAGTGGGGGGGCTGAGAGGGAAATGGGGGGGCTGAGAGGGAAATGGGGGTGATGAGAGAGAAATGGGGGTGCTGAGAGGGGACCCAGAGCTCCAGCTCCCCCCAGCACGAGCACAGCAGGAATGGTTCCAGTTACCATATCGGGGTTGGTGACAAAGCCCACGATGTCATCCACGGCTTCCTTCAGCACCTCCTCTTTGTAGAGGGGCAGCCAGCTGGAATCTGAGGAAGAGAGCCAAGAGAAGAGGGAATGGTGTCCTGGGGTGTGCCAGGGGAGGCTTGGGGTGCATATTGGGAAGGATTCTGTCAGGGAGAGGGTGATCAGACTTGGGAAGGGGCAGCCCAGGGAAGGGGTGGATTCTCCATCCCTGGAGAGGTCTAAAAAGGGACTGGATGTGGCACTGAGTGCCGTGGGATCGAGGGGTGGAGTGGGTGATCCCAGAGGGATCCTTTCCAATCCTAATGATTCTGGGATTCTAAGAGAAGAGGAGAGGGAGAGGGAGAGGGAGAGGGAGAGGGAGAGGGAGAAGGAGAGGGAGAAGGAGAAGGAGAAGGAGAAGGAGAAGGAGAAGGAGAAGGAGAAGGAGAAGGAGAAGGAGAAGAAGGAGAAGGAGAAGGAGAAGAAGGAGAAGGAGAAGGAGAAAGAAGGAGAAGGAGAAGGAGAAGGAGAAGGAGAAGGAGAAGGAGAAGGAGAAGGAGAAGGAGAAGGAGAAGGAGAAGGAGAAGGAGAAGGAGAAGGAAGGAGAAAGGGAGGAGAGGAAGGAGAAGGGAAGAAGGAAAGGAGAAGGAGAAGGAGAAGAGGAGGAGAAGGAAAGAGGAAAGGAGAAGGAAAGGAAAGGAAGAGGAGAAGGGAAGGAGAAAGAGGAAGAAGAAAGGAGAAAGGAAAGGAAAGGAAAGGAAAGGAAAGGAAAGGAAAGGAAAGGAAAGGAAAGGAAAGGAAAGGAAAGGAAAGGAAAGGAGAAGGAAAGGAAAGGAAAGGAAAGGAAAGAAGGAAAGGAAAGGAAAGGAAAGGAAAGGAAAGGAAAGGAAAGGAAAGGAAAGGAAAGGAAAGAAAGAAAGGAAAGGAAAGGAAAGGAAAGAAGAGGAAGAGGAGGAGGAAGAGGAAGAGGAAGAGGAAAAGGTCCTGTGTGTCTCCCTCACCAACCACCAGAGGCTGCAGCTGGTTCTCCAAGGAGCTGCTCTTCAGGGTATCTCTGTCCTCCTCCTCCTCCTCCTCCAGCATCCTCAGCAGGCTGGTCAGTCCCTCCGCCATTTTTTAGGAAAAAAGGGAAAAGGGCTGGAGCAGGAATGGGGAAGTTTGGGTCAAAGCTTTGGGGACAAACACGGAAAAGCTGTGAGCTGTGTGTGGGGTCTCCTCTCTCGTCTCTCCACTCTCCACTCTCCTCTCTCCTCTCTTCTCTCTCCTCTCTCCTCTCTCCTCTCTCCTCTCTCCTCTCTCGTCTCTCCTCTCTCCTCTCTCCTCTCTCCTCTCTCCTCTCTTCTCTCTCCTCTCTCGTCTCTCGGCTCTAGGCTCTCCACTCTCCTCTCTCCTCTCCGCTGCACCCTCAGGGTCGGAGTGACACCCGGAGATGTCACAAAGGACCCCAAGACTCCGGGATCCAGAAGCTTGGGGACAGGGACAGCAGAAGGGGGGGGGGGCAAAAGGACCTGGAGTCCCTCCTGGGAAACTGGGAAGGGGAAGAGTCCCTCACCTGGGAAAGCTGGAAGTCTTGTGGACAAGGGTTTGGATCAGAGGGTCCTTGAGGGCCCTTCCAAGCTTCAGTTCCAAGGTTCTGATGATTCTCTGAATGGTTCCAGGATCCTGTGAGAGATCCCAGGATCCTGTGGTTCCATGATTCCATGGTTCCATGATTCTCTGAGTCACTTTCTGAGTGATTCCGTGATCCTGAGTCCAGGATTCTCTGGATAATTCCATGATTCCAGGATTCTCTGAATGGTCCCAAACCTCTTTTTCCTTCCCTTTAAATCCTGAGGGATCTGGGAGCCTGCAGGAGATTTGGGATCCATCCTGAGGGATTCCCCCCAAGGGATCTGGGGGTGTTGGGATCCATCCTGAGGGATCCTCCCTGGGATCTGGGAGCTTGGGGATCCACCCCAAGGGATCTCGGGAATCCTCCATGAGGGATCTGGGGGTGTTGGGATCCACCTGGAGGGATCCAGGGGTGTTGGGATCCCCCCTGGGATCTGGGGGTGTTGGGAACCCCCTGGGATCTGGGGGTGTTGGGATCCATCCTGAGGGATCTGGGGGTGTTTCTTGGGGGGGGGGGTTGTTGGGGGGGTTTGGAGTGGGGTTTTTTTGGGGGGGTTTCTTAGGGCTTTTTTGGGGGGGGTGTTTGGGGGGCTTCTCAGGGTGGTTTTGTTTTGGGGGGGTGTTTGGGGGGTTTCCCATTTTTTGGGGGGGTGTTTAGGGAGTTTCCCATTTTTTTTTTGGGGGGGGGGATGTTTCTTGGTGACATTTCTTGCACTTCAGGGCTTTTCTTGGAGGTGTTTATTGGGGGGGGGTTTCTTTTTTGAGGTGGGGGGGTGTTTATGGGGGTCCCAGCAGCACCCCCCTCAGCCCCCCCCCCAGCCCCCCCTCGGGTACCACATAGTGGTGCCCATCCCCCTCCCTCCTGGGGCTCAGCTCTCCCAGTTGCCCATTACTGGTTTCCAGTCCCCCCCAGGGCCATAAATGGGGCCGGGGGCTTTTCCCCTGTTGCCCCAACACCCAAACCTCCCCCCCCTCTAAAAAACCCCCCCCCAAATCCACCCCCCCCAATAAAAACTCCTCCTGGGGGGCGTGGAAGAGGTTGGGGATCTCGGGGTCCTGCTGGAAGTTGGGGGGCAACGCCGAGGTGGGGACCCCCAGAATGACACCTGGGGGGGGGGGAAGGGGCAAGGTCACCTCAGAGCCCCCCCCCACACCATGAGGGGGGTCCCTGAGCCCCCCCCCCTTTGTTTTGTACCTGTGAGCACAGCCCAATGGGCTTTGTGGCCGTGTTTGTGGCAGGGCTCGTGGTTGCTGTCTTCATCATAACTTGGGGGGGGGTTAAGGGGGGGCAACAGGGTGAAACCCCCCCCCAAATCCTCCCAGCCCCCCAAATTAACCCCCTCCCCCCAATAAGACCCCAAACCCCCAGTAAGAAATCATCTGGACCCCCCCCCCCAAAATACCCTGAGTGGGGGCAGCACCACACGAGGGGGGAAATGGGGGTAAAATGATCCCCCCCCCCAAAAAAAGACACAACCCCCCCCAAAAAAGCCCCCCCGGATTAACAGAGCCCCCCCATAATATTAAGGAAGACTTAGGGGGGTTGGGACCCCCCAAAAATGGGGGCTCCCAGCCCAGTGGGGACAGAACCAGCAGAAGGGGTTGAAAAAAAGGATCCCCCCCCCCAAAAAAAAATAAAATCCCCCCCCAGGATACGGCACGAGGAGGGGGAGCCCCCGGGTGAGGTGCTGGAGGATCTTGGGGCGATTGGGCCCCCCCAGGCCCCCCGAAACGACCTCAGCTCTGCAGGGGAAGAGCTCCTGGGCCAGGGCTGCCATGTGCAGGG
Source organism: Archilochus colubris (assembly GCA_023079485.1). Classification (NCBI taxonomy): domain Eukaryota; kingdom Metazoa; phylum Chordata; class Aves; order Apodiformes; family Trochilidae; genus Archilochus; species Archilochus colubris. The sequence continues at coordinate 20,030,078 of CM041114.1, read as the reverse complement.
CTGCAAAAAGAACAAAGGGGGGGGGGAAATAACCAAAAAAAAAGGGGTTTTGTGTCCCCCCCCCTCCCTGATTTGGGGTTTTTTTACCTGAAAACATCTCCCCCCGGGCAGTGAAGCCCCGGGCCTGGGCTGCCCCCAGCACCTCCCCCAGACCCACCCCGTGGGAGGGGGCCAGGAGTGAAGCTGCCATCCAGAGAGCCACCAGCCCACACCTGGGGGGGCAAAGGGAAGGGGGGGGCACAGGGAGGGCCACTGACCCCCCCCCAAAACATCCAACCCCCCCTGACCCCCCAAGCCCCCCCCCAGACCCAACCCACCCCCCCTTGACCATCCCCCCCCACCCCGGACCTCCAACCCCTCCCTGACCCAGCCCACACCTGGGGGGGGGCAAAGGGAAAGGGGGGGCACGGGGGGGGAGCACTGACCCCCCCTGACCCCCCCACAGTCCCCCAGATCCCCCAAAGCCCCCCCAAATCCAGCCCATCCTCCCTGACACCCCCAGACCCAACCCACCCCCCCCAAGCCCCCCTGACCCCCCACACATTGGGGGGGGGGGTGGTGAAGGGAAGGGGGGGTGGGGGGGGGGCACTGACCCCAGAAACAACCAACCCCCCCTGAACACCCCCATCCCCCCCTACAGCCCCCACAGTCCCCCCAGAACCCCCCCAGACCCAACCCACACCTGGGGGGGCAAAGGGAAAGGGGGGGCACAGGGGGGGGGCTCTGACCCCCCTGATCCCCCATGACCCCCCCAGAGCCCCCCCAAACCCAGCCCGCCCCCCAGGACCCCCCCCCCGACCACCACCACCCCCCCCGGCCCCCCACACCTGGGGGGGGGCAAAGGGAATGGGGGGGGCACACAGGGGGGGCACCCACCCCCCCCTGATCTCCCCCTGACCCCCAAGACCCCCCCTGACCCCCCCCTCTTACTGGGGTCCCTCCTGCAGCAGGGGGGGGGCCGGGCGGTGGAACAGGAGCCACTTCAGGGGAGGGGGGAAGCTAAAAGGGGGGGGAGGGACCTCAGGGACCCCCCCACCCCAGGACTTCCTCAAACCCAGGACCCCCCCAGGGACACCCCCCCACCGCCCCCCCCAAAAGGCTCAGGGACCCCTCCAGGACTCCCCTAAACTCAGGGACCCCCCCCAAAAACGTCCTCAAAGCCTCAGGGACCCCCCCAAAGGTCACGACCCCCCCCAGAACCCCCCCATAGACTCAGGGACCCCCCCAGGACCCCCCAAAAGGCTCAGGGACCCCAGGACCTCAGCTGGTCAGGACCCCCTAAGGTCACGACCCCCAGAACACCCCCAAAGGCTCAGGGACCCCCCCAGAACCCTTTGAACTGGAGCACTGGTAGGCACTGGGAAGATACTGGGAGGGGTCCTGAGGGCACTGGGAGACATTGGGAGGGGCCCTGAGGGCACTGGGGGGATATTGGGAGGATACTGGGAGACACTGGGAGGGAGTTTCCAGGTCCTGGAGCAACAGTTTGGGAGGAAATGGTGATCCAAGCCCTTCCCAGTTTGAACTGGGAGCACTGGTAGGCACTGGGAAGATACTGGGAGCGGGGCCTGAGGGCACTGGGAGGATACTGGGAGACACTGGGAGGGAGTTTCCAGGTCCTGAAGCAACAGTTTGAGGGAAATGGTGATCCAAGCCCTTCCCAGTTTGAACTGGGAGCACTGGTAGGCACTGGGAAGATACTGGGAGGGGTCCTGAGGGCACTGGGAGACATTGGGAGGGGCCCTGAGGGCACTGGGAGGATACTGGGAGACACTGGGAGGGAGTTTCCAGGTCCTGGAGCAACAGTTTGAGAGGGAAATGGTGATCCAAGCCCTTCCCAGTTTGAACTGGGAGCACTGGTAGGCACTGGGAAGATACTGGGAGGGGTCCTGAGGGCACTGGGAGGATACTGGGAGACACTGGGAGGGAGTTTCCGGGTGCTGGAGCAACAGTTTGTGAGGGAAATGGTGATCCAAGCCCTTCCCAGTTTGAACTGGGAGCACTGGTAGGCACTGGGAAGATACTGGGAGGGGTCCTGAGGGCACTGGGAGACATTGGGAGGGGCCCTGAGGGCACTGGGAGGATACTGGGAGACACTGGGAGGGAGTTTCCAGGTCCTGGAGCAACAGTTTGTGAGGGAAATGGTGATCCAAGCCCTTCCCAGTTTGAACTGGGAGCACTGGTAGGCACTGGGAAGATACTGGGAGGGGTCCTGAGGGCACTGGGAGACATTGGGAGGGGCCCTGAGGGCACTGGGAGGATACTGGGAGACACTGGGAGGGAGTTTCCGGGTCCTGGAGCAACAGTTTGAGAGGGAAATGGTGATCCAAGCCCTTCCCAGTTTGAACTGGGAGCACTGGTAGGCACTGGGAAGATACTGGGAGGGGTCCTGAGGGCACTGGGAGACATTGGGAGGGGCCCTGAGGGCACTGGGAGGATACTGGGAGGCACTGGGAGGGAGTTTCCAGGTCCTGGAGCAACAGTTTGAGAGGGAAATGGTGATCCAAGCCCTTCCCAGTTTGAACTGGGAGCACTGGTAGGCACTGGGAAGATACTGGGAGGGGTCCTGAGGGCACTGGGAGACATTGGGAGGGGCCCTGAGGGCACTGGGGGGATACTGGGAGACACTGGGAGGCACTGGGAGAGAGTTTCCAGGTCCTGGAGCAACAGTTTGAGAGGGAAATGGTGATCCAAGCCCTTCCCAGTTTGAACTGGGAACACTGGTAGGCACTGGGAAGATACTGGGAGGTGAGGGCACTGGGAGACATTGGAGGGGCACTGGGAGGATATTGGGGAGGATACTGGGAAGTACTGGGAGGAGTTTCTGGGTGCTGGGCACTTGGTTTGGGGAAATGGTGATCCAAGCCCTTCCCAGTTGAACTGGGAGCACTGGTAGGCACTGGGAGGAAGATACTGGGAGGGTCCTTGGGGCACTGGGAGACATTGGGAAGGGGCCACAGGGCACTGAGGAGATCACTGGGAGACACTGGGAGGAGTTTCCAGGTCCTGGAGCAACAGTTTGAGAGGAAATGGTGATCCAAGCCCTTCCCAGTTTGGACTGGGAGCACTGGTAGGCCCTGGGAGAGAATACTGGGAGGGGTCTGAGGCCTAAGGGGGATATTGGAGGATGGGAGGTACTGGGAGAGGGGATTTCGGGTGCTGGGCAACAGTTTGAAATGGTGATCCAAGCTCTTCCCAGTTTGAACTGGCAGGAGCACATTATTTTCAGGAAGATACTGGGGAGAGAGGGTCCTTAGGAGCTGGGAGACAGTAGGAGGGGCCTGAGGGCACTGGGGGGATATTGGGAGGATACTGGGAGGCACTGGGAGGGAGTTTCTGGGTGCTGGAGCAACAGTTTGAGAGGGAAATGGTGATCCAAGCCCTTCCCAGTTTGGACTGGGAGCACTGGGAGGATCCTGGGAGGATACTGGGAGGATCCTGGGAGGCACTGGGGGGATCCTGGGAGGTACTGGGATGTACTGGGAGACACTGGGAGGGAGTTTCTGGGTGATGGAGCAACAGTTTGAGAGGGAAATGGTGATCCAAGCCCTTCCCAGTTTGGACTGGGAGGATCCTGGGAGGCACTGGGAGGATCCTGGGAGGCACTGGGAGGTACTGGGATGTACTGGGCCATACTGGGAGGTCCCTTTTGCCCCTCCCCCCAGGCACCCCAACATCCTTCGCCTCTACAATTACTTCCACGACCGCCGCCGCGTTTTCCTCATCCTGGAATTCGCCCCCCGGGGGGAGCTCTACAAGGAGCTCCAGAGGTGTGGGAGGTTGGATGCCACCCGGACGGCCACGGTGAGGCCCAGAATTCCCCAAAATCCCCCCAAAAATTCCATGAAAAACGGAAAATTGTGAAAAAATGGCGAAATTTTGACAAAAATGGTGAAATTTGGGTGGAAATCACCCAAAAATTCCCAAATTGTGAGGTAAAAAGGGGGTGAAATTTTCAGGGAATTCTCAGAATTCCAAGAAAAATTCAAGATTGACTCAAATTCTGTGGGAAATGACTCAAATTTCATGAAAATATTTTAAAAAATGTAAAATCTAAAAAAAAATGTACAATTTGACTCAGTTTTGGTAAAAATGGTTCAATGTAGATAAGTTGACCAAGTATGGGTTTGGTGATCAGGTAGTGAGGTGGATCAGGAACTGGTTGAAAGGAAGGAGTCAGAGAGTTGTAGTCAATGGGGCAGAATCTGGTTGGAGGTGTGTGACCAGTGGAGTCCCTCAGGGGTCGGTGCTGGGACCGGTGTTGTTCAATATCTTCATCAAGGACTTGGATGAGGGTATAGAATGTACCCTCAGCAAGTTTGCTGATGACACTGAGCTGGGAGGAGTGGCTGACACACCAGAGGGCTGTGCTGCCATTCAGAGAGACTTAGACAGGCTGGAGAGTTGGGCAGGGAGAAACATGATGAAATTCAACAAGGGGAAGTGTAGAGTTTTGCATTTGGGGAAGAACAACAAGATGTCCCAGTCTAGGTTGGGGGCTGACCTGCTGGAGAGCAGTGTAGGTGAAAGAGACCTGGGGGTCCTGGTAGACAAGAGGATGACCATGAGCCAGCAATGTGCCCTTGTGGCCAAGAGGCCAATGGCATCCTGGGGTGCATTAGAAAGGGGGTGGTTAGTAGGTCAAGAGAGGTTCTCCTCCCCCTCTATTCTGCATTGGTGAGGCCGCACCTGGAGTATTGTGTCCAGTTCTAGGCCCCTCAGTTCAAGAAGGACAGGGAAGTGCTTGAAAGAGTCCAGTGCAGAGCTACTAAGATGATTAAGGGAGTGGAACATCTCCCTTATGAGGAAAGGCTGAGGGAGCTGGGTCTCTTTAGTCTGGAGAAAAGGAGACTGAGGGGTGACCTCATCAATGCTTTCAAACATGTAAGGGGTGAGTGTCAGGGAGATGGAGTTAGGCTCTTCTCAGTGGCGACCAGTGATAGGACAAGGGGTAATGGGTGTAAATTGGAGCACAGGAGGTTCAAGTTGAATATCCGGAGGAATTGTTTTCCTGTAAGGGTGACAGAGCCCTGGAACAGGCTGCCCAGGGGGGTCGTGGAGTCTCCTGCACTGGAGACATTCCAAACCCACCTGGACACGTTCCTGCACGATGTACTCTAGGTGGCCCTGCTCTGGCAGGGGGGGTTGGACTGGATGATCTTTCGAGGTCCCTTCCAGCCCCAAGGATTCTGTGATTCTGTGATTCTATGAAATTTCATGATTTCATGAAAATGTTTCAAAATTTGTAACATTTCTAAATGATTTAAAAATTGACTCAAAATTTCTGGAAAAATGACTCAAATTTCATGAAAATTTTTTAGAAATTGATGCAAAATTAAGGGAAATCTTAAAATTGACCCAAAATCAGTGGAAAATGGCTCAAACTTCATGAAAATATATAAAAATTTGTGGAATTGAAAAAAATTTACTCACATTTTGAGAAAATGGCTGAGATTTCATGAAAATATTTAAAAACTTGTGAAATTAAAAAAAGAGTTAAAATTTGACTCAAATTCCATGAAAAAATGGCTCAAATTTCATGAAAATATTTGAAAATTTGTGGAATTGAAAGAAATTTTCAAATTTGACTCAGATTTTGTTAAAAATGGCTCAAATTTCACACAAAAAATTTGAAAACTGTGAAATTTTCAAAAATTTCAAATTGGACCCAAATTCTGTGAAAAAATGGCTCAAATTGCATCAAAATGGACAAAAAAATCTCAGAATTCCCCCAAAATTCAAAGTGAAATCAATTTTTTTAGGAAATGGCTCAAATGTCATGAAAATAGTTAAATATTTTAAATATTTAAATATTTAAAAACCCTTAAATTACTCAAATTTCATTAAAAATGGCTCAAATGTTATGAAAAAATTCAAAAAATCATGGAATTTTTATAAAGTTTTAAAATTGACTCAAATTCTGTGAAAAATGGCTCAAATTTAATTCAAATATTTAAAAATCTGTCAAAGTTCAAAAAAAAATTTAAATCTGACTCATTTTGTGAAAAAATGGCTCAAATTTCATGAAAATATTTTAAAATTCATGGAATTGGAAAAAACTTTCCAAATTTACTCCAGTTTTGGTAAAAAATGGCTGAAATTGCATCAAAATGTTCCCAAAATCCTCAGAATTCCCCCTAAAATTAAATTTAAATTAAATTTAAATTAAATTTAAATTAGATTTAAATTAAAATCAAATTTGTGGCAAAATGGCTGAAACTGCATCAAAATCACAGAATCACAGAACGGGCTGGGTTGGAAGGGACCTCAGAGCTCATCAAGTCCAACCCTTGATCCACTCCCCCCGTGGTTCCCAGCCCATGGCACTCAGTGCCACATCCAGGCTCTTTGGAAAGATCTCCAGACACGGAGAATCCACTCCTTCCCTGGGCAGCCCATTCCAATGCCTGATCACCCTCTCCAGAAAGAAATTCTTTCTCATCTCCAACCTAAACCTCCCCTGGCACAACTTGAGACCCTGCCCTCTTGTCTTGCTGAGAGTTGCCTGGGAAAAGAGCCCAACCCCCCCTGGCTCCAACCTCCTTTCAGGGAGTTGTAGAGAGTGATGAGGTCTCCCCTGAGCCTCCTCTTCTCCAGCCTCAACACCCCCAGCTCCCTCAGCCCTTCCTCACAGGACTTGTGCTGGATCCCTTCACAGCCTCCTTGCTCTTCTCTGGACCTGCTCCAGCACCTCCATCTCCTTCCTGAGCTGAGGGGCCCAGAACTGGACACAGGACTCAAGCTGTGGCCTCACCAGGGCTGAGCACAGGGGCAGAATCCCTTCCCTGGACCTGCTGGCCACGCTGTTCCTGAGCCAGCCCAGGATGCCATTGGCCTTCTTGGCCACCTGGGCACACTGCTGGCTCATGGTCACCTTCCTGGCAATCCAGACTCCCAGGTCCCTTTCTGCCACTCTGTGCCCAGCCTGGAGCTC
>CM041114.1:19841685-20023044 GCA_023079485.1 Archilochus colubris | reverse complement strand
GAGCTCCAGGCTGGGCACAGAGTGGCAGAAAGGGACCTGGGAGTCTGGATTGCCAGGAAGGTGACCATGAGCCAGCAGTGTGCCCAGGTGGCCAAGAAGGCCAATGGCATCCTGGGCTGGCTCAGGAACAGCGTGGCCAGCAGGTCCAGGGAAGGGATTCTGCCCCTGTGCTCAGCCCTGGTGAGGCCACAGCTTGAGTCCTGTGTCCAGTTCTGGGCCCCTCAGCTCAGGAAGGAGATGGAGGTGCTGGAGCAGGTCCAGAGAAGAGCAAGGAGGCTGTGAAGGGATCCAGCACAAGTCCTGTGAGGAAGGGCTGAGGGAGCTGGGGGTGTTGAGGCTGGAGAAGAGGAGGCTCAGGGGAGACCTCATCACTCTCTACAACTCCCTGAAAGGAGGTTGGAGCCAGGGGGGGTTGGGCTCTTTTCCCAGGCAACTCTCAGCAAGACAAGAGGGCAGGGTCTCAAGTTGTGCCAGGGGAGGTTTAGGTTGGAGATGAGAAAGAATTTCTTTCTGGAGAGGGTGATCAGGCATTGGAATGGGCTGCCCAGGGAAGGAGTGGATTCTCCGTGTCTGGAGATCTTTCCAAAGAGCCTGGATGTGGCACTGAGTGCCATGGGCTGGGAACCACGGGGGGAGTGGATCAAGGGTTGGACTTGATGAGCTCTGAGGTCCCTTCCAACCCAGCCCGTTCTGTGATTCTGTGATTTTGATGCAGTTTCAGCCATTTTGCCACAAATTTGATTTTAATTTAAATCTAATTTAAATTTAATTTAAATTTAATTTAAATTTAATTTTAGGGGGAATTCTGAGGATTTTGGGAACATTTTGATGCAATTTCAGCCATTTTTTACCAAAACTGGAGTAAATTTGGAAAGTTTTTTCCAATTCCATGAATTTTAAAATATTTTCATGAAATTTGAGCCATTTTTTCACAAAATGAGTCAGATTTAAATTTTTTTTTGAACTTTGACAGATTTTTAAATATTTGAATTAAATTTGAGCCATTTTTCACAGAATTTGAGTCAATTTTAAAACTTTATAAAAATTCCATGATTTTTTGAATTTTTTCATAACATTTGAGCCATTTTTAATGAAATTTGAGTAATTTAAGGGTTTTTAAATATTTAAATATTTAAAATATTTAACTATTTTCATGACATTTGAGCCATTTCCTAAAAAAATTGATTTCACTTTGAATTTTGGGGGAATTCTGAGATTTTTTTGTCCATTTTGATGCAATTTGAGCCATTTTTTCACAGAATTTGGGTCCAATTTGAAATTTTTGAAAATTTCACAGTTTTCAAATTTTTTGTGTGAAATTTGAGCCATTTTTAACAAAATCTGAGTCAAATTTGAAAATTTCTTTCAATTCCACAAATTTTCAAATATTTTCATGAAATTTGAGCCATTTTTTCATGGAATTTGAGTCAAATTTTAACTCTTTTTTTAATTTCACAAGTTTTTAAATATTTTCATGAAATCTCAGCCATTTTCTCAAAATGTGAGTAAATTTTTTTCAATTCCACAAATTTTTATATATTTTCATGAAGTTTGAGCCATTTTCCACTGATTTTGGGTCAATTTTAAGATTTCCCTTAATTTTGCATCAATTTCTAAAAAATTTTCATGAAATTTGAGTCATTTTTCCAGAAATTTTGAGTCAATTTTTAAATCATTTAGAAATGTTACAAATTTTGAAACATTTTCATGAAATATGAAATTTCATAGAATCAGAGAATCACAGAATCCTTGGGGTTGGAAGGGACCTCGAAAGATCATCCAGTCCAACCCCCCCTGCCAGAGCAGGGCCACCTAGAGTACATCGTGCAGGAACGTGTCCAGGTGGGTTTTGAATGTCTCCAGTGCAGGAGACTCCACGACCCCCCTGGGCAGCCTGTTCCAGGGCTCTGTCACCCTTACAGGAAAACAATTCCTCTGGATATTCAACTTGAACCTCCTGTGCTCCAATTTACACCCATTACCCCTTGTCCTATCACTGGTCACCACTGAGAAGAGCCTAACTCCATCTCCCTGACACTCACCCCTTACATGTTTGAAAGCATTGATGAGGTCACCCCTCAGTCTCCTTTTCTCCAAACTAAAGAGACCCAGCTCCCTCAGCCGTTCCTCAGAAGGGAGATGTTCCACTCCCTTCATCATCTTAGTAGCTCTGCGCTGGACTCTTTCAAGCACTTCCCTGTCCTTCTTGAACTGAGGGGCCCAGAACTGGACACAATACTCCAGGTGCGGCCTCACCAATGCAGAATAGAGGGGGAGGAGAACCTCTCTTGACCTACTAACCACACCCTTTCTAATGCACCTCAGGATGCCATTGGCCTTCTTGGCCACAAGGGCACATTGCTGGCTCATGGTCATCCTGGAACAGGTCCAAAGGAGGGCAACCAGGCTGGTGAAGGGACTCGAGCACAGGCCCTTTGAGGAGAGGCTGAGAGAGCTGGGGCTGTTCAGCCTGAAGAAGAGGAGGCTCAGGGGAGACCTCATTGCTGTCTACAACTCCCTGAAAGGAGGCTGTAGCGAGGTGGGAACTGGACTCTTTTCACAGACGCCCTTCAACAAGACAAGAGGACACAGTCTTAAGTTGTGCCAGGGGAGGTTTAGGTTAGATATTAGAAAGAATTTCTTCACAGAGAGGGTGATCAGGCTGTGGAATGGACTGCTCGGGGAGGTGGTGGATTCTCCGTCCCTGGAGACATTTAAAGAAAGACTGGATGTGGCACTCAGTGCCATGGTCTAGCAACTGCTCCGGTGGGTCAAGGGTTGGACTCGATGATCTCTGAGGTCCCTTCCAACCCGGCCAATTCTATGATTCTATGATTCTATGATTCTCTTGTCTACCAGGACCCCCAGGTCTCTTTCACCTCCACTGCTCTCCAGCAGGTCAGCCCCCAACCTATACTGGGACATCATGTTGTTCTTCCCCAAATGCAAAACTCTACACTTCCCCTTGTTGAATTTCATCATGTTTCTCCCTGCCCAACTCTCCAGCCTGTCTAAGTCTCTCTGAATGGCAGCACAGCCCTCTGGTGTGTCAGCCACTCCTCCCAGCTCAGTGTCATCAGCAAACTTGCTGAGGGTACATTCTATACCCTCATCCAAGTCCTTGATGAAGATATTGAACAACACCGGTCCCAGCACCGACCCCTGAGGGACTCCACTGGTCACACACCTCCAACCAGATTCTGCCCCATTGACTACAACTCTCTGACTCCTTCCTTTCAACCAGTTCCTGATCCACCTCACTACCTGATCACCAAACCCATACTTGGTCAACTTATCTACATTGAACCATTTTTACCAAAACTGAGTCAAATTGTACATTTTTTTTTAGATTTTACATTTTTTAAAATATTTTCATGAAATTTGAGCCATTTCCCACAGAATTTGAGTCAATCTTGAATTTTTCTTGGAATTCTGAGAATTCCCTGAAAATTTCACCCCCTTTTTACCTCACAATTTGGGAATTTTGGGGTGATTTCCACCCAAATTTCACCATTTTTGTCAAAATTTCGCCATTTTTTCACAATTTTCCGTTTTTCATGGAATTTTTGGGGGGATTTTGGGGAATTCTGGGCCTCACCGTGGCCGTCCGGGTGGCATCCAACCTCCCACACCTCTGGAGCTCCTTGTAGAGCTCCCCCCGGGGGGCGAATTCCAGGATGAGGAAAACGCGGCGGCGGTCGTGGAAGTAATTGTAGAGGCGAAGGATGTTGGGGTGCCTGGGGGGAGGGGCAAAAGGGACCTCCCAGTATGGCCCAGTACATCCCAGTACCTCCCAGTGCCTCCCAGGATCCTCCCAGTGCCTCCCAGGATCCTCCCAGTACTCCCAGTCCAAACTGGGAAGGGCTTGGATCACCATTTCCCTCTCAAACTGTTGCTCCAGCACCCAGAAACTCCCTCCCAGTGTCTCCCAGTACATCCCAGTACCTCCCAGGATCCCCCCAGTGCCTCCCAGGATCCCCCCAGTGCCTCCCAGGATCCTCCCAGTATCCTCCCAGGATCCTCCCAGTGCTCCCAGTCCAAACTGGGAAGGGCTTGGATCACCATTTCCCTCTCAAACTGTTGCTCCAGCACCCAGAAACTCCCTCCCAGTGTCTCCCAGTATCCTCCCAATATCCTCCCAGTGCCCCTCCCAATGTCTCCCAGTGCCCTCAGGGCCCCTCCCAGTATCTTCCCAGTGCCTACCAGTGCTCCCAGTTCAAACTGGGAAGGGCTTGGATCACCATTTCCCTCTCAAACTGTTGCTCCAGGACCTGGAAACTCCCTCCCAGTGTCTCCCAGTATCCTCCCAGTGCCCTCAGGACCACTCCCAGTATCTTCCCAGTGCCTACCAGTGCTCCCAGTCCAAACTGGGAAGGGCTTGGATCACCATTTCCCTCACAAACTGTTGCTCCAGGACCTGGAAACTCCCTCCCAGTGTCTCCCAGTATCCTCCCAGTGCCCTCAGGGCCCCTCCCAATGTCTCCCAGTGCCCTAAGGACCCCTCCCAGTATCTTCCCAGTGCCTACCAGTGTTCCCAGTTCAAACTGGGAAGGGCTTGGGTCACCATTTCCCTCTCAAACTGTTGCTCCAGCACCCGGAAACTCCCTCCCAGTGTCTCCCAGTATCCTCCCAATATCCTCCCAGTGCCCCTCCCAATGTCTCCCAGTGCCCTCAGGGCCCCTCCCAGTATCTTCCCAGTGCCTACCAGTGTTCCCAGTTCAAACTGGGAAGGGCTTGGATCACCATTTCCCTCTCAAACTGTTGCTCCAGGACCTGGAAACTCTCTCCCAGTGCCTCCCAGTGTCTCCCAGTATCCCCCCAGTGCCCTCAGGGCCCCTCCCAATGTCTCCCAGTGCCCTCAGGACCCCTCCCAGTATCTTCCCAGTGCCTACCAGTGCTCCCAGTTCAAACTGGGAAGGGCTTGGATCACCATTTCCCTCTCAAACTGTTGCTCCAGGACCTGGAAACTCTCTCCCAGTGCCTCCCAGTATCCTCCCAATATCCCCCCAGTGCCCTCAGGGCCCCTCCCAATGTCTCCCAGTGCCCTAAGGACCCCTCCCAGTATCTTCCCAGTGCCTACCAGTGCTCCCAGTTCAAACTGGGAAGGGCTTGGATCACCATTTCCCTCACAAACTGTTGCTCCAGGACCTGGAAACTCCCTCCCAGTGTCTCCCAGTATCCTCCCAGTGCCCTCAGGGCCCCTCCCAATGTCTCCCAGTGCCCTCAGGACCCCTCCCAGTATCTTCCCAGTGCCTACCAGTGGTCCCAGTTCAAACTGGGAAGGGCTTGGATCACCATTTCCCTCACAAACTGTTGCTTCAGGACCTGGAAACTCCCTCCCAGTGTCTCCCAGTATCCTCCCAGTGCCCTCAGGACCGCTCCCAGTATCTTCCCAGTGCCTACCAGTGCTCCCAGTTCAAACTGGGAAGGGCTTGGATCACCATTTCCCTCACAAACTGTTGCTCCAGGACCTGGAAACTCCCTCCCAGTGTCTCCCAGTATCCCCCCAGTGCCCTCAGGGCCCCTCCCAATGTCTCCCAGTGCCCTCAGGACCCCTCCCAGTATCTTCCCAGTGCCTACCAGTGCTCCCAGTTCAAACTGGGAAGGGCTTGGATCACCATTTCCCTCTCAAACTGTTGCTCCAGGACCTGGAAACTCCCTCCCAGTGTCTCCCAGTATCCTCCCAGTGCCCTCAGGGCCCCTCCCAATGTCTCCCAGTGCCCTCAGGACCCCTCCCAGTATCTTCCCAGTGCCTACCAGTGCTCCCAGTTCAAACTGGGAAGCGCTTGGATCACCATTTCCCTCACAAACTGTTGCTTCAGGACCTGGAAACTCCCTCCCAGTGTCTCCCAGTATCCTCCCAGTGCCCTCAGGACCGCTCCCAGTATCTTTCCAGTGCCTACCAGTGCTCCCAGTTCAAACTGGGAAGGGCTTGGATCACCATTTCCCTCAAACTGTTGCTCCAGGACCTGGAAACTCCCTCCCAGTGTCTCCCAGTATCCTCCCAATATCCCCCCAGTGCCCTCAGGGCCCCTCCCAATGTCTCCCAGTGCCCTCAGGACCCCTCCCAGTATCTTCCCAGTGCCTACCAGTGTTCCCACTTCAAACTGGGAAGGGCTTGGATCACCATTTCCCTCAAACTGTTGCTTCAGGACCTGGAAACTCCCTCCCAGTGTCTCCCAGTATCCTCCCAATATCCCCCCAGTGCCCTCAGGGCCCCTCCCAATGTCTCCCAGTGCCCTCAGGACCCCTCCCAGTATCTTCCCAGTGCCTACCAGTGTTCCCAGTTCAAACTGGGAAGGGCTTGGATCACCATTTCCCTCACAAACTGTTGCTCCAGCACCCAGAAACTCCCTCCCAGTGTCTCCCAGTATCCTCCCAGTGCCCTCAGGACCCCTCCCAGTATCTTCCCAGTTCCTACCAGTGCTCCCAGTTCAAACTGGGAAGGGCTTGGATCACCATTTCCCTCACAAACTGTTGCTCCAGGACCTGGAAACTCCCTCCCAGTGTCTCCCAGCATCCTCCCAGTGCCCTCAGGGCCCCTCCCAATGTCTCCCAGTGCCCTCAGGACCCCTCCCAGTATCTTCCCAGTGCCTACCAGTGCTCCCAGTTCAAACTGGGAAGGGCTTGGATCACCATTTCCCTCTCAAACTGTTGCTCCAGCACCCAGAAACTCCCTCCCAGTGTCTCCCAGTATCCTCCCAATATCCCCCCAGTGCCCTCAGGGCCCCTCCCAATGTCTCCCAGTACCCTCAGGACCCCTCCCAGTATCTTCCCAGTGCCTACCAGTGCTCCCAGTTCAAACTGGGAAGGGCTTGGATCACCATTTCCCTCTCAAACTGTTGCTCCAGCACCCAGAAACTCCCTCCCAGTGTCTCCCAGTATCCTCCTGTCCTGGTTTGGGCCAGGATAAATTTCTTCCGTAAGAAATGCTTAAGAACCATCATTGCAATATCGTCCTCCATACTGGTGTATATCATGGTGCATGGTGTAGTGGTGTTTCAGAGAAGGATTAAGAACTTTGTTGGTAATTCCATTTTCAGCCTGCTTTTGAGGAAATTCACCACTCTTGGGCTGAGTTCAAGGGATTCCAGTCAAAAGGGCATTGTGATTGTTAGAGTTTTGAACCTCCTGATTCTTGTGGGCATTGTTGTTCTGGTGTCTGTGAATGTTTTCATGTGCTATCATATGTTGGTGAGGAATAAGACAATTACAACTAGGGGAACGAGCACACCTCGTACAGAGAGCACCCCCACTCCTGCCTCCCCAGCCGCTTCTCGCCCCCCCTCACGCAAGGGCACAACTCAGATAAGGCCGGCCAGCATCGCCAGCTTATCGGCTACAGCTCCAGTTGCTGTCTCTACTCCCACAGACACTGCTGCTGCTCAGAAAGCAAGCCCTGCTGCTGCCACTGCTGCAGATGCCTCAGCCTCTCCCCCTCAGCCCACACAGATACTTGTTAACCCTGTAACTAGGAGAAAAGGAGAACAATGGAAATCAGAAGCGAGCCTTAACCCTTCCAAGTCTGAACGAGATGACCAGGTGATAGAGGAAATAGAGGATAATGGCTCTCCTCCCAGACCAGGTAGAGCAGCTAGAGCAGAGTCAGATGAGGACTCAGACTCAGAATCTGCTCAGCCCTATTCCATGAGAGACTTGCGTACTCTGAGAAAAGACTACAGCCGTTTTCCAGGTGAACCACTTCTCTCTTGGTTACTCCGATGCTGGAATGATGGGGCTGCTACCATACCATTAACTCAGAAGGAAGCCAGGCAGTTGGGATCCCTGGCCAAAGATGCAGGTATTGATCGGGCATTTGGGGAAAAGGCTGGAACTACCAGCCTGTGGAAACGACTCTTGTCAGCTGTAAGGGAGAGATATCCCTATAAAGGGGAAATAGACTGCCCACAGATCAAAGCAGCCAGACTTGGAAAAGCTATCAGGTATCTCGAAGAATTGGCTGTGCGAGACGTGATCTATAATAATGATGACATTGAAGATCCCTATCACGTACCATGCCCTAAACCTATGATGCAAAGGTTTGTGCATGCTGCACCACCACCTTTTAATCATACACTATCAGTAATGCTATGGGTTCCTGCAGAGGTAGATACAACTGTGGGTGATGTGATTAAAACTGTACGAGAGTGTGAAGATGCTGTCATAGCCCCTTGTCGGGCCTGGGTCTCAGCTATCAAGAGAGCATCTGAGGAATGGCATTCACCCCTTTCTCCTCAGACAGACGGAGGACGCCCCATTGCAGCCATTAAGAGGAGACGCCCTCCTATGAGACAGAATCGAGAGAAACAGAGATCAGTAAGAGGGACGCTATGGGTGATCCTGTGTGAATGTGGGGAGGACATGAAAAAGTGGGACAAAAAACCTACTGCTGCCCTACAGGACCGAGTGATTGAGTTGATAAGTAAGCCGAAGGCAAAAGGAGGTCCTTCTAAAAAGATGGCTGCTCAAGTCTCCAGTGTGGAGTTACCCAACCCAAAAATGCTGGTGACTCAAGATCCATGCACATCAGGTGTGAGTACTGGGGATGCAAGCTCCAGTAATGCACATACTGACAATGCTGTATGTGCTCAAGCTTAGAGGTGCCCTGCCTCCAGCCAGGTGGAGGAGAGGGACAACCGAATCTATTGGATTGTGTGGATTCGATGGCCTGGCACATTAGAGCCACAAAAGTATAAAGCTTTGGTGGACACTGGTGCACAGTGCACCCTAATGCCATCGAATCAGAAAGGCACAGACTCCGTCACTATTTCTGGAGTGACGGGGGGATCTAAAGAACTGACTATTGTGAAGGCTGATGTGAGCCTCACTGGAATAAAGTGGCATAAACACCCAATAGTGACTGGTCCAGATGCTCCGTGCATCCTTGGCATAGACTACCTCAAGGGAGGTGATTTCGAGGACCCAAAAGGGTACTGCTGGTCCTTTGGTACTGCAGCTATTAAGACTGAGAATGCAGAATGGCTGCATGCTTTGTTTGGCCTCAGATAAATCCTTTGTAGTGGGATTGCTGAGAACTACAAACCAGCAGCTGCCAACTGCTACTTCAGTAGTGCATCGTAGACAGTATCGTGTCAACAGAGATGCTGTGGTCCCCATTCACAAGCTGATCCGGCAACTAGAGAGCCAAGGAGTGATCAGCAAGACTCACTCACCCTTCAACAGTCCTGTATGGCCAGTGAAAAAGCCTAATGGAGAGTGGAGGCTGACAGTGGACTATCGTGCCCTGAATGAGGTTACACCACCACTAAGTGCTGCTGTGCCGGACATACTAGAACTTCAGTACGAGCTGGAGTCAAAGGCAGCCAGGTGGTATGCTACTATTGACATTGCTAAGGCATTTTTTGCTATTCCTATAGCACCAGAATGCAGAGCACAGTTTGCCTTCACCTGGAGAGGTGTCCAGTACACTTGGAATCGACTGCCCCAGGGGTGGAAACACAGTCCTACCATCTGCCATGGACTGATCCATGACACCTTGGAAAAGGGTGGAGCTCCAGAACATCTACAGTACATCGATGACATCATTGTGTGGGGTGACTCAGCAAAGGAAGTCTATGAGAAAGGTAAGAAGATAATTGAAATCCTCCTAGAGGCTGGTTTTGCTATTAAAAGGAGCAAGGTCAAGGGACCTGCACAAGAGATACAGTTTCTGGGAGTTAAGTGGCAAGATGGACGCCGCCACATCCCAATGGACGTGATTAACAAAATAACAGCTATGGCCCCACCAACTACCAAAAAGGAAACTCAGTCCTTCTTAGGAACTGTTGGTTTCTGGAGAATGCATATTCCTTTATATAATCAGATTGTGAAACCTCTCTATGAGGTTACCCGGAAGAAGAAAGACTTTAAATGGGGCTCAGAACAACAAGCTGCTTTTGAGGGTATTAAACAGGAGATTGTGCAGGCAATGGCCCTTGGACCAATTCGAACAGGGCCAGACATCAAAAATATTCTTTACACCGGAGATGGAGGTGATGGTCTTTCATGGAGCCTCTGGCAGAAAGCTCCAGGAGAGACTCGAGGCCGACCTCTAGGATTTTGGGGTCGAACCTACAAAGGCTCCGAAGCCAACTACACAGCTGCTGAAAAAGAGATATTGGCCGCATACGAAGGAGTCAGAGCTGCTTCAGAAGTGATTGGTACTGAAGCACAGCTCCTCCTAGTGCCACGATTACCTGTGCTGGGTTTTATGTACACAGGTAGAGAATCTTCCCATCATGCTACCGATGCTACCTGGAGTAAATGGATTGCTTTACTCTCACAGAGAGCTAGGATAGGAAGACTTAATTGTCCAGGAATTGTAGAAGCAATAACACATTGGCCAGAAGGCAAACACTTTGGAATGCCACCAGGAAAAGTGGTAAAAGGGGCTGAAGAAGCCCCACCATACGACCAACTACCAGAGAGTGAGAAACAATATGCTCTTTTCACTGATGGATCCTGTCGTCTGGTAGGAGGCCATCGAAGGTGGAAAGCTGCCGTATGGAATCCTACACGACTAGTTGCAAAAACAGATGAAGGAGATGGTGAATAAAGTCAATTTGCAGAGGTAAAAGCCATCCAATTGGCTTTGGACATTGCTGAACAAGAAAAGTGGCCGAGACTTTATCTCTATACTGACTCATGGATGGTAGCAAATGCCTTATGGGGTTGGTTAAAGCAGTGGAAGCAAAGCAACTGGCAACGTAGAGATAAACCTATCTGGGCTGCTGAACTCTGGAAAGACATTGCTACTAGGTTAGAGAAACTTCATGTAAAAGTGCGTCATGTAGATGCCCACGTACCTTCATATCGAGCTACCGAGGAACATCGAAACAACCAACGAGCAGATGAGGCTGCTCAAGTGTTCCACATAGATCTGGACTGGGACCATAAAGGTGAACTGTTTTTGGCCAAATGGGCCCACAATGCTTCAGGTCATCAAGGCAGGGATGGAACATATCGATGGGCTCGTGACCGAGGGGTGGATTTATCTTTGGACTCTATTGTGCAGGTTATCCACGATTGTGACATATGTGCTGCAATTAAGCAAGCTAAAAGGTTGAAACCTCTGTGGTATGAAGGGAGATGGTCAAAATATAGGTATGGGGAGGCCTGGCAAGTCGACTACATCACACTGCCTCAAACTCGCCAGGGTAAGCGCTATGTGCTTACAATGGTGGAGGCAAGTACAGGAGGGCTGGAAACATATCCTGTGCCTCATGCCACAGCCCGGAACACTATCCTGGGCCTAGAGAAACAAGTCTTGTGGAGACATGGTACACCAGAGAGAATTGAGTCAGATAATGGAACCCATTTCAAAAATAGTCTCATAAATAACTGGGCCAAAGAACATGGTATTGAGTGGATATACCACATCCCCTATCATGCACCAGCCTCAGGTAAAATTGAAAGGTACAATGGACTGTTAAAAACTACCTTAAAAGCAATGGGTGGTGGAACTTTCAAAAACTGGGACAAGCACTTGGCAAAAGCTACCTGGTTAGTTAATACCAGGGGTTCCATCAATCGAGCTGGTCCTGCTCAGTCAGATCTTCTACATACAGTAGATGGGGACAAAGTGCCTGTGGTGCATGAGAAGAATCTGCTGGGGAAAACAGTTTGGGTTTATCCTGCCTCGGGCAAAGGCAAACCCATTCGTGGGGTTGCTTTCGCTCAAGGGCCTGGACACACTTGGTGGGTGATGATGAAAGATGGAGAAGTACAATGTGTACCACAAGGGAATCTAACACTAGGTGAGAATTCCTAATTTCTGCTTGTCTAGCTTAATCAGTAATGCATGGACTCTTTGGGAGTCATGAACTTGTATCCCACCAAAACTACTGTTATGTGAACTGTTGCATAAACTAACAGTGTTCTATGAGTGTTTTTCAGGATGATTTTGTGGTGATGAAACCAGAACTAGGTTCATCGGCTGGCATCCAGTAACTTCCTTGAAATTACCATCTGCAACCTGCAACTTGTGGACCATGGACATGAACTGTGAAGACTGGTCCTTCTTTTGAGAGTCTGCTACAATAGATGAACATCTGCAATTGTAGACTGAATTACTTAGTGATTTTTAGCACAGAGAGATAATAATAATTTTTGTATAATATGTTTAAGGATAAGAGTTAGTAATGATTGGAGCATGACGCAAATGGTATGGAATAAGGGGTGGAATGTCCTGGTTTGGGCCAGGATAAAGGTGGTTTTCTGTTTCTGTACTTTTGCTTTTAGCTAAGTCTCTTGTAAGTAGTTGCATTTGCTGAAATGAACAGCAAGTTTCTCAGACAGTGTGTGCTTCTAGGACTGATAACACTTGATGTTTATAGTTACTGCCAGAGAGTGGTATGCAGAGCCAAGGACTCTTATCAGCTCTAAGGAAAACATTTTATCCTCCAGAAGGAGTAAAGAGGTCCCACCTGAACCCTCCTTTAGGGAGGAACAGACAAGATAGATGCCAGAATTAACCAAACAGAGGATTCCATCCCATATACGTCACACTCAGTATAAATTTGAGGCATCACGTGGGCCGAGCCAGATTTTTTCCTGCTTCCTTCCTTCACCCGGCATCCTGGAAGGATCCTGTCTGTTCATCTGCCTGTGGTCCTGATCCGTGCCAGCCCATATCTGTGTGTTCCTGCCTCCGGTTCCCGACTGCTGCCGACTCCAGGAGTCCAGCCTGGACTTTCCCAGTGCTGCCCTGCAGCCTCGGTGGTGACGTGAGTGTTACTGGGGGAGAGGGGGGAGGAATGTGGTTTCCATTTTCCTGTATATTTGTATATATTTAGTAATTTTACCTATTTATCACTACTGTTTCATTAAAGTTGTGTAGTTTAGTTTCCAACCCATAAGTCTCTCTCCCTTATTCTCTCTCCTTTCTCTATCAAGGAGAGAGAGAGATTAATAGAGAGCGTCTGTTATTCGGTTTAATTGCCGGGCCAGTGTTAAACCGTGACAGAGGGGCAGGGATGGAGCTGGGTTCCAGGGGGACCCTCCCTGAACCTAAAGAAAAAAAAAAAAAAGAATTAAAAAAAAAAGGGAAACCCCCCCCAAAATTTTTTTTTTTAAAAAAAGGAAATAAAAAAAAGGAAATAAAAAAAAAGGAAATAAAAAAAAGGAAATAATTAAATAAAAAAAAGAATAAAAAAGAAGGGAGCCCCCCCAAAAACAAACTAAAAAAAAAAAGGGGAACCCCCCCTGACCCCCCCTTTACCTGGCAGAGCCCCCCCCTTTCCGGGTCCTTTCTTCGAGGGGTCCTGAGGGGGGGGGGAGGAGCCCTTGAGGGGCACCCGCTGGGAAAAGAGAAAAACCATTGAATTTTGGGGGAAAAAAACCTGGTTTTGGATTGGGGGGGGGAAAGGGGGGGAAAGGGGGGGGAAAATGGGGGGGAAATGGGGGGGGGAAATGGGGGGGGGAAAAAGGGGGGCATGGAAGGGGGGAAGGGGGAAATGGGGGAAAATGGGGGGGAATGGGGAAAAATGGGGGGAAATGAGGGGAAATGGGGAAAATGGGGGGAAATGGGGGGAAATGGAGGGAAATGGGGGGAAATGGGGGGAAATGGGGAGAAATGGGGAGAAATGGGGAGAAATGGGGAGAAATGGGGGAAATGGGGGGAAATGGAGGAAATGGGGGGAAGGGGGGGAAGGGGGGAAAAGAGGGGGAAAGGGGGAAAATGGGGGAAGAATGGGGAAATGGGGAAAAATGGGGAAAACGGGGAAAAATGGGGGGAAATGGGGAAAATGAGGGGAAAATGAGAAAGGGGAAAAATGGGGGAAATGAGGGAAAATGGGGAAAAATGGGGGAAACGGGGGGAAATGGGGAAAAATGGGGGAAATGGGGGGAGATGGGGAAAAATGGGGGAAAATGGGGGGAAATGGGGGGAAATTGGGAAAAATGAGGGGAAATGGGAGGGAAATGGAGGGAAAAGGGGGAAAATGAGGGAAAATGGGAGAAATGAGGGAAATGGGGAAAATGGGGAAAATGGGGAAAATGGGGAAAAATGGGGGGAAATGGGGGGAAAAGGGGGAAAATGAGGGGAAAATGGGAGAAATGAGGGAAAATGGGGGAAATGGGGAAAAATGAGGGGAAATGGGGAAAAATGGGGGGAAATGGGAGGGAAATGGGGGAGAATGGGGGAAATGGGGAAAATGAGGGAAATGAGGGGAAATGGGGAAAAATGAGGGGAAATGGGGAAAATGAGGGGAAAATGAGAAAGGGGGAAAATAGGGGAAATGAGGGAAAATGGGGAAAAATGGGGGGAGATGGGGAAAAATGAGGGGAAATGGGGAAAACTGGGGGGAAATGGGGGGAATTGGAAGGGAAATGGGGGGTAAAAAGGGGGAAAAGGGGGAGAAGGGGGAGGGGGAAAGAGGGGGGGAAAGGGGGGGGAAATGGGGGGGGAAAAGGGGGGGAAAGGGGGGGGAAAGGGGGGTGTCCTGGTTTGGGCCAGGATAAAGGTGGTTTTCTGTTTCTGTACTTTTGCTTTTAGCTAAGTCTCTTGTAAGTAGTTGCATTTGCTGAAATGAACAGCAAGTTTCTCATGCAGTGTGTGCTTCTAGGACTGATAACACTTGATGTTTATAGTTACTGCCAGAGAGTGGTATGCAGAGCCAAGGACTCTTATCAGCTCTAAGGAAAACATTTTATCCTCCAGAAGGAGTAAAGAGGTCCCACCTGAACCCTCCTTTGGGGAGGAACAGACAAGATAGATGCCAGAATTGACCAAACAGAGTATTCCATCCCATATACGTCACACTCAGTATAAATTTGAGGCATCACGAGGGCCGAGCCAGATCTTTTCCTGATTTCCTGCTTCCCTTCCTTCACCCGGCATCCTGGAAGGATCCTGTCCTGTTCGTCTGCCTGTGGTCCTGATCCGTGCCAGCCCATATCTGTGTGTGTTCCTGCCTCCGGTTCCCGACTGCTGCCGACTCCAGGAGTCCAGCCTGGACTTTCCCAGGGCTGCCCTGCAGCCTCGGTGGTGACGTGAGTGTTATTGGGGGAGAGGGGGGAGGAATGTGGTTTCCATTTTCCTGTATATTTGTATATATTTAGTAATTTTACCTATTTACCATTACTGTTTCATTAAAGTTGTGTAGTTTAGTTTCCAACCCATCAGTCTCTCTCCCTTATTCTCTCTCCTTTCTCTATCAAGGAGAGAGAGAGATTAATAGAGAGCGTCTGGTATTCGGTTTAATTGCCGGGCCAGTGTTAAACCGTGACAGAGACGAGCTATGGGAAGAAGATAAGGGAGCTGGCAGCAGAAAAGAAGAATAGCAGAGTAATGATGCAACCAGCAGAAGTTCAGTGAGAACAGGACTTGTGACCAAGATACAGCCACCTGCAAGATATCGTTATATAAACAAGGGCTCTAGAGAAAGAGTGTGAATTGTTAACGGACGACTTCACTTTAACCATCTTGGTGACTCCGTGTTCTCCTTCAGCCTCCGCGGATTTGCCACAGGTCAGCACCACCCAGCTGTGATGTGTCCCCTCCCCCTGCCCATGCCACAAGCCTGATGTCCCCAAACCCCCCAGGACACAACCCTGGTGTCCCGTCCCCTGCCAACTCCCAACCTCACCCCCAGGTCGGGTCCCTCCTCCCCGAGCCCCCTCCCCACCTTCTCTTCCTCCCCCCGCCGCTTCCCGCGATCGCGCTGCAGCTCCCGGGAGGTTTCGCTCCTTCGCCCCGGGGCTGCACCCACACCCCCCGCCCCGCAGCCGGGACCCCCCAACTGGTGACCACCAGAGCATCACCCCCCTTTCCCCACCGACCTGGGCTGTGCCTCCCCTGCAGGTACCGGGAGGTGATGGGAGGTGATGGGAGGGGGGTGGTTATCCCAGTACTGCCCAAACTGGGGGAGAGCAGCAGAAGATGGAGGAGGGAGGGGGATGGGTGAGAGGGGAGAACTAAACTTATCCCCGGGGTGAGGGTGGTGGGATTGGTGACCCCCCAACTTTTTAAGGAGGGTGGAGGAGCTGTGATTGGTTCTCCCCCACCTCACCCGGGCATTCCCAACTCCTTCTGGCTTGCAGGGCTGTGATAGGGGATCCCAAAGTCATCCCAACGGTTTGGGGGCTGCAAGTGGGGACCCTGAAATCACCCTGGAGCCAGGGGTAACGATTGCAAGTCCAGAATACTTTAAGGGGCTTAATAATCCTGGGCCTCAGAAGCCACTGTCGGGGACTCCCAGAACATCTCTGGGGACCCAAACTCATCCCAGTGGATGACAGCTCATCCTTCATGTGGGTGTGATGGGAGAACCCCAGGTCATGGTGGGGATTGGATGCCAGAGTGGAGAACACTAAATCATACCAGAGATGTTTGGTGGCACGAAAGGATCCCTAAATCACCTCAAGGGTTGTTGACAGAAATAGGGGAGAACTAAAATATCTCATGGAGTGTAAGTTGAAATGAGTGATCCCAAATCACACCAGGAGGGGCTCACAACCCCAGTACCCTGCACCCCAGCCAGTTCCCCTTTGAGTTGTAGGTGCCAGTATAATACCTAAAGATGAAGTAAAGGATGAGCAGTGGGTGTCCACCTCTATGGGAAACCTCCTCATTCCACCTCACACTCCAGTTTCACCCACAGGAGGACTGATGTAGGTTTTGGCTGCCTTCACCCCACAAAAAGCCCACCCCTACTTTGTCACTGCACTATGGCTTCTTTCACAGGCACGGGGTGACTCCATCTGGGCATAAACCTCTCTGGGTACCCCAAAGATCAGACAGCTTTTGGTCATTACTGAGAAATCATTGAAACCATCCAGGAGAAGCATTTGACATCGTCCAGGAATGTGGGAAAAGGTTTAGGATCCTCTTGGCCCACCTCCAGCATCAGAAAATCCATCGGGGTGAGAGACCCCAGAGATGTCCTGACTGCAGGAGACGGTTTAGCGACAGCTCGGATCTGGTCCAACGGTGACACCATCACACAGGCACCATGTCCTACACCTGCCCTGACTGCGGGGAAGGGTTTAGCTGGAGAAGTCATTTTATCCGGCATCAATGGATCCATACAGGAGAGAAACCCTATAAGTGTTTGGAGTGTGGGAAGGGGTTTTCCCAGAGTTCCCATTTATCACGGCATCGCCGCATCCACACGGGAGAGAGACCCTGTAAGTGTATGGAGTGTGGGAAGGAGTTTACCCAGGGATCCAGTTTATCACAGCATCAACGGATCCACATGGGAGAGAGACCCTATAAGTGTCTGGAGTGTGGGGAGGAGTTTCGCCAGAGTTCCCATTTATCAGAGCATCAACGGATCCACACAGGAGAGAAACCCTATAAGTGTTTGGAGTGTGGGAAGGGGTTTACCCAGAGTTCCAATTTATCACAGCATCGCCTCATCCACACGGGAGAGAGACCCTATAAGTGTCTGGAGTGTGGGAAGGGGTTTACCCAGAGTTCCAATTTATCACAGCATCAACGGATCCATACAGGAGAGAGACCCTATAAGTGTCTGGAGTGTGGGAAGGGGTTTACCCAGAGTTCCCATTTATCAAAGCATCGCCACATCCACACAGGAGAGAGACCCTATAAGTGTCTGGAGTGTGGGAAGGGGTTTATCCAGAGTTCCAGTTTATCACAGCATCGCCACATCCACACGGGAGAGAAACCCTATAAGCGTCTGGAGTGTGGGAAGGGGTTTACCCAGAGTTCCCATTTATCAGAGCATCAACAGATCCATACAGGAGAGAGACCCTATAAGTGTCTGGAGTGTGGGAAGGGGTTTACCCGGAGTTCCAATTTATCAGAGCATCAACAGATCCATACAGGAGAGAGACCCTATAAGTGTCTGGAGTGTGGGAAGGGGTTTACCCGGAGTTCCAATTTATCACAGCATCAACGGATCCATACAGGAGAGAGACCCTATAAGTGTCTGGAGTGTGGGAAGGGGTTTCGCCAGAGTTCCAGTTTATCACAGCATCGTCGCATCCACACGGGAGAGAGACTCTATAAGTGTCTGGAGTGTGGGAAGGAGTTTACCCAGAGATCCAGTTTATCACAGCATCAACAGATCCATACAGGAGAGAGACCCTATAAGTGTCTGGAGTGTGGGAAGGGGTTTATCCAGAGTTCCAATTTATCAAAGCATCGCCGCATCCACACGGGAGAGAAACCCTATAAGTGTCTGGAGTGTGGGAAGGGGTTTACCCAGAGTTCCAATTTATCACAGCATCACCGCACCCATACAGGAGAGAAGTTGTATCCCTGCACTCACTGTGGGAAAGCCCTCAGCAGCAGCACCTCTTGGATTAATCACCAACATGTCCACACTGAGGAAAAACCCTACACGTGTCCCCAGTGTGGGAAGGGCTTCACAACCAACTGGAATCTCACCCGACACCTACGGATCCATAAAGGGGAACATCCATATCAGTGTCCAAACTGTGGGAAGGGCTTCACAGCCAACTCGAGTCTCACCCGACACCTACGGATCCATACAGGGGAACGTCCATATGAGTGTCCAAACTGTGGGAAGGGCTTCGCAGGCAAATCAAATCTCACCATACACCTACGGATCCATACAGGGGAACGTCCCTACAAGTGTCCTGAGTGTGGGAAGAGCTTCAGGAGAAGCTCCCACTTGTTGATACATCAGCGACACCACAGGGGTGAACGACCGTAAAGCTGCTCCCAGTGTGAGAAGAGTTTTTACCAGAGCTGCGATCTCATCTCTCACCACCAGACCCACCTCAGCCATCACCAGAAATGAAGGGGCACGGTCAAGCTTGAGAGTTTCCATGCTTGGACATCTTTTTTTTTCCCAGATAAGTGTTGGGAAACTGTCTGGAAGAAAGCAGACGTGAGCAATCCTGACTATTTAGCTTTAGCTAGAGTAAGCTAAGGGCCTTGAGACCTAGCTTCAAGGTTACTGAGAGACGAGCTATGGGAAGAAGATAAGGGAGCTGGCAGCAGAATACAAGAATAGCAGAGTAATGATGCAACCAGCAGAAGTTCTGTGAGAACAGGACTTGTGACCAAGATACAGCCACCTGCAAGATATCGTTATATAAACAAGGGCTCTAGAGAAAGCCAGTGTGAATTGTTAATGGACGACTTCACTTCAACCATCTTGGTGACTCCGTGGTGTCCTTCAGCCTCCACGGATTTTTTTCTACATTTGGTGCCCAAACAGGAACCCTCTCACTGTTGCTTCCAGGAGTGATGAAGACAGCTGGGATGAGAGAGGAGCGGAGAAGCCAGCCGAAAGGAGATTGCTGCCCCGGCAGTCTGTGTAGCTGGTGCCCGGCTACGGAATAAACGAGCTTGGAACTGAAGAATCTTGCCCTGATCAGGTGAGCGGCTGGGGAGGAGATGGGGTCTACACTCTGATGTACAACAAGAAGAGGCAGTAGTTAAGCTCCTCCAATGTATTCTCTCTAAGAGAGATTTATTACACTGAGGCAGGACCTTACGTGGATTACTGAAATGGGCACGGGATAGAGACTGGATCCCCTCGATGGGTACTGGTTTTGAGTTACCTACTTGGGAAGCCATAGGTACTGCCCTATGGGATAAAAGTATCGAAGGAGATAAAGAGGCACAATGCTTAACGTTACTTTGGAAACTGATTAGAGAAGCCTTAAAAGAAATGAAAAGTGAGAGGTCAGCAGCAGCCTCAGCATTTGCTGCCTTAACGCCTGATCTACCAGTACCAATGAATGCTGAAAATATGGACTTGACCTCTAAACAGTTATTTGAGACACCTAAAATACCCTTACCAGCACCTGAAGGGACTGTACTGATTCAAGCTCAGCCAACTCTGCCATCTGACCCTGGGGGCCGGATGAAAAGTAAAAATGGGACCGAGAAGCAAAACCAAAAGCGACCGAAAACACCACCAGAATCCTCGGAGGACCCAGAGGGAGAGAAGCCAGAGAACACGGGCGAGGAATCTTGGAATGCAGACTCCCCACCTCGTGCCTGCCTGCCAGGGCTCCCGACTGCTCTGCCACCTTTCCACCTCCAATGCCTGATTTATCTTCTTGACCACAGTTGCCATCAATTAATCCTCTGCTTCACCTGTCAACACCACCAGTGCCTGCTATAGAGCAACAACCAAGGCAAGAACTGGGACTCGG
The DNA here is from genome assembly GCA_023079485.1 of Archilochus colubris. Taxonomy (NCBI): domain Eukaryota; kingdom Metazoa; phylum Chordata; class Aves; order Apodiformes; family Trochilidae; genus Archilochus; species Archilochus colubris. Next base: position 20,002,947 of record CM041114.1, on the reverse strand, counting down.
AGACAAGCAACGAAGGGAACTGCTGAAGAAACTGAAAGAACTGGAGACCAAGGATGAGGATAACCCTGAAAAAAACAATTTCCATAAAGAAATTCTTTCTCATCTCCAACCTAAACCTCCCCTGGCACAACTTGAGACCCTTTGTGCCCTCTTGTCTTGCTGAGAGTTGCCTGGGAAAAGAGCCCAACTCCCCCCTGGCTCCAACCTCCTTTCAGGGAGTTGTAGAGAGTGATGAGGTCTCCCTGAGCCTCCTCTTCTCCAGCCTCAACACCCCCAGCTCCCTCAGCCCTTCCTCACAGGACTTGTGCTGGATCCCTTCACAGCCTCCTTGCTCTTCTCTGGACCTGCTCCAGCACCTCAATCTCCTTCCTGAGCTGAGGGGCCCAGAACTGGACACAGGACTCAAGTTGTGGCCTCCCCAGAGCTGAGCACAGGGGCAGAATCCCTTCCCTGGACCTGCTGGCCACGCTGTTCCTGAGCCAGCCCAGGATGCCATTGGCCCTCTTGGCCACCTGGGCACACTGCTGGCTCATGGTCACCTTCCTGGCAATCCAGACTCCCAGGTCCCTTTCTGCCACTCTGTGCCCAGCCTGGAGCTCCCCATGGGGTTGTTGTGTTGAACCTCATCCCCTTGGGATCAGCCCAACTCTCCAGTCTGTCCAGGTCCCTCTGCAGAGCCCTCCTGCCTTCCAGATGATCCACACTCCCCCCAGCTCGGTGTCATCTGCTAATTAATTAATTATGGACTCAATCCCCTCATCTAAATCATCACTAAAGACATTGAACAGCACTGGGCCCAGCACTGATCCCTGGGGGACACCACAGCCGCCATTTTGGACACCACAGCCGCCATTTTGATGCAGCCCCGTTCAGCACCACTCTCCGGGTCCGTTCCAGCAGTTCCTGACCCATCCCAAAGTGCTCCTGGCTGATCCATGGGCTGACAGCTTTTCCAGGAGAATCCTGAGGGAAATGGTGTCAAACGCTTTGCTGAAGTCCAGGCAGAGCACATCCACAGCCTTCCCCTCATCCACCATTGGGTCCCCTGATGATAAAAGGAGCTCAGGTTGGTCAGACAGGACCTGCCCTTCCTAACCCCGTGCTGGCTGGGTCTGATCCCTTGCCCCTGAAGCCGAAAAAGGCCAAGCAAAACAGTTTAGAGACAGAGTTTTGAGTCTTTAAACAGCAAAGGTTTTTATTTTCAGATCTGGGGAACTCCCAGCTGGCACTGGACAAAGAGTTCCAAGGGTTAAGGGAAAGGTTTGGGGTATTTATGCAGTAAAAGGGGAGGTTACAACATCGTTACCTTCTCAGTTCTTGCTGACTTCATTATATTGTTACAAGGCGATATCAGACCCCAGCCAGAACTTTCTTACTATCTGTTGGTGGTGATATCTTTATGTTCTTCTTGTGCGGATGTTCACATCATGTGGTTGGGGCCACAACAACCCCATGGGGAGCTCCAGGCTGGGCACAGAGTGGCAGAAAGGGACCTGGGAGTCTGGATTGCCAGGAAGGTGACCATGAGCCAGCAGTGTGCCCAGGTGGCCAAGAAGGCCAATGGCATCCTGGGCTGGCTCAGGAACAGCGTGGCCAGCAGGTCCAGGGAAGGGATTCTGCCCCTGTGCTCAGCCCTGGGGAGGCCACAGCTTGAGTCCTGTGTCCAGTTCTGGGCCCCTCAGGAAGTTCAGGAAGGAGCTTGAGGTGCTGGAGCAGGTCCAGAGAAGAGCAAGGAGGCTGTGAAGGGATCCAGCACAAGTGCTGTGAGGAAGGGCTGAGGGAGCTGGGGGTGTTGAGGCTGGAGAAGAGGAGGCTCAGGGGAGACCTCATCACTCTCTGCAACTCCCTGAAAGGAGGTTGGAGCCAGGGGGGGGTTGGGCTCTTTTCCCAGGCAACTCTCAGCAAGACAAGAGGGCACAAAGGGTCTCAAGTTGTGCCAGGGGAGGTTTAGGTTGGAGATGAGAAAGAATTTTTTCACAGAAAGGGTGATCAGGCATTGGAACGGGCTGCCTGGGGAGGTGGTGGACTCTTCGTCCCTGGAGACATTTAAAAGCGACTGGATGTGGCACTCAGTGCCATGGTCTGGTGACTGTGGTGGTAGTTGATCAAGGGTTGGACTCGATGATCTCTGAGGTCCCTTCCAACCCAGCCTATTCTGTGATTCTATGATTCTATGATCAGGCCAGGAGATCTGGCTTGGCCCTCGTGATGCCTCAAATTTCTCCTGAGGATGAGGTGGATGGGATGGAATCCTCTGTTTGGTCAGTTCTGGCATCTCTCTTGTCCCTTCCTCCCCAAAGGAGGCTCCAGGTGGGATCTCTTTCTTCCTCCTGGAGGGTAAAATGTTCCTCAGAGCTGAGCAGTGTCCTTGGCTCTGCACACCAGGCTCCAGCAGTACCTCTAAACATCGAGTGGGATCAGTCCCAGAGCACACACTGACTGAGAAACTTGCTGTTAAATTCAACAAGTGCAGCTGCTTCCAAGAGACTGAGCTGAAAGCAAAAGGACAAGACAGAAAATCCCCTTTATCCTGGCCCAAACCAGGACAGCACCTCCATCTCCTTCCTGAGCTGAGGGGCCCAGAACTGGACACAGGACTCAAGCTGTGGCCTCCCCAGAGCTGAGCACAGGGGCAGAATCCCTTCCCTTGAAGAAGAGAGTGGATCAGGCCAAACTGTTTGTGTGAATTTACTTTATGTAGAATTAGAACTTGTAATATATGTTAATGAATTTGTGTTCATAACCAGTAGAATTCAGGGATAAACTAAGAAAGAAGTGACCAAAAGCAGATGAGACATGTCAAGACCCTAACGGGATTAACTTCTGTCTTGGAGATAATTAGAAGTGTAAGTCCTGGCACCACTGAGACAGCTGGGCACTGGGGGAGTGCAAACACCGGCACGAAAGGCAGGATGAGGCTGCCAGAACTAGCAGATAAGGGGAAGTTTTATTGCAAGGGTCCAATTATCCTCTATAACAAGGGGATGAAGTCATCAAGAGCAAGAAAGGTAAAAAGTTCAACCCTGAGGAAGACTTCGTTACTTCATCTGAAGACCCCCAAAGACCCCCAAACACATCCCCAAAAAGACAACTCCGCCCAGACTCCACCTGTTATGAATATGTATGTAAGGATGATGTAACCTCCCCTTTTACTGTATAAATATCCTAACCCTTTCCCTTAACCCTTGGAACTCTTTGTCCAGCGCTAGCTGGGGGTTTCCCCGGATCCGAAAATAAATACCTTTGCTGTTTAAAGACTCAAACTCTGTCTCTAAACAGTTTTGCTTGGCCTTTTTTGGCTTCACCCTGGACCTGCTGGCCACGCTGTTCCTGAGCCAGCCCAGGATGCCATTGGCCTTCTTGGCCACCTGGGCACACTGCTGGCTCATGGTCACCTTCCTGGCAATCCAGACTCCCAGGTCCCTTTCTGCCACTCTGTGCCCAGCCTGGAGCTCCCCATGGGGTTGTTGTGTTGAACCTCATCCCCTTGGGATCAGCCCAATTCTCCAGTCTCTCCAGGTCCCTCTGCAGAGCCCTCCTGCCTTCCAGCTGACCCACACTCCCCCCAGCTCAGTGTTAGTTACTTAGTATGGGGTGGCTATAGGGGCTATAGGGGCTATAGGGTGGCTACATGGACTATAGGGTGCTATAGGGTGCTGCTGGTGTTGTAGGGGGGCTATAGGGTGCTATAGGTCCCTGTGTGGGGGGGAGTGGTTGGGTGTGACCTCTCCTTCGGCCACGCCCTTTACGGCCACGCCCTTTACGGCCACGCCCTTTACGGCCACGCCCCTCATGACCACGCCCCATTCCCCCGCTTCCCCCTCGGGCGCTGCCGCGCGATGGCTGCGAAGGGAACGGGGGGCGGGGGGCGGAGGGGGGGGGAAGAGGGGGGGGCTGGGGGGGCATCCCCGGGGAGTTCGGTCCCGGGGGGTTCGGTTCCTGGGGGATCGGTACCGGGGGGTTCGGTCCCGGGGGGATTGGTACCGGAGGGATCGGTCCCGGGGGCGTTATCCCCGGGTGGATCGGTCCCGGGGGGGTCCCGGCGCCCCCCCGCCCCATCCCGCAGTCCCGGCCCGCAGCGGCACCGGGTGACGGTTCGGTACAACCGGGGGGAGCTGCAGAGGAGGCTCCGAACCGAGAGATGGATCGAGAGGAACCTGGAGGAGTTGTACCGGGACAGGGTGCGAACCGAACCTGGACCGGGACCGAACCGGCACCGGGAACACGGGATGGGGAGCGGGAAATGGGATGGGGACCGGGAATGGGTCGATCGGAACCTGGACTGGGATAGGGTGCGGGACCGAAACCGAACCGGGACCGGAACAGAACCGAGACCGGGAACAGGGGCTGGGGCTGGGAACTGGGATGGGGAGCGGGATGGGGAGCGGGAATGGACCGATCGGAACCTGGAGAAGCTGGACCAGGAGAGGGTGCGGGACCGGAACCGAACCGGGACTGGGGGATGGGGATTGGGATTGGGAATTGGGATGGGGACCGGGAATGGATGGATCGGAACCTGGAGGAGCTGGACCGGGACCGAGACCGGGATTGGGACCGGGGATGTGACCGGGACCGGATCTGGGTTGGACCGAACCCCCGGGACGGGCTGGGGAGGTCCCAGCGGTGACACCGGGACCCGGCTCGGTTCCGGTTCCGTCCCACCGGGCTCTGACTTTTGGGGGGGGGGGGGCACCCGTGAGCACCCATCAGTGGGGGACTTGGGGGAGAATTTGGGGGATTTGGGGACAAGGGGGGTTGGGGACACATTGGGGGTTGGGGACAAGGGGGGTTGGGGACACATGGGGGGTTGGGGACAAGGGGGTTGGGGACAAGGGGGGTTGGGGACACATGGGGTTGGGGACACATTGGGGGTTGGGGACACATTGGGGGGTTGGGGACAAGGGGGGGGTTGGGGACACATGGGGGGGGTTGGGGACACATTGGGGGGGTTGGGGACACATGGGGGGGGTTGGGGACAAGGGGGGGGTTGGGGACACATTGGGGGGGTTGGGGACAATGGGGGGGTTGGGGACACATTGGGGGGGTTGGGGACAAGGGGGGGGTTGGGGACACCCCTGGGAGGGGGGGGGGGGCTGTGATTTGGGGACACTGAAGGGTTTTGGGGACACCTCGCGTGGAAGTGGGGAGGGGGGGGACTCACAGGGGGGGTGGGGGTGGCTTTGGGGACACTCGTGTCGTGTGTGTCCCCCCCCCCCGTGACGGGACAGGAGGGGGAGATGCCCGAGGAGCTGAACATCGATGAACTCCTGGAGCTGGAAACGGAGCAGGAAAGGAGGGAGAAAATTCAGGTGGGGGGCGGGGGGGGCACCCGAGACCCCCCCAAAAAATGGGTGTCCCCCCCCTCATCTCTGTGTCCCCCCCCCCACTCATTTCTGTCCCCTTGTCCCCTTCCCCCCCCCCTCCAAGGCCACCCTAAGGTCCTGCGAAGCTGACACTGAGGTAGGGGGGGGGGGGAGTGAGTTTTGGGGGGGTTTGGTGGGTTTTGGGGTGTTTGGAACTTTTGGGGGGGGGTTGGTATTTTCGGGGGGGTTTTGGTATTTTTGGGGGGGTTTTGATATTTTCGGGGGGGTTTTGGTTTTTTGGGGAGGTTTTGATATTTTTGGGGGGGTTTTGGGATTTTCGAGGGGGGTTTTGGTATTTTTTGGGGGGGGGTTTGATATTTTGGGGGGGTTTTGGTATTTTTGGGGGGGTTTTGGTATTTTGGGGGGGGTTTTGATATTTTCGGGGGGGTTTTGGTATTTTTGGGGGGGTTTTGGTATTTTCGGGGGTTTTTATTTTTGGTCTCACCCCCCCAACCCCCCCTTCTCTCAGCTCCGAGCCTTTAAAAGGCAAAACTTCCCAACCCCAACGGGACCTTTTCCCTTTTCCTCCCCCCTTATCTCCAAGGGGGTTAAATGGGGGCGCTTAATTAACCCCCCCTTTTAATTCGTGCCCCCCCTTTTTTTTTCCCAAAAAAGGGATTTATTCGGGAGCTTTTGACCCAACTCCAGGGGCTGCCGAAGCAACAACTCCTTCAAGGGGGGGGCACAAGGGACCCCCCAACAATTTAGGGACCCCCCCCTACCCATCCCCCCCCCCCAAAGACCGGAAATTCCCTCCCCAAACCCCCCCCCCCCGCTGCCTTCACCATCTCCTTATTTAGGCACGAAACGATCGTTCTGGGGGGGGGACACACACACACACGGGGGGGGTCACAAGGACACGACCCCCCCCTCCTCCTCCTTCTCCCAGAATCCACACGGCCCCCCCCCACCCCCCCCCTTTTCCAGCTGTTTATAGAAGAATCCAGATGTTGGGAACATCTGGCAGGAAGTGCCCCCCCCCCTTTTATTCCGCCCCCCCCCATTCCCATTTCCGTTCCCAGGGGTGGGGGGGGGGAAATCCTGACCCCCCCACAAAACACCAAAAATTGGGGAATCCCCCAAAAAAATTCCCAATTTTTATCACGTGGAAATTTCCTCCCCCCCCCCCCCAAAAACCCTCCCGGATCCCAAACCCCCCCCCGTTTTCCCCCCCCCCATCAATTTTGGGGTCAAACCCGTGGATTTTGGGCAACTCCTGGCCCCCAATATTTACATTTTTATTACAATCACCTCAAAACCCCGAGGGGGGGCACCCAAAAATTGTCCCGTCCCCCCCCCAGCATCCCCCCCCCCCAGGGCTTGGAGATTTGTTGGGTTTTTCTTGAACTCCCTAGAAAATAAAAGAATAAGAAAAGCATTTTACAAAAACTGCTCTTTTTTGCCCCAAAAAACACCTCCCCCCCTAGGGAAAAATATTCCAGTGGAGGGGGGGGAATGGGTTGAGGATCAACCCCCCCCCCTTGAGGAAATGGGGAAGAAAGAGGAAAAACGGGGGGGTTGGGGTTGAAAAAGTAGAAATTGACCAAAAATGGCTTTTTTCAGCCCAAAATGGCGGCGTGGGAATAGCGATTTTTTTTTCCTGCAAAACTGGGGATTTTTTTCCAGACTGGACCAAAAAACGGAGCCAAGAGGATTCTGGGGGGGTTAAAAGGTTTTGTTTGGTTGGGTTTAGTTTGGAATTTTCTGGCATTTCACCAAAATTGGGGTTTTTGAACTTATTTTAGAGTCATTTATTTTTTTGGGGGGGGGTTTGGGAATATTTGGGGCATTTCCTCCCAAATCTGCAGCCCCTCCCAGCCCCCAGGGGAGAAAAGCTCCCAAAAAAAGGGTCAAAATTGTCAAAAAAAAAAGATGAGAATGGCAAGATTTGGGTCATTTGTTTCAAGCAAAAAATGGTGGTTTTGGGGTAAATTCCCTGGAATTAGGGCAAAAGAAAAGTGGAATTCCAAAGAAAAGGGAAAATCGTGGAGATTCCCCCCCAAGATTCCTCCAAGAAATGGAATTCCTGCTCTAAAATCCCCCAAATCCAACTCCCCAAACCCCTCAGTTCTTCCCCAAACTGGAAAATTCCCCAAAAACCTCAAATCCCAGCCCCAAAAATTCCAATTTGCAAGAAAATTCCCCAAAAAAACCAACCCCCCCCCTTTATCATTTTAATCCCTGCCCTAAAACCCCCAAAATCCCCCAAATTCCCCCCAAACTCCCCCAATCCCACCTCCAACCCTTCCAAGCCAACCCAACCTCTGAGGATTCCCAAATATTGGGATTTGGACCCAAAACTCACCAGGAGGGGAATTTTTGGGGGGATTTGTGGATTTTTGGGGGGATTTGTGGATTTTGGGGGAGGGGTTGAGGATTTTTGGGGGGGATTTGAGGATTTTTGGGGTTCCAAAGCCCTTGGAAACGTCGTTGAGGGATCAAACTTTGGACCCAACATTCCCCGCACGCTGCCGGGAGGAGAATTTGGGGTTTTTTTGGGGGGGATTTGTGGGTTTTTGGGGGCTTTATGGATTTTTGGGGGGGTTTAAGGATTTTTGGGGGTCCATCCGTGGCAGAAAGAGGATTTTTGGGGTTCCAAAGCCCTTGGAGACATCTTTGAAGGATCAAAACCTGGACCCAAAGTTCGCCGTTCCCATCGCCGCGCGGTGCCGGGAGGGGAATTTTGGGGTTTTTTGGGGGGGATTTGTGGGTTTTTGGAATTCTGGGGGGGTTTGTGGGTTTTTTGGGGGGTCCATCACTGGCAGAAGGGGGAGGCAGTGGGGTCAAAGCCCTTGAAGACGTCCTTGAGGGAGGCGGCGTCTTGGTCGCCGTCCCGGGCCGGGCTGTTCCCGGCGAAGGGGCTTCCGCTTCCCGATTTCCCAGTTGGTTTCACCAATCCGTAAACTGGTGGAACTGGGAGGTTGTGGATGCCGGGTGGGTTCTCCTGGGCGGTGCCCCCAGTGGGTTTGGGTCGGGGTCTGTTGTAGCTGTTGTATCTGTCCGTGGGGGGTTCCACGTTGGGTTTTTCCGTCTCGGGTTGCTCCAAAGCGGAGCGGCGAACGAAAGGAGGTTCCTTGGCTTTTCCCATCGTTTTTTCCGTGGGTTTCGTGGCTTCGTTGGGAGGTTCTGGATTTTTAGGACCTGAGCTGCCAGGAGTCCTGGGATCATACAAGCTGATGGCACTCAGGACACTGCTCTGCCCACTTTTACTCGACCCCCCGGCCGCCAACAAGCGGGGATCGTAGGGAGCGATGGCCGGAGCGGCGTCGCCGCCGGATTCGGGAGGTTTGGGACTCCTGGAGCTTCCCGTTTCCGTGGATTTCTGCAGCCTGGGATCAGCTGGAGGTTTCCTAACCCGGGGGTCGCTGGGTTTGTCGCTGGGGCTGGAGGAGGAGGAGGAGGAGGAGGAAGGAGCGCCGGCGGCGTTGACGGTTTTGAGGATTCGGGTTAAAAGCTCGAAATCCGGAATTCCGCTGCTGGAAGAGGATCCGGGGTCAGGTGGGAGATTCCCAGATCTCTGCCGTGGGTCAGAAAGTCCCGGTTGGGATCTGCTGAGTCGGGGATCCGAGGTTGGCATGGATTGGAGAGCAGGTGGGACAGGGATAAACTCTTGTTTGGGGATGGGGAGAGGGATGAGATCCTCGGGATTCCATAGGATCATCCGGGAAAAGTTGGGCTTGTTGAGGACAACGTCCTTCTTGATGTGACTGAACTGCTGGAGCTGGGAACGAGGATCCCGGAGGGAATGACCCGGGAGAGCATCCAAAGGGATGGTGATGGGTTTATCCCGTAAAGCTCTTTCCCCTTCCTCCTCCTCGGGGAGCAGAGGAGGTTTGGGACCAACCCCGAGGGTTGGATGAGGAATTTCCACTTTGGGAACAGAGGGTGGAATGTGCCGGGCCAGCCTGGGATCACTGGGGAGGGAATCAGTGGGAAGAAGAGAGGTGGAGAGCTCGGGATTCCGGGAGAGCCGGGGATCCCGGAGCCGGGGGTCAGCGGGGCGACCGCTGCCACTTCCTTGGGATTTCTGGAGCCGAGGGTCGGAGACGCCCGAGGAGGATCCCAAATCCCCAGGAGGTTGGGGATGGGGGCGGCCGGAGCTTTGCTGGCGTAAGGTTTTCAGGATGGAGGTGACACTGCTCCCCCCCTCGTCCTCGTCGCTGGAATACCAGTTCCCTGTGTCCCCTGGGAAGAGAAAAAAAGGGAATGAAATCCCAAAAAGGGGCCCTCTCTCCCAACAAGAATTCCCTATATTTGCTCCAGGGGGGCCCCTCGGGATGGAGGTGACCACCCAGCCCTCAGGTGCCCCTCCCAAATGAGCCCAAATCCATCAAAATCCTCTTTTTCTGGAGAGGACACCTCATTTTTTTGGGAATGAGACCTTTTTGGAGAGGACAATTGGGGTTTTCTGGAGAGAACACCTTTTGTTTTGGACACGACACCTCTTTTCTGGAGGGGATCCCTTTTTTTCAGAGGACTCCTCTTTTTTTTTGGTGCTTCCACCTCTTTTTTGGAGCCACCACCTCTTTTTTTGAGAAGATCCCAGTTTTTCCCAGCAGATCCCCAGGGATTGGGGTGTCCCAGCTGGGATTTGGTCACCCACCTTCCTCATTCTCCCTTTCCTGCTTGCTGCTCTCCGCCAACCTCCGGGCTCTTTCCTCCTCCTCTTGCTGCTTCTGTTGGATCCTGAGGTACAGAGCCCGCTGTGCCGAGGGCAGGAAGTCAGGAATGCTGCCAGGAGGTTTGGATAAGCCAGCTGGACCTCCCTCACACATGGAATCATGATCTAAGGAAGGATCTGGGAACATGTGCTCTCCTGGAGGTCCTTCCATGTCCTCGTAGTCGCCGTAGTCGTCTGCCGAGGGGAAAAAAAAAAATAAAAATCAGATGTTCAAAGAAAAGGGGGAAAAATGATGGGGAAAAAACCCCCAAAACAATGTTTTGGGTTCTACCTGGATCTCCCATCATCCCGTGATCCATCTCCAGACCTTCTGGTTGCTGGTAGAAGTTCTCATAGAAGCCCTGAGGTGGTGGGCCGGGTGGCATCATCCCAGAATGAGGGGAATCCTCCGGTCCGTAGGGCATCATGGGGGGTCCAGGCCCCATGGGGGGTCCTGGATTCATCCCTGGACCCATTGGCATGTCACAGCGGGTGCATGTCTGGGTGCATGTCAGGGTGCATGTCAGGGTGCATGTCAGGGTGCATGTCTGGGTGCATGTCTGGGTGCATGGGTCCGGGCATGGGTCCTGGGGGACCTCCTGGTCCTGGGAATCTGGGAGGTGGTGGACCTGGGTGTCTGGAAAACAGGGGAAAAAAAACCAATAAAATCCACTTTTACGCCAGGTTTTGCATTTCTGGAAGGTCCAGAGTCCTAAAAATGAGTTAGAAAACCTCTTTTCCCAGATGTTCTGTCCCGTTGTTGGGGGACAGAAGTGTCCCCCCACCCTCTGGTGTCACCCACCTGACTCCCAGTTTTTCTGCCAGCTGCCCCGTGGGTCGGACGACGATCTCGAAGAGGGAGGGGATTTTTTTGTACATTTCCTGTTGCTGCTGCAGCTGCTGAGGGGACAAGGGCTCGTGCATGGGCGGTGGCATCTGCGGCCCCGGCGGTGGAAGGGGTGGTGGAGGAGGAGGAGGCCCAGCCATGGGGTGTCTCCCATTGGGAGAGTTTGGAGCTGGAGGTCCCGGAGGACGTGGAGGTGTGGGAAGCAACCCAACCCCGGGGGGGGGTTTGGGGAGAGGGTTGATTCCTTGTTTTTTGAGTTCCTCCACTTCCTTTTCGTCTTCCGCCCCGGCTTCCGCGTCGTCCGCCAACATCTGAGGAGGGGGAGAGGTTTGGGGGGTTTGTTCCCTTCTCCCACTTGGGATTTCCTTCCCAGGAAGGGAGGCTGAAGCTGGGTCAACCTTGGGATTTTTGGGATTGGTTGGGTTGGGCCTTGGGGGTGATGAGGAGCTTGGAATTACCTTATCCAGGAGTTCCCGGGTCTCCTCGGTCAGCGGGTCGTGGGAGAACATGCAGTCCTCCCCGTTGATGCAGTTGCCCGTGGTGTGGAAAAGTTTGCATGGGAAATCCCGTGGGGATTGCTAAGGAAAAACCAACCCTGAGGGGCACCACCTCCCACCAGGATCACCCCAAAAAAAAACAAACCAAAAAAAACCCCAAGGGTTTCCGGTCGCGTGGCGGGAATTCGACAAAAGGCACAAAAGACTTCTGTGAAATTCAAGGAAAGGTACAAAGAAACCCCAAGTTTCCTGTCACAACCCTGAAAATCCACTAAAATCAGCAAAAAAACCCTCAGATTTCCCATCCTGACCCCTTAAATTCAACTAAAGGCATGAAAAAAAAAACACAAAAACAAAACCAAAAAAAACCCCAAAACAAAACACAACAACAACACAAAACCCCCCAACCCACCACCAAACACAAACAAAAAAAAAAAAAGAATTTTCTGTCGTGACAGTGAAATTCAATCAAGTCAGCAAAAAAACCCCAGATTTCCTCTCACAACCCTGGAATTCAACTAAAATCAGGAAAAACACCCCAGATTTCCTGTCATGACAGTGAAATTCAACTAAAGTCACCAAAAAAACACCTTGATTTCCTGTTGTGACAGCAACAGTCAACTATAGATGCTAAAAAACACCAAATTTCCTGTTACAAGACTGAAATTCAACTAAAATCAACCAAAAAACCTCCAAATTTCCAGTCTTGAATCTGAAAAACCTGTCATGACATTAAAATTCAACCCAGTTCACCAAAAAACAAACCCAAATTTCCTCTCCTGACTTTGAAATTCACACCAAGAAACCGCATCTCCCACCATGACTGAAATTCAACTCCAATCAGCAACCAAACCCCCAAATTCCCTGCCAGGACCCTGAAATTCAACTAAAATGAGGAAAAAACACCCCAAAGTTCCCGTTGTGACAGTGGAATTCAACTCAGATCCCAACCAAAGCCCATTCCTGGCAGGATATCGTGCATGTAGGGGCAGTTCTCGGCGCGCGCGCAGTACCCCGTGATGTAGAACTTGCAGAGTTCCCTCTTCTTTGGCAGCTCGATGTCGTGGCTGAAGTTGCAGTGGTCACCCTGGGAGGAAATTCTCTTTAGAGGCACAAATCCCACCCTAAAATCCCTCAAAACCACGAATTTCCCCTCAGGGATGAATCCCCTTCCACAAATCTGCTTTGTAGGCCCAAATCCTGCCCTGAAATCCCTCAAAACTTGGACATTGCCCCTCAGGATTGCATCTTCTACCAAAATTCTCTTTATAAGCCGAGATTCTGCCTCGAAATCCCTCAAAACTTGGACTTTGTCCCACAGAGTTGCCTCTCCTACCCAAAATTCTCTTTATATTCCCAAATCCCACCCTGAAATCCCTCAAAACCACGAATTTCCCCTCAGGGATGAATCCCCTTCCACAAATCTGCTTTATAAGCCCAAATCCTGCCCTGAAATCCCTCAAAACTTGGACTTTGTCCCTCAGAACTGCATCTTCTACTAAAATTCTCTTTATAGGCCAGGTTTTGCCTCGAAATCCCTCAAAACCTGGAAATTTTCCCTCAGAATTGCATCTTCTACCCAAAACTCTCTTTGTAGGCCCAGATTCTGCCCTGAAATCCCTCAAAACTTGGACATTGAACCTCAGGATTTCATCCTCTACCCAAAATTCTCTTTATATTCCCAAATCCTGCCCTGAAATCCCTCAAAACTTGGACATTAAACCTCAAGATTTCATCTTCTACTGAAATTCTCTTTATATTCCCAAATCCCGCCCTGAAATCCCTCAAAACTTGGACTTTGTCCCTCAGAATTGCATCTTCTACTGAAATTCTCTTTATAGGCTGAGATTCTGCCTCGAAATCCCTCAAAACTTGGACTTTGTCCCACAGAGTTGCCTCTCCTACCCAAAATTCTCTTCATATTCCCAAATCCCACCCTGAAATCCCTCAAAACCACGAATTTCCCCTCAGGGATGAATCCCCTTCCACAAATCTGCTTTTTAGGCCCAAATCCTGCCCTGAAATCCCTCAAAACTTGGACATTGTCCCTCAGAACTGCATCTTCTACCCAAAATTCTCTTTGTAGGCCCAGATTCTGCCTTGAAATCTCTCAAAACTTGGACTTTGTCCCTCAGGATTGTATCTCCTACCCAAAATTCTCTTTATATTCCCAAATCCTGCCCTGAAATCCCTCAAAACTTGGATTTTGTCCCTCAGGATTGCATCTTCTACTGAAATTCTCTTCATATTCCCAAATCCTGCCCTGAAATCCCTCAAAACTTGGACTTTGTCCCACAGAATTGCATCTCCTACCCAAAATTCTCTTTATATTCCCAAATCCCACCCTGAAATCCCTCAAAACCACGAATTTCCCCTCAGGGATGAATCCCCTTCCACAAATCCGCTTTATAAGCCCAAATCCTGCCCTGAAATCCCTCAAAACTTGGACATTGAACCTCAGGATTTCATCTTCTACCCAAAATTCTCTTTATATTCCCAAATCCTGCCCTGAAATCCCTCAAAACTTGGACTTTGTCCCTCAGAACTGCATCTTCTACTAAAATTCTCTTTATAGGCCAGGTTTTGCCTCGAAATCCCTCAAAACCTGGACATTTTCCCTCAGAATTGCATCTCTTACCCAAAATTCTCTATAGGCTGAGATTCTGCCTCGAAATCCCTCAAAACTTGGACACTGCCCCTCAGAATTGCATCTTCTACCCAAAACTGTCTTTGTAGGCCCAGATTCTGCCTTGAAATCCCTCAAAACTTGGATTTTGTCCCTCAGGATGACATCTTCTACCCAAAATTCTCTTTATATTCCCAAATCCTGCCCTGAAATCCCTCAAAACTTGGACACTGCCCCTCAGAACTGCATCTCCTACCCCAATTTCTCTTTGTAGGCCCAGATTCTGCCTTGAAATCCCTCAAAACTTGGATTTTGTCCCACAGAGTTGCCTCTTCTACCAAAATTCTCTTCATATTCCCAAACCCCAGCCTGAAATCCCTGAAAATTCCACGGGATTGTCTCAGTTTCTCCTTACCCAGGTGCACCTTCCTTCCACAAAGTATTTGCAGATGACTTTCCCTTTCTTGTCCGACTGCTGGTGGGATTTATCGTGGTCGTTCCGCCGGTAATTCCCACCCCCTCCTCCATCCTGGGGGAAAATTGGCAGAGAGGTGGAAATCCAAAGGATAAAGGAGAGAAATGAGAACTTCCCATGGAGCTGGGAGGGACCAACGTTGAGGTTTGGGATGGAAAATGGAAGGGAGGATGAGGGTGCTGAGCTCAGTGGGTTCCTGAGCTTGGGTTGAGTCCATAAGATTTTTTTTCCTTCAGAGATGGGACCACTTTGAGGGATTCTGGGAAGATCCAGTTGGGTTTTTACCCTTCCACAAAAGATTTTCAGGAATTTGATTGGTTTGAGGGACCTATCATGGATTATGATCCAAGACATCCATCTCTGAAGGAGACTGGGATCCTGGGAAGACCCACTTGGGTTTTTACCCTTCCACAAAGGATTTTCAGGACTTTAAGGAGATTGGGATCACTCTGAGGGATCCTGGGAAGATCCAGTTGGGTTTTTACCCTTCCACAAAGGATTTTCAGGATCTGGACAGGATTCACAGAGCAGGAGAGAGGAAAGGAGCCCACCCAGGAGTTCAGGAAGCCCCACGGAGCTGCTCACCCCCATCTCCTCGTCGTAGTAATCATCCTCCTCGTTCATCCCTCCTCCTTTACCCATTCCACTCCTGTTCCCACCTCTGCCACGTCCCCGTCCCATTCCTTTATTTCCTCTTCCTCTGGGGCCGCGGCCGCGTCCTCGGTTCATACCTGCAACACGTCCCCACCTTCCTCAGCTCCTTCTTGCCAGAAAGAAACCCAAAAAACATGGGGGGGGAGAGGGGGAGAAAAAAAGAGTGGGAAAAGGGAAGTGTTCCCAACTCAGCTCTTCCTACTCACCCCGCCCGCGGTTCTCCTTACTCCTCCGGTACTGGTTCAACTCCTTGGAGTAATCATCGTAATCCTCGTCGCCCATTGGCTCCTCGTTGTCCCCATACTACAAAGGAGAACCTTCCATGAGAGGAAGACCAAGGTGTGGGCTCCTCAGAGGTCCTTTGGGTGAGGGACTGGGTGCTCACTTCCATCTCTTCCTCGTACATCTCCTCCTCTTCCTCGGGATGCTCCCCACGGCCTCGCCCGCGGTTCCCTCGTCCCAGACCTCGCCCTCCTCTCATCCCTCCTCTTCCTCCTCCTCGCCCCCGGTAGCCCCGACCTCGCCCACGGCCCCCTGGAGGAGGAAAAGTCAAATCACAACCGAAAATGGGTTAGGAAGAGGAAAAAGGAAGAGGAAATTTGGACTGCGGGGGTTCCAGCACCCGGAAAAGTTGGGTTTGGGTCAATCAGGGTTTAATGTGGGGCTCAGCTGCTCAGAGATTTGGGTTTGGGTCATTCAGGGTTTAATGTGGGGCTCAGCTGCTCAAAGATTTGGGTTTGGGTCATTCAGGGTTTAATGTGGGGCTCAGCACCTTAAGAATTTAGGGCTCAATAGATGAGGTTATAATAGGTGGAATCAGCACCTAAAAAACTTGGGTTTGGGTCAATCAAGGTTTAATGTGGGGCTCACCAGCTCAAAACTTTGGGTTTGGGTCATTCAGAACTTAATGTTGGGCTCAGCACCTCAAAGATTTGGGTTTGGGTCTAAAACTTTGGGTTTGGGTCATTCAGGGTTTAATATTCTGATCAGCACCTTAAAAATTTGGGTCTGAAGGGGCTCCAAAAAATCTGGGGTGGGGCTTTGGACACGGGGGTGGAGTGAGAGGAGAGGGGGCAATGGGTTAAATCTTGGAGATTGAGGTTGGAAATAAGGAAGAAATTCCTTAATTTGAGGCTGGGGAGGTTCTCCCAGGAAGTGGTGGCAGCGTTGAAGGTTGGATGGGCTTGGTGGGAGGTGGTGGAACTGGAGGAGCTTTCTGATCCCTTCCAACCCAACTCATTTTATGACTGATGAAGCTCCCTGCCTGTGGCTGAGCTGTAGGGATGGAAGAGGGAAGGTTTGGGGGTACCTCTGCCCCGGTGGGAACCCTCCTTGGCTCTCCTGTACTGGTTGAGCTCTTTGGTGAAGTCGTCGTAGTCCTCCTTGGAGAGCTCCTCCTCCTCCTCCCCCTCGTACTGCCCGTACTCCTCGTTCTCATAGTCCTCATACATCCCATAACTCTTGCTTTCCATCTTGGAATAACTCTTCTTTGGCATGGGAGCACCGTGGGAAGGGGGATACTGCTGGTGGGACTTGGGGGAGGGGGAGAAAAGCAGAAAGAAGGAAAGTTTGGCACTTTTCTAGGATAGGAACACTCTGTTGTCACTCTTGGAATATTGTAGTCTGTGTAATTCCACTAAAATTTGGTCTAAATAAGTAGAAAACCAAGAAAACAGAACTAAAATTAAATCTGAGATTAGATCTACTGCTGAAAATGGAGAGGAATTGACTATTGCAGGAAAACTTAGATCCAAATGTCCAGTTTTCCTTCAGTTTTCATTCTGATTCTTCTCTGTTTATCACCTTTTTTTTTCCTGCTTCCCCACAGCATTTCCCATCCAGAGGCCACACTAACACAGATCCTTAGATCTGGAGATGTTTTGGGGTTGTTTTTTTTTTCTTTCCTTTTGGGTCTGGAGGGAGGGAAGCTGCTCTGGAGGAATTCTCACTTCTACCCCTCAGCCCGAAAAGCTCCAAGAGGAAAAGCAAATGGGATTTTAGCCAGGATAATCATTACAGAGCCAAGAAAACCTTCAGGAAAATTCAGGAGAATCTGGGATTTAAGGAAGTGGCTGAACCAGCAGCCACACTGCTCAACACAGAGTGAAACCCCAACCCTCGGAGCCCAGGAGATTCCATGTGGGAACCTCACAGATGCTGCTGGGTTGGGCTCCTCTGGACAGGATGGGTCATTCCTCTCTCCACACTTATTCCTTGGGTTTTCCTTTGAATCCTGAGGTTCTGTGGCATAAGAGTGGGATTTTTTAAATTCTCAGCCTGAACACTAAAACGAATCAATAAATAAAAGAATCAAAATGAAAATATCCTCGTGGGCTGCAACGACCCCGACACCTCCAACCTCAAAAACTCATTTTCCAGCGGAACTTCCAAACGGAGCTTCCAGCAACCAAGAGACCCAAGGGAAAACCTCCTCTGGGATTGGGATCTGCACCCCCGGGAGGAGCTGGGTGGGGGGCTGCACCCCGGGACTCACGGGAGGGTAGGGGGGGCTGTAGTCGCGGTATTTCCGGTGCCCTTTTTCCGCGGGGCTGAAGTCGGAATCTTCGCTGTAGTCGGAGAAGTCGTCGCTGGAGGAGGCGTGGCGCTGGCAGGGGGAGGGAAACCCAGAGTGGGATCTCAGCCCGGGATGGTTCCGACCCCATCCCAACCCCGTGGGGGGAAGGAAATTCCCAACTTTTGTCAAATTTGAGTTGTTGATGAAGAGAAACCATCCCCAGCTGCAAAAGCTTCAAGAGGTTTTTCCCCCTGCTGAGGTTCTCCTCCCCCTCATGAGGTTCCCTTCCCCCTCATGAGGTTCCCTTCCCCTTCCTGATGTTCTCCTCCCCCTCAGGAGGTTCTCCTCCTCCTCATGAGGCTCCTTTTCCCCTCATGAGGTTTTCCTCCCCCCATGATGTTCTCCTCCCCTTCATGAGGTTTTCTTCCCCCTCATTAAGTTCTCCTCCTCCTCATGAGGCTCCCTTCCCCTTCATGAGGTTCTCCTCCCCTAGGTGAGGTTTTCCTTCCCCAAATGAGGCTTTCTTCCCCCTCATTAAGTTCTCCTCCCCCTCATTAAGTTTTCCTTCCCCTCATGAGGTTCTCCTCCCCTCCATGAGCTTCTCCTCCCCCCCATGAGGTTCCCTTCCCCCTCATGAGGTTCTCCTCCTCCCCATGAGGTTTTCCTCCCCTTCAGGAGGTTCTCCTCCCCCTCATGAGGTTCCCTTCCCCCTCATGAGGTTCTCCTCCTCCCCATGAGGTTTTCCTCCCCTTCAGGAGGTTCTCCTCCCCCTCATGAGGTTTTCCTTCCCCTCATGAGGTTCTCCTCCCCCTCATGATGTTCTCCCTTTTGAGGTTCTCCTTCTCCTCATGAGCTCCCCCTCCCCCTCATGATGTTTTCCAACCCCCAGCTGGAGTTGTTCCCGACTGACCCGCTGTAGTTGACCTCTAACAGTGGGATTGGACTCCCATGGTCTTTTTGAGGTCCCTTCCAACCCCCAACTTCTTCCCCCGAGCAGGAAGCCAGGTTCTTTCCCTGCTCCCTCCCTCACCTTGTGCTTGGATTTCCTCTTCTTCTTGGATCTCCTCTTCTCCTTCTCCCGCTCTTTCCGCCGCTTCCTCTTCATCCTCCTGTGGGCTTTCTCCTCCTCGGAGTCACTGTGGTGCTTCTCCCCTTTCTCCTTCCGACCCCTTTCCCGTGAGGAAAGTCCTGAGGGGTCCTGCATCTCCTCCCCTCCATCATCCTCCAGTTCTCCTTCCTCCAACTCTCCATCCTCCCTGCAAAGCAAACACCACCTTGAAACCTCCTCTTTCCCCCCAAAAAAAGCCCCCAAAGAAAGGAAGGACGCAACACCCAGACTCCAATCAACACCTCGGGTCCCTCCCTAATCCCACACAACCCCTGATTTTGGAACATCTGATGGAAAAGCCCCAGTTTTGGTTCATCTCCACCACCCAAAGCAACTCAAGACCTCGTGGGGATCGAGCGCCGAGGAACGGGCAGCGCCCAACGCGCGCGTCCCCTCGGGACAAATCCACCCCAAAAAGGGGAGTTTGGGGTTTGTAAAACCCCCCAAAAATGAAGGCAGCATTTGAATGGAAAACTCCATCCTCCAGGAGGCAAGAAATAAGAGAGGATCACCCTCTGGTGGCCAAATCTAGAGAGGGGCCTCCAATTATCTCTGGTTTTTTGCATTGGTCTTCGGCTCCGGGTGGTTGGAAGAGGTGAGGAAGGGATTGGGAAACTTCCTGGTGTTCCACGGGATGAAATCCCATTAAAAATGGCTCAGATTTGGAGTGGGACAAACTTCCCAACTTTTCTGCCTTCTCCAATCCTTTCCAAGAGATTGAACGTGGAACCCAGTGAGGAGTTTGAGCCCTGGTTGGGTGGGAAGGGCTCCTCCTCCCTTCCCACTTCAGCTTGAGCTAAAAAAGTGGGAATTGCTGCATGGAAAATGAAGGGAAAATGGGTTTCTTCCCATCAGGGTGGTTGGCAAACAGCACCTGAGGAGAGGGCAGGAGGAGGAGGTTCCTCTGGTTGGGGCTTTACCAACGATGTTCCAAAAAACCCTCTTCCTAATCTCCATTTCCATGAAAAAAAACCCCAAGCAAAGGAGCAAAATGGAATCATTTTCCCAAAGAAAGAGAAAAACTACAAAAAAACACCAAAGTTAACACCCCCTGGATAATGGTGCAACCACTGCTGGATGCAAAGCTCCCCTCATGGTCTTTTTTGGCACTTGCAGCATTTTAGTGGTTTTTTTTTTATCATTTCTTCCCCATAAAAACTGATTTTAAATCCCAAATTCCTCTTGAAAATTCCTAGTTTAAACCCCAAGTTTTCCAGGGCAGGATCAGTGGGGAATGTTGTTTGGTTTTTGGTTTTTGTCACAGCCTCATTCAGAGGTTTGAGCTGGGAGAGAGATAAATCCAGGGGAAAAAAAAAAAAAAAAAAAAAAAAAAGGTAAAAAGAAACCCAAAAGAAAGTGGCCTCCAAGCTCTCTGCTTTAGAAATTCACCAAAAAAAGGGTTTTAAGCGAAAAAAAAATAAAAAAAAAAAGCCATTGGGTTCCTGCATCCAATCTCCAGGTCACCTCCTGCTGGTTTTTTACCTCTGGAATGAAGAGATCTGAGGAGGTCTGGGGCAGAAATGAGGCTGGGGGGGGGTGTTGGTCTACAAAAGGGTTGAGAAGGTCTGGAGAAGGTCTGAGGTGGTCAATGGAAGGGTTGAGTTGATCAATGGAAGGGTTGAGATGGTCTAGAGAGGGTTGGGTTGGTCAATGGAAGGGTTGAGTTGGTCAATGGAAGGGTTGAGATGGTCTAGAGAGGGTTGGGTTGGTCAAAGGAAGGGTTGAGTTGGTCAATGGAAGAGTTGAGTTGGTCAATGGAAGAGTTGAGATGGTCTAGAGAGGGTTGAGTTGGTCAATGGAAAGGTTAAGTTGGTCAATGGAAGGGTTGAGTAGGTCAATGGAAAGGTTGAGTTGGTCAATGGAAGAGTTGAGTTGGACTATAGAGGGTTGAGATGGTCAAAGGAAGGGTTGAGTTGGTCAATAGAAAGGTTAAGTTGGTCAATGGAAGGGTTGAGTTGGTCAATGGAAGGGTTGAGATGGTCTAGAGAGTGTTGAGTTGGTCAATAGAAGGGTTAAGTTGGTCAATGGAAGGGTTGAGTTGGTCAATGGAAGAGTTGAGTTGGACTATAGAGGGTTGAGTTGGCCAATGGAAGGGTTGAGTTAGCCAATGGAAGGATTGAGTTGGCCAATGGAAGGGTTGAGTTGGCCAATGGAAGGGTTGAGTTGGCCAATGGAAGGTTTGAGATGGTCTAGAGAGGGTTGGGTTGGTCAAAGGAAGGGTTGAGTTGCTCAATGGAAGAGTTGAGATGGTCAATGGAAGAGTTGAGATGGTCTAGAGAGGGTTGAGTTGGTCAATGGAAGGGTTGAGTTGGTCAATAGAAAGGTTGAGTTGGTCAATGGAAGAGTTGAGTTGGTCAATGGAAGAGTTGAGATGGTCTAGAGAGTGTTGAGTTGGTCAATGGAAGGGTTAAGTTGGTCAATGGAAGGGTTGAGTTGGCCAATGGAAGGGTTGAGTTGGTCAATGGAAGGGTTGAGTTGGTCAATGGAAGAGTTGAGTTGGACTATAGAGGGTTGAGATAGTCAAAGGAAGGGTTAAGTTGGCCAATGGAAGGCTGAGTTGGCCAATGGAAGGGTTGAGATAGCCAAAGGAAGGGCTGAATTGGCCAATGGAAGGGTTGAGTTGGCCAATGGAAGGGTTGCGATGCCCCTGCTGGTTTCCAACCCCCTAGAATCCATTTTGAAGTCCACAACCCCACTGCTGGGGGAGGGAAGGTCCCGGGGATCCAATCCCAGATCCCAAGAGATTCCAAGTGGGATCCAAAGGAAGGGATTGGGGGGCCAGGGAGCTGCTGGGGGAGGGGGGGTCTCACCGTGGCGAGGCGCTGCGGGGCCGCGGCGACGCCGCCATCGCTCGGTACTCAACTATCGCCGAAAACACTGATTGGGGGGGGGGGAAAATGGGAAAAAATTCCCTGAAATCCAAGTTCCTTGGGGTCTTCCCTATCGTTCCTGTCCCCCTGGCTTAGAGGGGACGGCGGGTGGCACCGTGGACATCCTGAGTGGGGGTCCCCAGGGCTTTGGGGGACCTTTGGGTGACCTCAGCGCCCCGGCAGACGACGCCTGGAAAAAACAAAAACACAAAAAAACTTTTTTTTTTTTTTTCTTCCCCTCTTTTCAAGTTTTTTTTTTTTTTGGCAGGGGGAGGATGGAAATGATGGAAATGGTTCCTTTGGGTCACCTCCAGGTGGGAAAAGCCCAAAAGGGGATTTTGGAGGTGACTTTTTTCCTCCTAAAATCCCCCTCCTACGTCTGGCGCCGTGGGGAAAACCCAAACCTCCCAAGTTTGGGGTGGTTTTGGGTGAAAAAAAAGGGAGTTTTGTCAACCTAAGAACCTGGGAGGAAGGGTCAGAGCTCCAGCAAAAAAACCTCAGCTTTGAGTTCCTGGTTCTGCAGTTTTTGCCTCGTTCCAGGAGAGCAGAAGTGACTTTTTTTTATTATTCTTATTTTTTCTTTTCCTGTTTTGGGGTTTTCTCATTAAATTTGGGGGTGAAAAGGATTCAGGGCTTTAGGGTGAAAACTTTGCAGCCTCAAAGAGAGCAAAAAGGTCCAAAAGTGGATTTTGAAGGGAGTCCTGGAGCCACTTTTCCATTCACAGAAATGTTCAGCCCCAAAATCCCCATTTTTTACCCCATTTTTGATATGAATTCAGTCCTGGCTGTACCTGAGGCAATTCCCCCCCCTGGACACCTCCAAAATCCTCGTTTTTAAGGCCAAATTTAAGTTCCCAGAAACCTTCAGCCCATCCCTGACTGCAACTGAGGCAAAACCTCCCCAAAATCCCCATTTTTTCCCCCATTTTTTCTATGCAGAAACCTTCAGCTCCCTCCTGGCTGTAACTGAGGCAAATCCTCCTCCTGAAACCCCCAAAATCCTCATTTTTCACCCCATTTCTCCTAAAGGGAACCCTTGGAGCCCAAGGGTTTGGGTTTGGAATTCCAGCCCTGGAACAACAACAACAAAAAACCTAAAAACCAAAAAAAAAAGGTGATTTGGGATTTGCTTTGAGCTGGGATCTGCCAAAGCCTCAGCTGGAAAAAAGAATTAAAAAACCCCCAAATTTGGGTTTTTCTGGGTTGGGGAAGAACAAAATGTACATTTATTTCATTAAGTTGCAGAATAATTTAATTTAATTTAATTTAATTTAATTTAATATTTCCAATTTCATTTAGCAGCAAATTGAATCCATCAGGGGGAACAAAATGTCCATTTTAGAGAATCATAGAATCATAGAATCCTTGGGGTTGGAAGGGACCTCGAAAGATCATCCAGTCCAACCCCCCCTGCCAGAGCAGGGCCACCTAGAGTACATCGTGCAGGAACGTGTCCAGGTGGGTTTTGAATGTCTCCAGTGAAGGAGACTCCACGACCCCCCTGGGCAGCCTGTTCCAGGGCTCTGTCACCCTTACAGGAAAAAAATGTTTCTGGATATTCAACTTGAACCTCCTGTGCTCCAATTTACACCCATTACCCCTTGTCCTATCACTGGTCACCACTGAGAAGAGCCTAACTCCATCTCCCTGACACTCACCCCTTACATATTTGAAAACATTGATGAGGTCACCCCTCAGTCTCCTTTTCTCCAAACTAAAGAGACCCAGCTCCCTCAGCCTTTCCTCAGAAGGGAGATGTTCCACTCCCTTCATCATCTTAGTAGCTCTGCGCTGGACTCTTTCAAGCACTTCCCTGTCCTTCTTGAACTGAGGGGCCCAGAACTGGACACAATACTCCAGGTGCGGCCTCACCAATGCAGAATAGAGGGGGAGGAGAACCTCTCTTGACCTACTAACCACCCCCTTTCTAATGCACCCCAGGATGCCATTGGCCTTCTTGGCCACAAGGGCACATTGCTGGCTCATGGTCATCCTCTTGTCTACCAGGACCCCCAGGTCTCTTTCACCTACACTGCTCTCCAGCAGGTCAGCCCCCAACCTATACTGGGACATCGTGTTGTTCTTCCCCAAATGCAAAACTCTACACTTCCCCTTGTTGAATTTCATCATGTTTCTCCCTGCCCAACTCTCCAGCCTGTCTAAGTCTCTCTGAATGGCAGCACAGCCTTCTGGTGTGTCAGCCACTCCTCCCAGCTCAGTGTCATCAGCAAACTTGCTGAGGGTACACTCTATACCCTCATCCAAGTCCTTGATGAAGATATTGAACAACACCGGTCCCAGCACCGACCCCTGAGGGACTCCACTGGTCACACACCTCCAACCAGATTCTGCCCCATTGACTACAACTCTCTGACTCCTTCCTTTCAACCAGTTCCTGATCCAAAGAGAAGAATTTCATCAAAATGGTGAATTTAAGAATTAACCAATGCTGCCAGGGGGTTTTACCCCAAAATTCCACTTTTTTGGACACAATTGGGGATTTTTCAGCAAAAAGGAAAAAAAAAAACCCCAAATTGGGTGGTTTGGAGGGAAGAGAAGCAGCAGAAAAGCTGAGAACAGAGAGAAAAAGGAGGAGACAAATCCAGGGATTTTTCTGGGGAAAAAAACCCTTTTTTGGGACAATTTTAGGGGGGAAAGAGGGAAAAAAAAAACCCAGGATTTTGCTCCATCCCAGGGAAATTTTGTTTTTTTTCCATTTCACCTGAAAATGCTGCAAAGGGGAGGGGGAGGGGGTGGGGTTTGGCCTCTGGAATATAAAAGAATAAAAAAATAGGTTCAATTTCATGAAAATGGGGTTTTTCCCCCCAAAAAAAGGGGGGAAATGTGTGGGAAAAGGAAATAATTGAGTTTAATTGGGAAGTGTTGGGGTGTTCCCCAAATCTGCAGAAAAGAAATGAAATTCAGGGGAAATTGGGGCTTGTTGGGGTTTTCTCCACCTGAAAATGATGGAAAAAGGGGAAAATGTGTGGGATCAGGCTGTAAAATCTAAAAATTCAATTATTTGGGGACTTTTCTTTGTGGATTTGGTCTCCAGAATCAGAAAACTGAGCAAATAAATGGAATTAATTGGAAATTGGGGTTTTTTTCTCAAGGCAAAGTGGGGGAAAAGGAGGAAAACTGTGTGGGTTCAGGCTCTAAAATCTACAAAATAGGGAAAAAATGAAATTAATTTGAAACTGATGGGGTTTTCCTACTTGAGAAGGCCAGAAACTGGGGGGAAAGTCTGTGGGTTGGGTCTCCAGAATTAAAAAACTATAAAAATAAATCAAATTAATTGAAAAATGGGGTTTTTTTCCAGCTGAGGATGATGCAAACTGGGGGGAAATTGTGTGGGTTTGGTCACCAAAACTAAAAAAACCAAGAAAATAAATCCAATTAATTGAAAAAGGATTTTTTTTCCACCTGAGGATGACACAAACTGAGGGGAAATTGTGTGGGTTTGGTCACCAAAACTGAAAAACCAAGAAAATAAATCAAATTAATTGAAAAAGAATTTTTTTTCTACCTGAGGATGACACAAACTGAGGGGAAATTGTGTGGGTTGGGTCTCCAGAATTAAAAAAACTATAAAAATAAATCAAATTAATTGAAAAATGTTTTTTTTTCCACCTGAGGATGACACAAACTGGGGGAAAAAGGCTAAAACTGGGGATTTGGTCTCCAGAAAAGCACCAAAAGGGGCAGGGAAGGGGCAGAACCCCCCAGCTGGGGGTGGTGTTTGGGTTTGGTGTGAGGAACCAACTGGAAAGAGTTTGGGGTTTTTTTTTTTGGGTTTTTTTGCTTTTAAGGCACAAAGGAGAAAAGGGAGAGGGGGGTGAGGCCTCTGAGGAGCTTTGTTCCAAACTGGTGCTTGCACTGTACGGAATTCCTCCAATTCAGGGACAAACATGTGCTGACATTTGGGGGCAAACAGTGTTTTTGGGGTTGTTTTGGGGTTTTTTTGCCACCTTTTTTTTTTTTTTTCACACTTTAACCAAACTTTTTTTTTTTTTTGCTGCTTTTTAGCATTTTTAAACTTTTTTTTTTTGCAACATCACGAGGAAGGAGTTTGCAGACAAAGCAATGGATCCACATCCTACCCCTGGATGAGGTCCTGGGGGGGGTTGTTTTTTTTTTGGGGCTATTTCACCTGGAAAGGTCACAACAGACAGAGCTGGGAGGCAGTTGGTGCTTTGGTGACTTTTTTAGGGTTTTTAAGTGTTCACAGCAGAGAGGGGGAAGGATTCTGCTTGGTTTGTACACACAGGAGCAGCAACAGAGCCCTCAGGGGACACGGAGCTGGTTTGGTGGCAGGGAAAGGGACTGGGAAGAGGGGGGGTTGGGGGGGGGGAGGGGATTTGTGTGTGTTTTGGGGCAGAAAGTGGGAATTTAATTATTCAATAAAAGAGCTTTACTTACCACCAAAACAAAACCTCCTCAGAGACAAAAGCTACTGGGTAAAAGTGGCTGCACACTCCTGCCCTCCTCCCAGGGGGTGGGAAGGCACCAAAACTCCCTTTTTTTTTGTTTTTTAAAAGATATTTGTACAGATATTATCTTTTTTTTTTTTTTTCATGCTTAACCTCTTTCTTTTTGCCCAAACTTCCTGTCTATTGTGGAAAAAAAAATAAAATACTGCTAAAAGGAATAACTAATGTTGGGGGCAAGGTGCTTTTTATACAAAGAGGGATTATAAATATATTTATATTTTAAACTTTTAAACCAAAGAGGAGCCTTTCTCTGTTAAAGGGGGGGTGAGAGAGCTCGGAGCACCCCAACACCCCCCCAGCCCTTTGTACCCCCAACCTTCCCCCCCCCCAACCTGAGTTCTTCCCTTTTTTTACTTCCCCCAAAAAGGTGAAACTTTTATAAAGAAATTTTTTAAAAGAAGCAGCAGGAAGAAAACCAAAGGGACCTTAAGGAGGTCAAGGCTGCCCAGGAAAACAGCACTAAAAGCCTCATTAAGGACCCCCCCTCACCAGGAACCCCCCTGCAACCACCTAAACTGCCTCCCCCCCCTTCCCTGACCTCACTCCTCTCATAACCCCCCCAAAAAAATAAAATAAATAAAAAAAAAACCCTCCCCCCTCATGCAAGGCCCGGCCTAGGCCGCGGCCCCTTCCTCCTCTACACCCCCCCTCAAAAAGAAACCAGAAACCCCACAAAACACCCCAAAACAACCCCCCCCTCTCTCTGCCTCAATCCTCTCTTCCTCCTCACCCATTCCTTTCACGTTTTTCCCCAAAAAATAAAGCTCGGGCCTTCTCCCCCCCCTCCCCCCCCCCCCCTTCCCCGCCTCAGGCCTGAGGCCTACACCCTACCCCCCCCCCACCTCCCTCTCCCCTTTTCCTCCCCCCTCCCCGAATTATTATTATTTTTTTTTTCCTTCCCCCCCCCCAAACCTGGTCCGGCGAGCCGGACAGACAGACAGAGACAGACAGAGAGGCTCTCGGGAGAGGCGGTTACTGGACCTTTCGTCAGGGCCGTGGTGGTGTTGGAGCGGCGGCCGGGAGAGGCTGCAACTGCCGCTGTCGTGATGGTGGAAGGACGGAGAAGGGGGAGTGGAGTGCGGGCTTGGGGGGGAAGCAGCGGCGGCGGCGGGGGGGACACTCGGGCTCTCCACGGCCATGGGCAACAGGGGAGGGCGGAGAGGGGAGGGAAGGGGGTTGGGGGGGAGGGGGGGAAAGAAGCGAATAAAAGGAAGTGGGGAAGGGGGTGGGGAGGGGGGGCACAGTCACTGTACAGCTCAGGGGGGGTCGGTTCGGTTCGGTTCGGTTCCGGCCCGGCTTTATCCGCCCGCCCGCCCCGCTCTCCACGGGCAGGCACACAAAATGGCGGCCGGCGGCACGCAGCCGCGCCGAGGGCAGCGCCCAGCGCGGAAAGAGCCGAGCGCTCGACGGAAAGAGCCGAGCTCTTAACGGGAAAAGCCGAAGCTTGACGGAAAAAGCCGAGCGCTCCGGGAAAGGCCCGAAGGACAGCGCCGAGCCCTTCAGCGGAAACTCCCGAAGGTCAGCGGGAGAGTGGCGGGAAGAGCCGAAGAGGTGAGGGGAGGACGAATCCATCGGAGTAACAGGGAGGGGGGGACACACGCATATACCCGCGCAGGGGGAGCTCCCTATGCGGGGCTGCGCCCCCGCACTCTCCTGTGCGGGGATGGGAGTGCGGGAGGAGCCGCTCGAGGCGGTTTTTTCTCATGGCGGGGATGGGGGGGAGGGTCGTGTGGGTGTCCTGTCCCCCCTCCTCTTCCCGTCTCGAGTGGGTGAGGCGAGGAGCGGCGGTGTTTGCGCGGGCCGCCAGGGGGCGCTGTTCGCGTCCCTCAGGCGCCTGAGGAGGAAAAAGAAAAAAGAGGAAAAAAGAGGAAAAAAGGGAAGGTTCCGGGATGGTGGAGAAGGAAGAGGGAGGCCCCGGTGGCATCAGTGAGGAGGAAGCGGCCCAATATGACCGACAGATCCGTCTCTGGGGGCTGGAAGCCCAGAAACGGTTAGTGGGGGGGTTGGGGGTGAGGGAACCGCTGAATGACCCTATGGGGGGGGGGGGTCTGAGGAGATGGAGGTCTGTGAGGGGCCTGGAGGGGTTCTGCAAGAGGAATAAGAGGGTTTGGGGGGCCCTTCGGCTTGTGTGAGACCCTGAAGGAGTTGGTGAGGGGGTTGGTGGGATCCTGGGGGCCTGGAGGGGCTCATGGGGGTCTCCATAGCTTCTTGTAGGAGGTTGTGGAAGCCCTGTAGAGCCTTGGAGAGGGGCTTATGGGGGGGCTGGAGGGACTTACGGGTGTCCTGCAGCCTGTGAAGGGGCTCTGAAAGAGCTTGTGGGGGTCTTGGAGGGGTTTATGAGCATCCCAGGGCCTTGTAGGACCTTAGGGGGGGGATTGGGGGGCACTGAAATGTGAGGAGGGGCTTCTGGGGGACTTTACAGGGATCTGGAGGGGCTCATGGGGACCCCACAACTGGTCGGGGGTCACGAAGGAGCTGGTGGGGGGACTGGAAGGACTTGTGGGGTCTCCACAGCCTGTGAGGGACCCTATGGGACCTTACTGGGGGGGCTCAGGGGCCTTTGAGGGGTTTCTGGGGGGCCATATAGGGCTCTGGAAGGGTCTGTGGGGACCCCCCCAGCTGGTGGAGGGCCTGGAGGGGCTTCTGAGGGGGGTTATAGGGGTCTGGAGGAGCTTTTATCAACTCCAGAGCTTGTGAAGGAGTTTGGGGGGGACCTGGAGGGCTCCTGCAATGTGTGTAGGGACTTCTGGGGGGGGTTATAGGGGTCTGGAGGGGTTTATAGGGGCCCCCCAGCCTGTGAGGGAGTTTGTGGGGTGCCCATAGGATCATGGAGCGGGTTCTGGAGGCATCCTGGGAAATGAGGAGTTCCTTGGAGGGGTTTGGGGGGTTCCTTTAGGGGTCTGGGTGGCCCTGGAGAAGCTGGGGGTGGGGGTTGGATACCCCATAGCATGTGGGAAGGGTTTTTGGGGGGGTCCCCAGGAGCGTTTTTGGGGTGTCAGGGTTCAGCAGTGGGGATGGAACCCTTGAGGGTCTCCAGGGGGGTTGTGGCAGAGCTCTGCCCCCCAGTTGGGTGACGTTTGTGCCTCTTGCAGTTGAAAATGGATGAAAAGTAAAAGCTAAAAGGCTTGGGATCGATTCCCAGGTGGGATTTCAGAGCTCCTACCACTTCCCCTCTAGCTCCTGGGGCTTTCCCTGCTGGAAAACCCTCTGGTTCAGCCCTTGTGTTTTGCATCGTGGGGTTTTGGGGGTTTTTCAGTCATTTTTTTGCCCTTTTCTGGAGCTTTTTGCCTTTGCTGATGGAGTTTTCCTCTTCCTGCAGGTTACGAGCTTCCCGGGTGCTCCTGGTGGGAATGAAAGGTTTGGGAGCAGAAGTTGCCAAGAATCTGATCTTGGCAGGAGTCAAAGGTTTGACCATGCTGGATCATCACCAGGTGAGGGATTCCCAGAGGATCAGAGGAAATATTCCAGAATTCCTCCATTTTCAGCCTCAGGAAGACACCGAGGAAGAGCAGGGAACACCCAGAGCTTCCCGTGGGATGAGTTTTCCTGCAGCCAGCATGGAATTCACCCCGGGCTGGGGGGAGGAGGAGGATGTTTCCAAGCCTCATTTTCCTCTTTTCTTCCCAATTTTTAGGTTTCCCAAGAGGACACCCGAGCCCAGTTCCTCATCCCAGTGGGATCCTTGGGTCGGAACCGAGCCGAAGCCTCTTTGGAGCGAGCTCAGAACCTCAACCCCATGGTTGATGTCAAAGCTGATCCTGAAAACCTGGAGAGCAAACCTGAGGAATTCTTCACCCAGTTTGATGCGGTGGGTGGGGGCTTCATTAACTCTCCTCACTAATTACCCCTTCCTTCTGCCCCTAATGACCACCTGGAGCTTGGGAATTCCCCCAAATTCACCTCTTCCTGCTGTTTGTTTTTTTTTTTTGGGGGGGGGAATGATCCCTAAGGAATGGTGGTTGGGGAAAATTCCCCCAGTTTGGAGGGCTGGAGCTTCATCCCTCCAATTCCCACCCCAAAACTCACCTGGAAAAACAACAAAACCAAACCAAAGCTTCTCCTCCTCATCCTCCTGGAGTTCCCAAACCCTGTGGTGGAGTGAGAGGAGAAGGGGCAATGGGTTAAATCCTGGAGAAGGGAGGTGGAGGTTGGAGATGAGGAAGAAATTCCTTAATTCTGAGGGTGGGGAGGTTCTCCCAGGTTCCTCTGGAGGGTTTGGAGGACCTGGAGGTAGGGAAGAGGATCCCAACATTCCCGTGGGAGGAGCTGCTGCCTTGGGAATGGGTTGGGAGGTGAGCTGCAAGGAGGAGAATCCAAGGAAGTTGTGGGGTCTGGAGAGACCCCAAGGAGAAGCTGAGGGAAGGAGCTTCCCAGGCAGCTGGAGCATCCCCAGAAAAGTGGGGAAAAAGGGAATGTTGGTGGTGGGAATGGTGCAGGTGGGGTCAGGAGAGAGGAGAAATGGATGGAAAATAGGGAGAGCAAGGAAGAAGGGTTTGGAGAGCATGGAGAAGGGTTTGGAGAACATGGAGAAGGGTTTGGAGAACAAGGAAAGGGGTGGAGGACGTGGAGAAGGGTTTGGAGAGTAAGGAGAAGGGTTTGGAGAAGAAGGAAAGGGTCTGGAGGACATGGAGAAGGGTTTGGAAAACCAGGAAAGGGTCTGAAAAACATGGAGAAGGGTTTGGAGAGGAATTAAAGGGTCTGGAAGACATGGAGAAAGGTTTGGAGAAGATGGAGAAGGGTTTGGAGGACATGGAATAGGGTTTGGAAAACCAGGAAAGGGTCTGGAGGACGTGGAGAAAGGTTTGGAGAGGAAGAGGAGAAGTTTGGCAGAGCTGGAGAGGATCCCTCGGTTCCTTCCAAGCCTTTCAGAGCCTTCCCTGGGTTGATGTTGGAGCAGGAATCCCCAAATCCCAACCTGGGGAAGGGTGGGATTGAGGTTTTCCCCCTTTTTTATTTTTCCTGGGATTTTTCCAGGTGTGCCTGACCTGCTGCCCCCGGGAGCTGATGCTGAAAATCAACCAAATCTGTCACCAAAACCACGTCAAGTTCTTCACTGGGGACGTTTTTGGTTACCATGGTTACATGTTTGCTGACCTGGGGGAGCACGAGTTTGTGGAGTGAGTCCCAAATTCCCCAAAATCCAGCCCCAAATCCCTATTTTTTTTTTTTTTAGTTTTCCCACTCAGCAGAACCAATTCCCTTTTTGTAGGGAAAAAACCAAAGTTGCCAAAGTCACCTCTGGAGTGGAGGATGGGCCCGAGGCCAAGAAAGCCAAAATTGACTCCTCGGAGACAACAATGGTGAAAAAAGTGAGGAAAAGGGGAAAACATTCCATGTCTTGGGAATTCTGAGTGCTCCTTAGGGTTTCTTTTGGTTTCCAGCACTTTTATCCTGGTTTGAATGGGGAAAGGGGGGGGGAGGTGCCCCAACCCCCCCAAACCTCCTTTTCCCCTGGAAGTTCCTCCTTTTCCCCTGGAAATTCCTTGGGTTTCAGGTTTCCCAGCTGGGAATTCAGGGAGGCAGTGGAATTCCTCCTCCCCCTCCTGGAATTCCCCAGGCTCTGAGGAGAATCTGATCCCTGTGGGGTGGGGATTTGTGTCCCTTTCCTCTCCCTTTTGTCCCCTCCCCACCCTGCTCCAGCTCCCAGGAATTCCTGGGGAGCCATGGTTGGGATTCCAGGAGAGGGATGGGAGGGAATTCCAAACTCTCCTGGAGGAGTTTCCAAACCCTGGGGTTTTTTCCTCAAAAAATTCCCACCTTCCAACCCCCAGGTGTCCCTCTCCTCTCCTGAATTCCCAGTAAATCCCTGTGATGGGGGTAGCAGCTCGCTCCCACCTCCCCTGTGGGGTGGGGATGTGATTCCAAGGGAATTTGGGAATATTCCTGGATTATGGGAAGTTTCAGGGCAATCCCCTTCTCTTTCCTCTCCCCACTGCAGAAAACCCCCATTGTATTCCTTCTCCCTCATCCCAACCCATGGAATAAGGGCTGGGATCTATCCAAGAGGGAATTCCAGACTCCCACCTGCAGTTCCCATCCCATTTTGTTTTTCCCTGGAAATTCCCATGAAAACCCTTGGAATCGGGGGCAGCAGCTCCCACCTCTTCCCAGCTCTGGGAACCTTCCTGCGTTTCCAGCCTTTGCCACCCAGCTTGGCACTTCCAGGCTGGGATCCCAGGGTGATCCCGCTCCCTCCCTTCCCTTTTTTTTCCTTGGAAAACCGGGAATTTTCCCCTCTGGCCACAGCGGGTGGTGTTCTGCCGCCTGCGGGAGGCGCTGGGCGTCGACTGGAGCGGGGAGAAGGCGGCGGCGGCGCTGAAACGAACCGCGCCCGACTATTTCCTGCTCCAAGGTCAGCTCCGCCCCCCCAATTCCCTCCTTCCCCCCCAGATTCCCTCCTCCCCCCCCCAGATTCCCTCCTCCCCCCCCAGATTCCCTCCTCCCACTCCCAAACTCCCTCCGGCCAATCCTCTCCCTCAGTTCCCCCCCTTTCCATCCCCCCCCTTTCCATCCCCCCCCAATTTCCCCCCAATCCCCCCCAAACCTCCCAACCTCCCCCCCCAAACCTCCCCCCCAAATCCCCCCTTCCCCCCCATTCCTTCCCCCCCCATTTCCCTTCCCCCCCATTTCCCTTCCCCCCCTTTCCTTTCCCCCACTTCCCTTTCCCCCACTTCCCTTTCCCCCACCCTTTCCCCCCACTTCCCTTTCCCCCCACTTCCTTTCCCCCACTTCCTTTCCCCCATTTCCTTCCCCATTCCTTCCCCCCATTCCTTCCCCCATTTCCCTTCCCCCATTTTCCTTTCCCCCCATTTCCCTTCCCCTCCATTCCCCTTTCCCCCCATTTCCCCCTCCCCCATTTCCCCTTTCTCCCCATTTCCCCTTTCCCCCATTCCCTTTCCCCATTTCCCTTCCCCATTTTCCCTTCCCCCATTTCCTTCCCCCATTTCCCTTCCCCCCATTTCCCTTCCCCCATTCCCTTTCCCCCATTTCCCTTCCCCCATTCCCTTCCCCCCATTTCCCTTCCCCCATTTCCTTCCCCCATTTCCTTTCCCCCAATTCCTTCCCCAATTCCCTTCCCCCATTCCCTTCCCCCATTTCCTTCCCCCATTTTCCTTCCCCCCATTTCCTTCCCCATTTCCCTTTCCCCCAATTCCTTTCCCCCCATTTCCTTTCCTCCCCATTTCCTTTCCCCCATTTCCCTTCCCCCATTTCCCTTCCCCCATTCCTTCCCCCATTCCTTTCCCCCCCGATTCCCTTTCCCCCCCCCATTTCCCTTCCCCCCCCCCCCAATTCCCTTTCCCCCCCCCTGTTCCCAGTGCTGCTCCAGTTCCGGGGGGAGCGTGGTCGGGACCCCACCCCCCAGCGTTATCCCGAGGATTCCCAACTCCTGGAGCGGCTCCGGCCCCGCGTCCTGCAGGCCCTGGGGGTCAATCCCGACCTCATTCCCGAGGCCTTTTCCAGGTCAGCACCAAACCCCCCCCCCTTGTCCCCCCCCATTTTGGAAATTCCACCCTTTTTTTTTTTTTTGGGGCAAAATCCTTGGGATTTGGTTCAATTCCTTCTGCTTTTTCCAGCCACTGCTTCTCGGAGATGGCCCCGGTCTGTGCCGTGCTGGGGGGGGTCCTGGCACAGGAGGTCGTCAAGGTGGGTTGGGGGTTGGGTTTTTTTTTGGGGGGGGGGGAATCTTCATATCCCACTCCCCCCAAAAAATGAAAGGGGGAGGGAGCCCCAAAATCCTCCCCCCCCCCAATCCCTTCACTGCCCCCAAACTCCCTAAAAATGGGGGTTCCTTCCCCCCCCTTTCCCTTCCCCCCCCTTTCCCTTCCCCCCCTTTCCCTTCCCCCCCTTTCCCTTCCCCCCCTTTCCCTTCCCCCCCTTTCCCTTCCCCCCCTTTCCCTTCCCCCCCTTTCCCTTCTTCCCCCCCTTTCCCTTTCCCTTTCCCACCCCTCTCCCCTTTCCCCCCATCTCCCCCCCTTTCCCCCCCCTTTTCCTTTTCCCCTTATCCTTTCCCCCCCCTTATCCTTTCCTCCCCCTTTTCCTTCCTCCCCCTTTTCCTTCTTCCCCCTTTTCCTTCTTCCCCCTTTTCCCTCTTCCCCCCTTCCCTTCCTTTCCCTTCCTTTCCCTTCCTTTCCCTTCCTTTCCCTTCCTTTCCCTTCCTTTCCCCTTCCCTTTCCCCTTCCCTTTCCCCTTCCCTTTCCCCTTCCCTTTCCCCTTCCCTTTCCCCTTCCCTTTCCCCTTCCCTTTCCCCTTCCCTTTCCCCTTCCCTTTCCCCTTTCCCTTTTCCCCTTTTCCTTCCTTCCCCCCCCTTTCCTCCTTCCCCCCCCCTTTTCCTCCTTCCCCCCCCCTTTTCCTCCTTCCCCCCCCCTTTTCCTTCCCCCCCCTTTTCCTTCCCCCCCCTTTTCCTCCTTCCCCCCCTTTTCCTTCCCCCCCTTTTCCTTCCCCCCCATTTCCTTCCCCCCTTTCTTTTCCCCCTTTCTTTTCCCCCCTTCTTCCCCCCCTTTCCTTCCCCCTTTCCTTTCCCCCCTCTCCCCTTTCCTTTCCCCCCCTTTCCTTTCCCCCCCTTTCCTTTCCCCCCTTTCCTTTCCCCCTCCCTTTCCCCCCCTTCCCTTTCCCCCCTTCCCTTTTCCTTCCCCTTTCCCCCCCCCACTTATTTTCCCCCTTTTCCCCCCCCCAGGCTCTGTCCCAACGGGACCCCCCCCACAACAATTTCTTCTTCTTCGATGGCATCAAAGGTTTGGGGGTGGTCGAGTGTCTGGGACCCCCCTGACCCCCCCAAATCCCCAGTTTGGGGTTTTTTTTGGGGTGGGGGGACACCCCAGCTTTGTGTCCCCCCCTCCCCCCAGCTTTGGGGTTTTGGGGGGGGGGGGGGTTTGTTTGTTTTTTGTTGTTGTTTTTGTGAGGGGGGGGAAGGGAATAAAATTCATTTGTACAAAGTGGTTGCTTGGAGGGGGGGAGCTGAAAACCCCCTCAAAACCCCCCCATGGACCCCCCCACCTCAATAGGACCCCCAAAAACGCCCCCCCCCTCCCTCCCCAATCCTATAGGACCCCCCCCAATTAACAACTCTTTCAATTAATTTATTTTAATGAAAAAAAATACAAAAACTGCAACGCCCCCCCCAATTTACAACCCCCCCTTATTTACAGCCCCCCTCAATTTACAGCCCCCCCCTTATTTACAGCCCCCCCCCTTATTTACAGCCCCCCCCCTTATTTACACCCCCCCTATTTACACTCCCTATACACCCTCCCTATATAATATTCACACCCCCTCCCCTATTTACAATTTACACCCTGTGCCCCCCCCCTTAGGGCCGTGCCCCCCCCCCCCAACCCCCCTCCCCAAATCAAACCCCAATAAATTAAATAAATAACAATTTGGGGGCTTGAGGGGGGGGGGAAATGATGCCCCCCCCCCACCCCCCTCTTTCCCTTCCAGGTAGATTCATGGCAGTGGGGGGGGGGAAGGGGTGTGAACCCCCCCAGAGAAAAAAAAGGGGGCTGCAGGTTTGGGGGGGGTCAGTTGGCTTCTGGGGGGGGCAACACTGCTGCCTGGAGGTTGTAGCCCCCCCACCCCCCCCCTAAAAACTGCCAGAGGAGGCGGTAAAGGGGACCCCAAAAAACTCCTCGGCGACGTTCCCGCTGCCAAGAAAAGGGGGGAGGGTTAATTGGGGCCTCCCCCCCCCACTAATTAACAGCCCCCCCACTAATTAACAGCCCCTCCCCCCCACAAAACCCCCCCCAGAGAGGGGATAACCCTGAGAAGGGGGGGGGAGAGGCTGGAATTTTAGGCTGCCCCCCCCCTCAAACCTGCCCCATGAGGGGACCCCCCCCCAAATACTTTGGGGTGCCCCAAGTTAGGGCTGTGCCCCCCCCCCCCCCCAAGAGTTCAGATACAGGGAGGGAATTGGGGGGGGGGAACGAACTGTGAGGTGCCCCCCCCTCCCCAAAATACCCCTGGGAACCCCCACACCCCAAATTCTGGGTTGCCCCCCCCCCCAAAGTACCCCTGGGAACCCCCACACCCCAAAATGCTGTTGCCCCCCCCCCCCCAAAATACCCCTGGGGATTCCCCCCCCCCCCCAATAAATACCCAGGGGATCCCCCCCCCCCAAATTCCCTGTTGCCCCCCCTGATATTTTGGGGTCCCCCTGCCCAGGACTGCAAATGAAAGGGGGGGGTGAGATTTCCGGGGTTCCCCCCCCCCCAAACTGAACTTTAGGGCCCCCCCCCTTTGGATTTTAGCCCTCCCCCCCTCCCAAAGAATTTTTTGGGGTGCCCCCCCCCCCTCACCTGCTCCTCGTGGCTCTGCTGGAAGGAATCCCCCAAACGCCGCAGCCGAGCCCCCAACTCCTGCTCTGGGCCGGGGGCTTCTTGGGGGGGGGGGAGTGGGGGGGGGAGGTGACCATTGGGGACAAAACCCCCCCCCGGGACCACCCCCCCCTCCTCAATTTGGGGGGGGGCTTCGTGGTTTCCATCTTCCGTGGGGTGAAAATCTCCTTTAAAGAGGGGGGGGGGGCACTGAATTGGGGCTGGGGGAGCAAGGACACAACACACCCCAAAATGGACCCCCAAAATGGACCCCCACCCAAACATGGACCCCCAAAATATGGACCCCCCCTGTAGATCTCAAAAAAACACACGTGGAGTTTGGGGGAATGCACAAACAAATTGGGTCTGGGGGAGGGGGACCAACCACACCCCCCCAAAAAAATTCCCCTCCACGTGCATGGACCCTCCCAAAAAACACCCATGGGGGAAAGGGGGTCCCTCTTTATCCAGGCAGCAAATTGGGGCTGGGGGCAATGGGGAAGGAGCCCCCCCCCCCTCCCTAAAAGTGCCCCCCCCACACCCCAGAACTGCCCCCCCCCCCCCAAATCTGCCCCCCCCCACACCCCAAACTTACCCCGGGCAGCAATTGGGGGGGGGTCTCCTCTCCCCCACCGGTAAAGGATGAAATGGGGGGGGGAACGGTCTGGAAGTTGGGGGGGGGGCAGCCCCCCTCCCCCCCCCGCCATGGGACAAGCGCAGTTCAGGTGGGGTCCAGGCAAAAGGGGGCGCCCTTCCCCCTCTCCTCCTCCCCGGCAGGAGGGGGCAGGGGGGTTGAGGGGGGCGAGGGTCCCGTCCCGCAGCGCTTTGGCCATCGCACCCGGGGCTCTGAAAGGGGTAATAAATTGAGGGGGCTTCGGGGGGCACCCATCGACCCCATTTTGCCGTCCCTTCCTGCCCACCAGGGGCGCCCTGGGTGCGGGCTCTGTTTGTAAACAAACCCCCCACCCCCCACATGAGACCCCCAAAAACCCAAACCCTCACACCCCCTCAAGCCCCCACTTTCATTCCCCTCACCTTAAGGGGGGGCAGTTTTCCCACGCCCCCATCACTGATTTGATTTTGGGGGCCCCCTCCGCAGGCCACGCGACCCCCACTATAAACCTGAGGGGGCTCTACACCCCCCCATAATTATTTTTTTGGGGGGCTCCATCACCCCCACTTTTTTCCCACCCCCCTTTCCCTGTGGGTCCCCACGCGTGGGGGTTTTGGGGGGTGTTATGCGTGTGTCCCCCCCTCATTCCCCCATTCCCTGTGTCCCCCCAAAACAAACCCCCCCCCCAACTCACTGATGCTGCATGAACTATCGCGGAGGACTCGGAGCGGTCGCGACAGAGCCACGGCGCGCGCTGCCCGCTCTGGGCGTGGCCACGCCCTCCTCGTGACGTCACCCCCACACCCCAAAAAAATCCTCTCCTTTATCAGCCCGCCCAGGACAAGTTGGGGCTTGTACGGAACCAAATGGGGTGGAAACCCCGCACCCCCTTGTGAAATAAAGTGGGGCCACGGGGGGGCACTTAAGGGGGGCGCACTTGGGGGGGGTCCCACTCGTGGGGGGGTCACGGGTGGAATAGGGGGGGCACGCAAACTCTTGCCCCCCTTCCCCTCGTTCCATCCCCCCCCGGTTCCATCCCCCCCCCCCCCATTCTATCCCCCCCCCACAGTTTAATTTCCCCCGCCCCCCCCACACGTGTTCGTGCCCCCACCCCACCCCACGCCCCCCCCTCCCCTTAATTCGGGGGCGGGTCCCCCCCCGGTGGTCGCAGCCACTCAGAGCTCGGAGCCGTTTCCAAGGGAAGGATCCGGTGCCCCCGCCCCGGTAACAGCGGGAAGGGGCCAACCAGGGGCTGCCCGACCCCCCCCCAAAACGATCCAACCCCCCCCACCCCAAATCCAACCCCCCCACACCCCAAATCCAACCCCCCCACCCCAAAACTTGAGACCCCCCCCCAAAAATCCCCCCGTGGCTGCTGGGACCCCCCAAAACCCCCCCGTGAATACCGCGACCCCCCCAAACACCCCTGGATGGAGGGACCCCCCCTCCAATTAATTCCGACCCCGGGACCCCCCCACACACCCCCAAAACCTAAGACCCCCCAAAATCCCCTGTGCTGCTGGGACCCCCAAAGAAAAAGAGGGGGCCCCAAAATGGGTCCTTGACACAGGGACCCCCAAAACCAGGACCCCCCCCCAAATTGGACCCATTGGTCACAGGACCCCCCCCCCAATTTGCACCCAGGACCCCCCCCCCCTCAAAGTCCCCCCCATTGGGGTGCTGGGACCCCCCCCCAAAAGAAATGAGGGGCGGTCCCCAAATGGGTCCTTGACACAGGGACCCCCCCAAAGACCCCCCCAAAAGGAGACACCCCCTCCAAATTGGACCCATTGCTCACAGGACCCCCCCCCAGTTTGCACCCAGGACCCCCCGATTTGGGACCCCCCCCAAATCCCCCCCATTGGGGTGCTGGGACCCCCCCCAAAAGAAATGAGGGGGGGTCCCCAAATGGGTCCTTGACACAGGGACCCCCCCAAAGAGACCCCCCCAAAACCAGGCCCCCCAAACTGGACCCATTGGTCACAGGACCCCCCAGTTTGCACCCAGGACCCCCCATTTGGGGACCTCCCCCCCCTCCTTCCCGCCCTTTGACCTTTGACCTCTCGTCCCCCCCCCTCCCCGTTTTGGGTTTTTTTTTCCCGCCCCCCCCCCTCGCGTTCCCATTGGTCGGCGGCGCCGGGTGCTCAGCCAATCAGAGGAGGCGCTGGCGCTGTATCCAGCGGAGCGCGCGAGTGGCCGGGGATAAATGGCGGGAAATGGACGGGGAAATGGGGAGAGAAAGGGGAAAAACGGGAAAAACGGGGGGAAAACGGGATAAGGACGGGATAGGGGATAACGGGGATGTAGGGAGAGAGGGGTATAGGGGTATAGGGATATAGGGATGTAGGGGGATCCAGGGATACAGGGATATAGGGAAACGGATATAAGGATAGAGGGATATAGGGGTAGGGATGACAGGGATATAGGGATACGGGGATGTAGGGATATGGGGATAGAGGGATATAGGGATAGGGGGATATAGGGAAACAGGGCTGTAGGTGTACAGGGATATAGGGGATAGGGATATAGGGATAACAGGGATAGAGGGATAGAGGGATAGAGGGATAGGGATACAGGGATAGAGGGATGTGCATATAGGGGTACGGGGATATAGAGATAGAGGGATAACAGGGATATAGGGATCCAGGGATGGGGCTATAGGGATATGGGGCTATAGGGATCCAGGGATATGGGGATAACAGGGATAGAGGAATAAGAGGGATGTAGGGGTATAGGGACACGAAGATAGAGGGATATAGGGATAGGGGGATATAGGGGATGTAGGGAGAGAGGGATAGGGGGATACAGGGATATAGGGGTATAGGGATGTAGGGATATGGGGATAGAGGGATATGGGGATAGAGAGATATAGGGATAGGGGGATATAGGGAAACAGGGCTGTAGGTGTACAGGGATATAGGGGATAGGGATATAGGGATAACAGGGATATAGGGATATAGGAATACAGGGATAGAGGGATAGGGATACAGGGATATAGGGATAGAGGGATGTGCATATAGGGGTACGGGGATATAGGGATAGAGGGATAACAGGGATATAGGGATCCAGGGATGGGGCTATAGGGATATGGGGCTATAGGGATCCAGGGATATGGGGATAACAGGGATAGAGGAATAAGAGGGATGTAGGGGTATAGGGACACGAGGATAGAGGGATATAGGGATAGGGGGATATAGGGAAACAGGGCTGTAGGGATAGGGAGATACAGGGATATAGGGATGTAGGGATATGGGGATAGAGGGATATAGAGATATGGGGATAACGGGGATATAGGGATGTGGATATAGGGAAACAGGACTATAGGGAAACAGGGCTATGGGGATAACAGGGAGAGAGGGATGGAGGGATATAGGGAGGGGCTTATAGGGACAGGGATCCAGGGATGGGGGTATAGGGATATAAGGATAGAGGGGTATAGGGATACAGGGATAACAGGGATAGAGGGATGTGCGTATAGGGGTGTGGGGATATGGGGGGATAGGGATATAGGGATAGAGGAATGGGGCTATAGGGCTATAGGGATCCAGGGATGGGGCTATAGGGCCAGGGAGCATCCATAGGGATGGGGACACCACGGGTTGGGCTCTGGAGCTGCTCTGGGGACAACCCTCCAGAGACCCCCTATAGATCCCTCATAGCCCCCCCTATAGACACCACATAGATCCCCCACAGCCCCCTCTATAGATCCCCTACAGCCCCTATAGATCCCCTCTAGATCCCCTCTATGCCCCCTATAGATCCCCCTATAGCCCCCACTATAGCTCCCCTATAGACCCCCTATAGCTCCCCTATACACCCCTATATCCCCTATACCCCCCTATATCCCCTATACCCCCCTATAGCTGCCTATAGCCCCCCCTATAGCTCCCCTATAGCCCCCTATACCCCCTATATCCCCCCTATATCCCCCTATAGCCCCCTATATCCCCCCTATAGCCCCCTATACCCCCTATAGCTCCCTATATCCCCCTATAGCCCCCTATATCCCCCCTATAGCCCCTATACCCCCCCATGCCCCCCCCACTCCCCCCCTCCCTTCCCAGCCCCCCTCCACTTCCCCCCTCCCCCTTTGGCCCCGCCCCCGACGCCGCGCGCCCGCTCCGGCTCAGCCAATCAGCGGCCGCCGCCGCGGTCAGAGCCGCAGCTGCCATGGAGACAGCCGAGGGGCGGGGCGAAGGCCTGGCCACGCCCACCCACCGGGTTAACCACGCCCTTCGTTTCGTCTCACCACCCTCGATTTGCATAACCACGCCCACAGGGCGGCTCAGGCCACGCCCACGTGGGGGGCCCTCACGGAGCTGCCCAAAGAGGGCGGGGAAAACCGCGAGGCCACGCCCACCTGGGAGCTGAGGCCACGCCCACTGGGGAAGGCGGGGGGAATGGGGGGACCCGGGGGGGGTCCCGGGGACAGCGGGGACGTGGGGACATTGGGGGGACACGGGGGGACAGCAGGGACTTGGGGGTACATGGGGACACAGGGGGGACACGGGGACAGCAGGGGCTTGGGAGGGGACATGGGGACACACGGGGACAGCAGGGACTTGGGGACACGAAGGGGGTTCACGAGTGGAACTTGGGGGGGGGACGGGACACAGCGTGACCCAACCTTTGGGGGGTGGGCCCCACCTATTGCGCTGCTGCCATCGCCCTTTTAAGATTCCCGCTCGTCCTCTCGCCCTGCGGCGGAAGCGGAAGTGACGACACGGAGGCGGAGGAGCCAAGGCCGCCGACATGGTGAGAGACGGAACCGGGGGGGTTCGGGGGGGTCCCGGGGGCTCTTTGGGGGTTCGGGGAGGGCTGGGCCGGTCCTGGGGGGGGCACCGGGATCCCGGGGGGGTTCTGCGGGGGTCCTGGGGGTCTGGGGGGGGCCGGGCCGGGCCGGTTCTGGGGGGGCTCTGCAGGTCCCGTGGGAGGTTCGGGGAGTTCTGGGGGGGTTCTGGGGGTCCCGGGGGCTCTTTTGGGGTCCTGAGGGGGATCTCGGGATCCCGGGGGAGGTTCTGGGGGTCCTGGGGAGGTTCTGGGGGGGCTCTTTGGGGGCTGTGCCGGTCCTGGGGGGGGCGCCGGGTTCCCGGGGGGGGTCCCGAGGTGGTTCCGGGGCTCCCGTGGGGGTTCGGGGGTCCGGGGGGGCTGGGCCGGTTCTGGGGGGGCTCTGCAGGTCCCGGGGAAGGTTCGGGGGGTTCTGGGGGGGTTCTGGGGGTCCCGGGGGCTCTTTTGGGGTCCTGAGGGGGATCTCGGGATCCCGGGGGAGGTTCTGGGGGTCCTGGGGAGGTTCTGGGGGGGCTCTGGGGGTCCCAGGGGATCTTTTGGGGTCCTGGGGGGGCACCGGGATCCCGTGGGGGTCCTGGGGGGGGTCCCGGGGGCCCTTTTGGGGGTCTGGGGGGGCTGTGCCAGTTCCGGGGGTCTCGGGGGGGTTCCTGGGGGGGGGTCCGGGGGATTTTGGGGGGTCTGGGCGTGCTGTGCTGGTTCCGGGGAAGGTTCGGGGGGTCCTGGGGGGGTTCTGGGGGGGCTCTTTGGGGGTCCTGGGGGCTCTTTGGGGGCTGTGCCGGGCCTGGGGGGGTCTCGGGGGTCCCGGGGGCTCTTTTGGGGTCCGGGGGCTCTGGGCCGGTCCCGGGGAGGTTCTGGGGGTGCCGGGGAGGTTCTGGGGGTGCCGGGGGTGTTTTGGGGGTTCCTGACCCCCCCTTTTCCCCTCTCCCCCCCCCCTCAGTCGGCGGCTCTGGCGCTGCCGTCCCGGGACGAGAAGGCGGCGGAGCTGGACCTGAGGATCGAGGCCCTGAGGAGGAAGAACCGGGCCCTGCTGAGGCGGTACCAGGTGGGACCCGAACCGGAACCGGGACCCGAACCGGAACCGGGACTGGGACCGGGGGGAGGGGACGGAACCGGAACCGGGGGGGAGGGGAGGGGACAGAACCGGAGCTGGGAGGGGGAGGGGCTTCACCCTGCCCCCCCCCCCCCTTAACCCTGGTGGTGACGTCATAGGATTGTGTGTGATGTCACAGAGTTGTGTGTGACGTCACGGGGGGGTTGATGTCACCGTTTTGGGGTGTCTGACGTCATAGGAGGGGGTGGTGACGTCACATGGGGGGCTGTGACGTCACGGGTGCAGATGATGTCATAGGATTGTGTGTGACGTCATAGGGAGGGGATGGGCTTTGCTGTCACCTTAGGGGCTGTCTGACGTCACACGGGGGCTGATGACGTCACATGGAGGGTGGTGACATCACACGGGGCTGATGACGTCACACAGAGGGGTGGTGACATCACACGGGGGGGAGGGGGGGGCTGTGACATCACAGGGGGAGGTTAACATCCCAGCAGCTCATTGGAGGGGGGGGTGGTGGTGACATCACGGGGGGGGGGGGGGGGTGCGTGACGTCACAGAGGGTTGTGTGACGTCACGGGGGGGGGCTGTGACGTCATCAGGGTGACCAGAAGTGTTTCCCCTTCCCCCTCAGGAGATCGAGGAGGATCGGAGGAAAGCTGAGCAGGAGGGGGTGGCAGTGACAGCCCCCAGACCCCCCCGCAGGGACAGGGGGGACAGGGGGGACAGGGGGACCCCCCCGGGCAGCGACCCCCCCGGGGTGAGTCTGGGGGAGCCCTTGGGGAGGGGGCAGAGACCCCAAATCTGGGGGGGTTTG
The DNA here is from genome assembly GCA_023079485.1 of Archilochus colubris. Taxonomy (NCBI): domain Eukaryota; kingdom Metazoa; phylum Chordata; class Aves; order Apodiformes; family Trochilidae; genus Archilochus; species Archilochus colubris. The sequence goes on along the minus strand of CM041114.1, from coordinate 19,959,263 downwards.
GGGAACTTTGGGGTCCAAGGGGACGTCTGGGGGGGCTCAGGGCAAGGATTTGGGGTTCAAGGGGCAGGTTTTGGGGTCCAAGGCACCATTTTTGGGGTCCCTTTGCCATTTTTGGGGTTCAGTTCCATTTGGGGTTCTGGGCTACACTTTGGGGGAGCCCTGGCCACCGTTTTGGGGTCCAAGGGGCAGGTTTTGGGGTTCCCTGTGCCAACTATGGGGGTTCAGGCACCATTTGGGGGTTCAGGCACCATTTTGGGGGTTCAGTTGCCATTTTGGGGGGTTCTGTCACCACTTTTGGGGTTCAGAGCAGGTTTTGGGGTTCAAAGCAGGTTTTGGGGTCCAAGGGGCAGGTTCTGGGGTTCCCTGTGCCAACTATGGGGGTTCAGTCGCCATTTTGGGGGGTTCTGTCACCACTTTTGGGGTTCAGGGCAGGTTTTGGGGTCAGGGCAGGTTTTGGGGTTCAAGGCAGGTTTTGGGGTTCAAGGGGCAGGTTTTGGGGTCCAGGTGACATTTTGGGGGGTTCAGGTGCAGTTTTTGGGGTCCAAGGCACCATTTTTGGGGTTCAGTTCCATTTGGGGTTCTGGGCCACACTTTGGGGGAGCCCTGGGCACCGTTTTGGGGTCCAAGGGGCAGGTTTTGGGGTTCCCTGTGCCAACTCTGGGGGTTCAGGCACCATTTTGGGGGTTCAGTTGTCATTTTGGGGTCCAAGGTGCCATTTTGGGGGTTCAGTCGCCATTTTGGGGGTTCTGTCACCACTTTTGGGGTTCAGGGCAGGTTTTGGGGTTCAGGGCAGGTTTTGGGGTTCAGGGCAGGTTTGGGGGTGCTCAAGCCCCATTTTGGGTCCTTGGGGGGGAGGTTTTTGGGGTTCAGACACCATTTGTCCTTTTCCCCCCCCCTTTCTCCAGGAGAAGCCCCCCGGGAAGAAGCCCCCCAGCACCCCAAAACCTCGCCGGGGGTCAGGCCCCCCCCATCGCCTCTCCCGGGGGGATCACCCCCAAAATCCCCTTTGGGATGGGACCCCCCCCCGAGGGGGGCGATCCCGGGGGAGGGGGGGACCCGGAATGGGGGCGGGGGGGGACCCCGGAACCGACCGGAAATCCAAGGTGGGTCTGGGGGGGGGGGTTTGGGGTCCAGGTTGGGGTTTTGGGGTCCAAATGGGGGGGTTTTGGGGGTCCAGGTGGTTTTGGGGGGGTTCAGGTGGGGGGTTTTGGGGTTCAGGTGGGGGGTTTGGGGGTCCAGGTGGTTTTGGGGTCCAAATTGGGGTTTTGGGGTTCAGGTGGTTTTTGGGGGGGTCCAAGTGGGGGTTTTGGGGTCCAAATGGGGGGTTTTGGGGTCCAGGTGGGGTTTTTGGGGTCCAGATGGGGGGTTTTGGGGGTCCAGGTGGTTTTGGGGGGGTCCAAGTGGGGGTTTTGGGGTTCAGATTGAGGCTTTGGGGTCCAAATGTTTTTTGGGGGGGCAGGTTGGGGTTTTGGGGTCCAAATGGGGGGTTTGGGGGTTCAGGTGGTTTTGGGGGGGTTCAAGTGGGGGTTTTGGGGTCCAGGTTGAGGTTTTGGGGTCAAAATCAGGGTTTTGGGGGTCCAGGTGGTTTTGGGGCGGTCTAAATGGGGAGTTTTGGGGTCCAGGTTGACGTTTTGGGGTCCAAATGTTTTTGGGGGGCGGCAGCTGGGCTTTTGGGGTCCAAATGGGGGGGTTTGGGGGTCTAGGTGGTTTTGGGGGGGTCCAAATGGGGGGTTTTGGGGGTCCAGGTGGTTTTGGGGTCCAAATTGGGGTTTTGGGGTCCAGATGGTTTTGGGGGGGTCCAAGTGGGGGTTTTGGGGTCCAGGTTGAGGCTTTGGGGTCCAAATGTTTTTTGGGGGGGCAGGTTGGGGTTTTGGGGTCCAAATGGGGGGTTTGGGGGTTCAGGTGGTTTTGGGGGGGTCCAAATGGGAGGTTTGGGGGTTCAGGGGGGTTTTTGGGATCCAGGTTGGGTTTTTGGGGTCCAGGTTGGGTTTTTCCCAGGTGGTTTTGGGTCTCCCCCAGGAATGGGAAGAGCGACGGCGCCAGAACATCGAGAAGATGAACGAAGAGATGGAAAAGATCGCGGAGTACGAGAGGAACCAACGGGTGAGAGGAGGAGGAAGCTGATGGCAGAGAGCTGAGGGCTCTGCAGGGGGACCTGGAGAGTTGGGCTGATCCCAAGGGGATGAGGTTCAACACAACAACCCCATGGGGAGCTCCAGGCTGGGCACAGAGTGGCAGAAAGGGACCTGGGAGTCTGGATTGCCAGGAAGGTGACCATGAGCCAGCAGTGTGCCCAGGTGGCCAAGAAGGCCAATGGCATCCTGGGCTGGCTCAGGAACAGCGTGGCCAGCAGGTCCAGGGAAGGGATTCTGCCCCTGTGCTCAGCTCTGGTGAGGCCACAGCTTGAGTCCTGTGTCCAGTTCTGGGCCCCTCAGCTCAGGAAGGAGATTGAGGTGCTGGAGCAGGTCCAGAGAAGAGCAAGGAGGCTGTGAAGGGATCCAGCAGAATTGCTGTGAGGAAGGGCTGAGGGAGCTGGGGGTGTTGAGGCTGGAGAAGAGGAGGCTCAGGGGAGACCTCATCACTCTCTGCAACTCCCTGAAAGGAGGTTGGAGCCAGGGGGTGGGCTCTTTTCCCAGGCAACTCTCAGCAAGACAAGAGGGCACAAAGGGTCTCAAGTTGTGCCAGGGAGGTTTAGGTTGGAGATGAGAAAGAATTTCTTTCTGGAGAGGGTGATCAGGCATTGGAATGGGCTGCCCAGGGAAGTAGTGGATTCTCCGTGTCTGGAGATCTTTCCAAAGAGCCTGGATGTGGCACTGAGTGCCATGGGCTGGGAACCACGGGGGGAGTGGAGCAAGGGTTGGACTTGATGAGCTCTGAGGTCCCTTCCAACCCAGCCCGTTCTGTGATTCTGTGATTGGCTCCCAAGTTTCTCCTTTTTTGGGATTTCCAACCTCTTTTTTTTTATTTATTCCCTGGGATTCAGGACGGGCTCCACGAGAAGAACCCGGTGAGGAACTTCTTGGATGATCCCCGGCGTTCCGGGCCCTTCCAAGACTCCGACCGGCGGGACGGGAGTCGCCGCCACGTCCGGAACTGGGGGGGGACGGATTTTGACAAAGTCAAAGCTGGGATGGAACGAGAGAAAACCTCACAGGGCCCGGTGGGTGCCCCACGTTGGGCCCCCCCTCATTGGGCCCCCCCCCCCACGTTGGGCCCCACGTTTGGGCCCCCATGGTTGGGTTCCACTTTGGGGCCCCGTGGTTGGATCCCACATTTGGGCCCCCAAGTTGGGCCCCCCCCATTGGGCCCCCATGGTTGGGTTCCACTCTTGGGCCCCGTGGTTGGATCCCACGGTTGGGCCCCCAAGTTGGGGTCCATGTTTTGGCCCCACGTTGGGCCCCCCACAATGGGGCCCAGGTTTGGGCTCCTCTTTGGGCCCCACGTTGGGCCCTGCGTTGGGCCCCACGTTTAGGCCCCATGTTGGGCTCTACTTTTGGGCCCCCAAGTTGGGCTCCACAGTTGGGCTTCCACTTTTGGGCCCCCCACGTTTGGGCCCCGTGGTTGGATCCCATTTTTGGGGCCCCACGTTGGGCTCCACGTTTGGGCCCCCAAGTTGGGGTCCACAGTTGGGCTCCCACTTTTGGGCTCCACGTTTGGGCCCCGTGGTTGGATCCCATGTTTACTCAATTAGGCCCATTCAAGTCCCCGAAGATCCCATTTGGGGCCCCACGTTTCCACGTTTGGGCCCCCAAGTTGGGGTCCATGTTTGGGCCCTGTGGTTGGATCCCATGTTTGGGCCCCACGTTGGGTTCCACGTTTAGGCCCCCACTTTGGGCTCCACGTTGGGCCACCCCCACGTTGGGCTCCCTGCGTTGGGCCCTCCACATTTGGGCTCCACGCTGGGCCCCCCACGTTTGGGCTCCTGTTGGGCCCACGTTGGGCTCACGGGCCTCGCATTGGGCTCCACGTTTGGATCCCATGTTTGGGCTTCATGTTTGTGCCCCACGTTGGGCTCCACGTTTGGGCCCCCAAGTTGGGGTCCATGTTTAGGCCCCACGTTTGGGCCCCCACATTTGGGCCCCCACGTTGGGTTGCACGTTTAGGCCCCCACTTTAGGCTCCATGTTGGGCGCCATGTTGGGCTCCGTTCTCCGTGGGGTGGAATCGGATCCCAAGGTTTGGTTGGGAAGCTTGAGGGGTCCTTTGGGTGCTGTCATCTCCCCAGGGCCGTCACCCCAGCCCCAAAAGTGGGGTCCAGGTGGACATGACCCTCTCCATGACGGGCCGGGAACGCGCCGAGTACGTCCGCTGGAAGAAGGAACGGGAAGAGATCGATCGGCAGCGCCTGGAACGGCACCGGAAACCCGGCGGCCAATGGCGGCGCGAGTGGGACGCCGAGAAACCAGAGAGCATGTGGGGAGCCCTTGGGGACATTGGGGGGGGGATAGGGGACATCTTGGGGGGGTCTAGGAGTCATTTTCGGGGTTCAAGGGTCCATATTGGAAGTCCAATGGGCCATCTTGGGGGGTCTAGGGGCCATTTTGGGGGTTCAGGTGCCATCGTGGGGGGTCCAAGGGGCCATATTAGGGGTTGAGGTGCCATCTTGGGGGGTCTAGGGGGTGGTATTTGGGGTCCAAGGAGACATTTTGGGGGTGCAGGTGCAAACTTGGGGTGTAGGGGCAATATTAGGGCTCCAAGGAGCCATTTTAGGGGCTCAAAGGACCATAGTGTGGGTGTAGGGGCCATTTTGGGGGTTCAGGTGCCATCATGGGGGGCCTAGGGGCCATTTTGGGGGTCAGGTGCAATCTTGGGGGTTCTAGGCGTGGTATTTGGGGCTCAAGGGGCCATATTGGAAGTCCAAAGTGACATTTTAGGGGTTCAGGTGCCATTTTGGGGGGTTGAGTTGCCATTTTGGGGGGTTCCAGGTGCCATTTGGGGGGTCTGTGTGCCATTTTGGGGGTTTTTGGGGCACCCCAAACCCCGTTTTCCCACCCAAGGCCCAATTTGGGGACCTTCCAGCCCCATTTTGGATCTTCAGGCCCCACCTTGGCCTTCAGGCCGCCATTTTTTCACCCCCCAAGGCCCCAGTTTGGTCCCTGAGGTCCCCGTTTTGGGGGTGTCGGTGCCATTTTGGGTGCTGCCCCCAGGAGGGGGTGGATTTTTGGGGTTCTTCCACCCTTTGGTGTCAATCCCCCCCCTTTTTTTTTTATTTTTACCTCAGGTTCAAGGACGGCGCCGTGGTAGACGCGGAACCGCGGCGCCTTTTGCCCAAACCTCCAACTTTTGGGGAGTTTCTCCCCCAACCCCGTGCTCAGCGGAGGAGGAAGAGCCGAGGGGGGGGTCCCAAACCTTACAGGTGAGTTTAGACCTCAAATTTCTATTTTTGGGGGGGGTTTTGCCCCTTTTTTTTCACCATAACCCCCCCCCTTAGCATGCACGACGACCGCTGGGACGCCGCGGAAACTCCGGCGCCGTCGGAGAACGTTGGGAACCAAGAGGTAAAAATCCCCTTGGGATGAGTTGGGGGGGGTCCCAATAGCTCCTCAGGACCTGTTTTTCACCCCCCCCCCCTCCCCAAACTTTAACTCCAAGGTTGAAGAAGCCCCCCTGGACCCCCCAACTTCCTTGGGCCCCGAGGAGGATGAAGATCAATGGGAAGACGTCAGCGAGGAGGAGGAGGAGGAAGAGGAGGAGGAGGAGGAAGATGACAGCCAAGGCGACCCCCCCCACAGTGCGTGTCCCCTCCACCCCCCAAAACCAACCTGGTGCTGCCCCCCCCCCCCCTTTTCCAGCTGAAAATTTGGGAGTTCTGAACCCCTTTTTTCCCTTTGGGGTCATCTGGGATGGAGGTGGCACCTTGGGGAGCAATCCTCATTGTCCCCAAATTGGGGGGACACCTGAGGGGGGGGGGTGGACACCCCAACTTTGGGTTCAAGTCCTGGGATTCCCTTTTTTTGGGGTTTTTTTGGGGGGAAAACGGCGCAAGAGGCCAATGGAAGGGGTTGAGCAACCAACGCTTTGTCCCTGCTTGTCCCCATCTCTGTGTCCCCCACCCCCACTTCAGGATTAACCCCTGGGGAGGTGACCGAGCCCTCGGGGGGACCCCAAAACCGGGGACCCCCCCCTGAAATCCAACCCCAGGGAGTGGAGGAGGAGGAGGAGGAGGAGGAACCTTCGGAGTCGGAAGAAACATCGGAAAACCAATCCCAAGGTGACGGGGAGGAAGTCACAACCCGGGCTGGGTGGGGACCTCACCCTCCATTTTGGGGGGGTCCAGACCTCCATTTTGTTTCTTCTTGACCCCCCCAGATGTTTCCAAGCAGCCAGAGGTGGAGATGCCCCCGGGAAGGGAGGAGATCCCAGACTCCCAACGGGTTCGTTTCCCTAAAGCCTCCCCTTGAGGGGGCTTCGGGGTGGCCTTGGGGACACTTCTGTCCCTCTGTCCCTCTCCCTCCTTTGCTCCACGGCCTCGCTCACCCTCCCAGGATTTGCTTCACCTTTTTTTTCCTCCATTTCTGTCAGTTTTGGGGGTTTTTTTTTGGGGGGGGAGGGGGAGGGATTTCTTGGGGCTTTTCCCGGCGTTTTTGGGGCGTTTTGCGTGGATTCAATTTTTCATCCCCAAAATCCCTGAGGGGTTGAATTTTTTTTTTCCTGGGGTTCAAAACATCCAAAAACCAGAAAATTAAAAAAAAACCAGGAGGGGGGGTGCTAAATATTAGAAATTTAAAAAAAAAAAGAAAAAAAAGGGTTTTTTTGGGAGTCGATCAAAACTCCCAAGAAAATCCATCCCAAACACCCAAACAATGGGGCACCCACTCACCTGGGGGGCACCCACTCACTTGGGGGGCACCCACCCACCTGGGGGGCACCCAAGGGTGAAGCACCCCCCCCCTTCACCCAAGGAAGTGAAATCAGAGCTAAAATCCCTGGATTTCCACCCAAGTTTTGGCCGCCCTCAGGCACCGTCTCCATCTTCTTCTTCTCCCACAGAGCACCCAAGACCCCCGATGTCCTCCAGAGGTGGCACCACCCTCACCCACCCCCTACCCCCACCCCGGGACAACTTTGGACTCTGAGGAATAAAAGTAGGGGGGGGGCACCCCCAAAAAACCAAGAAAATCCCCCAAATTTCCCTAAATCCCTTGAGGACCTCCAGAGGAGGAGCAGAAGATCCCCACAAAGGGTTTGGGATCTCCAGTTGGGTTCCTCCTCAACCTGGGGGGGTTTTTTTGGGGTCCCCTACCCTGGAGATGGGGGGGAGGGTCCCCCCCCCACCCTTCCCCATCTTGGGCTCCTTCATCCCCTTCAGATCTTTGGGAAATAAAATTCCAGAATATTCCCCACGCTTGGTCCTTGGTCTTGGGGGTCCCTTCCACCTCCTCTCCAAGCCACGGGGGGTGGCTCAGAGAGGGGTTTGGGGGCTCCTGAGGAGGTTTTGGGGTGATCTGAGGAGCTGGAAGGTTCTCAAAGAGGTTTTGGGGTGACACCAGGAGATTTTGGGGGCTCCTGAGGTGGTTTTGAAGGTCCTGGAGAAGGTTCTGGGGGCTCCTGAAAAGGTTTTAGAGTGAAACCAGGAGATTTTGGGGGTTCCTGAGGAACTTTTGAAGGTCCCAGAGAAGGTTTTGGGGTGACAGGAGTTGTGTGGGGTCCTCAGAGAAGGTTTTGGGGGTTCCTGAGTAGGTTTTGGGGTGATATGAGGAGCAGAAAGGTTCTCAAGGAGGTTTTGGGGTGAGACCAGGAGATTTTGGGTCCTCAGAGAAGGTTTTGGGGCTCCTGAGGAGGTTTTGGGGTGATATGAGGAGCAGAAAGGTTCTCAAGGAGGTTTTGGGGTGAGACCACGAGATTTTGGGGCTCCTGAGGAGCTTTTGAAGGTCCCAGAGAAGGTTTTGGGGTGACAGGAGTTGTGTGGGGTCCTCAGAGAAGGTTTTGGGGGTTCCTGAGTAGGTTTTGGGGTGATAGGAGGAGCAGAAAGGTTCTCAAGGAGGTTTTGGGGTGAGACCAGGAGATTTTGGGGCTCCTGAGGAGCTTTTGAAGGTCCCAGAGAAGGTTTTGGGGTGACAGGAGTTGTGTGGGGTCCTCAGAGAAGGTTTTGGGGGCTCCTGAGTAGGTTTTGGGGTGATATGAGGAGCAGAAAGGTTCTCAAGGAGGTTTTGGGGTGAGACCAGGAGATTTTGGGTCCTCAGAGAAGGTTTTGGGGTTCCTGAGGAGGTTTTGGGGTGATGGGAGGAGCAGGAAGGTTCTCAAGGAGGTTTTGGGGTGACACCAGGAGATCTTGGGGGCTCCTGAGGAGCTTTTGAAGGTCCCAGAGAAGGTTTTGGGGTGACAGGAGTTGTGTGGGGTCCTCAGAGAAGGTTTTGGGGGTTCCTGAGGAGGTTTTGGGGTGATGGGAGGAGCAGGAAGGCTCTCAAGGAGCTTTTGGGGTGACACCAGGAGGTTTTGGGTGCTCCTGAGGAGGTTCTGGGTGCTCCTCCATGCCCCAGGGACACCACCTCATCCCCATCATCTCAAACCCCATTATTTTTTGGGGTCACCACCTCCCTCCCCTCCACTTTCCCACTGCCCCCCCCTTGACCTCCAACTTTGGGGCCTGAACTTCTCCAGGTCCCTTTTGTCCCCTCCTCCCTGGGTGGTGGCTTCCTCCTCCTTCTTCTTCTTCTTCTCCTTCTTCCTTCCCCCTTTTCCTTCCTCTCCCCCATGGAAGCCCCGGGTGGGGACCCGGCCACGGCCACCCCGGACCCCGGTGAGTGACTTGGGGGGACCCCAAATCTCTGGTTTAAACCCCCTCTGAGCATCTCCATGGTGGGAACGTCACCTTTGGGGTCACCTCCTCCCCCCCTTTCCTCTTTGGGGTCTTTGTGTCTTCTCCTGCTTTTGGGGAGAGGTTCTCAGAGCTTCTCCAGGGTTTTTCCTTCACCTTTGGGGTCACCTTGTCCCCACTTCTCCTCTTTGAGTTCTGGGGTTTCTGTGTCCCCTTGTTTTATGGTGACCCCAAGAGGTTCTGAGAACTTCTCCAGGGTTTCTTCTTCACTTTTGGGGTTTTTTGTCTTCTGAAGATGCTTTGGGCTCTGAGATCTTCTTCTGGGGTGGGTTCCTCTTTGGGTTTTGGGGTCTTTGTGTCTTCTCCTGCTTTTGGGGTGACCCCAAGAGGTTCTCAGAACTTCTCCAGGGTTTTTCCTTCAGTTTTGGGGCTTTTTATCTCCTGAAGATGCTTTGGGCACCGAGATTTTCTTCTGGGGTTCCTTCCACCCTTTCGGGGTGGATTCCTCTTTGGGTTTTGGGGTCTTTTGGGGTGACCCCAAGAGGTTCTCAGAGCTTCTCCAGGGTTTTTCCTTCTCCTTTGGGGTCACCTTGTCCCCACCTCCCTTCTTTGGGTTTTGGGGTCTTTTGTGTCTTCTCCTGGTTTTGGGGTGACCCCGGGAGGTTCTGAGAACTTCTCCAGGGTTGAACCCCAGGTTGTCCCCCTTGGTCCCCCCCATGGAGGTGATGGAGAAGCTGCTGGAGGGGCAGCTCCTCCCCGGGTGTTTCCTCATCCCAACTTCTTGCACCACCCAGCTTGGGACAGCTCGGGCAGGAAGTTGGGCAATGGCACTTCCTGGGTGGCCAAGGAGGGACCAGGGACTCGGGGGGGGGTGGTGATGGTGTCACTTCCCCATGAAGGAGGAGACCTTGGGATGAAGGGAGAGGTGATGGGGGTGACCATCAGAGAGATACCCCAATCCCTGAAGGTTCCTCCAACCCAAATGTTTGAAGGTTCCTCCAATCCCTGGAGGTTCCTCCAATCCCTGGAGGTTCCTCCAACCCCAATGTTTGAAGGTTCCTCCAACCCAATCCCTGGAGGTTCCTCCAACCCCAATCCCTGGAGGTTCCTCCAACCCCAATCCCTGGAGGTTCCTCCAATCCCTGGAGGTTCCTCCAACCCCAATGTTTGAAGGTTCCTCCAACCCCAATCCCTGGAGGTTCCTCCAACCCCAACCTTTGTTTCCTGTCCCCACCCCGCATGTTTCCAGGTTGGTGGATGTTTGACTACCCCATGGCCAACTCCACCTCCAACGCCTCCTCCTGGGGCGATTACTCCCTGGAGGACCTCGATGGCTTCCAAGTCTCTCACGGCCACCGCTTCATCCTCACCCTCTACGCCTTCATCTTCCTCTTGGGGGTCTTGGGCAACGGGGCCGTCATTTGGGTGACGGCCTTCGAGTTGCGCCGCACAGTCAACGGCGTTTGGTTCCTCAACCTCTCGGTGGCCGACCTGCTCTGCTGCTTGGCCTTGCCCTTCTTGGCCCTCCCCTTGACCTGGGACCACCATTGGCCCTTGGGTGGCTTCGCCTGCAAGCTCCTCCCCTCCCTCACCGTCCTCAACATGTTCGCCAGCGTCCTCCTCTTGGTGGCCATCAGCGCCGACCGCTGCGCCTTGGTCACCCGCCCCGTTTGGTGCCAGAACCACCGGACCTTGGGGGTGGCCCGAGGGGTTTGTGCCGCCGCTTGGTTCTTGGCCGGGGTCCTCACCCTCCCCTCCTTCATCTTCCGGACCCTTCGTTCCGACGACTTCTCCGAGAAGGTCACCTGTGTCTTGAGTTACTCCCTGGTGGGACCTCACCAGCGTCTCACCGAGGTGGCCGTGGCCGTCACCCGGTTCCTCTGTGGCTTCCTGGTGCCCTTGGTGGCCATCACGGGGTGTTACGGGTTCCTCCTCCTCCGAGTCCACACCAAAGGCTTCACCCGGTCCCGCCGAGCCCTCAAACTCATCCTGGTGGTCATTGGGAGCTTCTTCGTTTGTTGGTTGCCCTACCACGTGGTGGGCTTGATCTTGGCCTCCAGCCAACCCCAGAGCAGCTTCTACAAGGGTGCCCTGGAAGCCGACCCCGTGGTCGCCGGCGTCGCCTACGTCAACAGCTGCATCAACCCCATCATCTACGTCATCATGGGCCAGGACTTCAGGGACAAGTTCCAGAGGTCCTGGAGAGCCGTCCTGAAGGGCGTCCTCAGCGATGACCCCACCACTGCCACCACTGCCACCATGGGGGACACCAAGGCCAAGTGTCCCGTGGATGAGCAGAGCGTCAGCACCTTGGTCTGACCCAAGGGTGAAGGGTGCAGGAGGTCCTTGTGGCCACCACCCCCTTTTCCTCTCTTTCCACCCCAAAACGCTGATGCCACCTCCTTGGTGGCCCCTCCCTTGTCCCCCTTGGTGGCCCTTTCCCTTGGTGGCCCTCTCCCTGTCCCCCTTGGTGGCCTCAGGTGAAGAACCAGGAAGTTGAGGGTGAAGGGCCCAGGAGGTCCCCATGGCCACCACCCCCTTCTCCTCTGCCACTTCCCAATGCCACCTCCTTGGTGGCCCTTCCCTGGCCCCTTGGTGTCCCCTTCCCTGTCCCCCTTGGTGGCCCTTCCATTGGTGGCCCTTTCCTGTCCCCCTTGGTGGCCACTCCTTGTCCCCTTTGGTCGCCTCTCCTTGTCCCCATGGTGGCCCTTCCCTTGGTGGCCCCTTCCCTGTCCCCTTGGTGGCCCCAGGTGAAGAACCAGGAAGTTCCTCCCGTCCAATCACTGTTCTCCTTCTTGGGGGTTTCTGCTGTCTCCAGGGGGGTGACACAAATAAAGTGTCCCCAGAGTGGCCTGGGGAAGTCCTGGGGGGTTGTGTCACCTCCTGAGGGGGTGGCCCTGGGGGGGACCTGGGGAAGGCACTTGGGGACCATGATGGGGACATTGGGGACATTGGGGCTCAGGAGTTGTGAGGGGGGTTGGGGACACCAGGGAGAGCTGGGGAGGATTGGGGACAACAGGGACACTGGTGGCACTGGGGACAGTTGGGGACAATGGGGACAACAGGGACACTGGGAACACTGGTGGCACTGGGGACAGTTGGGGACACTGGTGGCAGTTGGGGACAATGGGGACATGGGACAGTTGGGGACACAGGGGACGACAGGGACACTGGGAACACTGGTGGCACAGGGGGCACGGGGGGACACTGGGGACACGGAGGGGACACTGGGGACAATGGGGAGGGACATGGGGGGCAGTTGGGGGACACTGGGGACACGGGGGGGGCACTGGGGGCAGTTGGGGACACTGGGGACAGCTGGGGACAACAGGGACATGGGACAGTTGGGGGCACAGGGGGAGACACTGGGGACAGTTGGGGACAATGGGACAGTTGGGGACATGGAGGGGACACTGGGGACAATGGGGACATGGGGCAGTTGGGGGCACTGGGGACAGCTGGGGACACTGGGGGGGTTCGGTTCGGGTCCCTCGGGTCCCATTGGGTTCGGCGCCTCCGTCCCCTCCGCGCAGCTCCGGGAAGGCCCCGCCCACCCCATGACCCCGCCCCCATTAAAACCACGCCCACTAAGGGACCACGCCCACCCCCGGTCCCGCCCACCGCCTCTCAGGCGCCCCCTGGCGGCCCCGGAGGTGAGCGCGGGGCGGGGCCTGGGACGGGACCGGAACCGGGACCGGAACCGGGACCAGAACCGGGACCGGAACCGGGACCGGAACCGGAGTGAGGGGAGGGGGGAACCGGGACTCAAAGGGGAGAATCGGGACCGGAAGGGGGGGGAACCGGAACCGAGACCGGAACCGGGGGAGGGGGCGGAACCGGGACCAGGGCGACCGAACCGGGACCGGGCGAATCGGTAGCGGAGAGGGAGAACCGGGACCGAAGGAGGAACCGGGACCGTAGGGGGAGAACCGGGACCGGGGAGAGGGAACCGGAACCCCCCCCAAGCTCCCCCCCCCCCCCCCATCCCAGCTCTGGAGATGCCGTCGGAGAAGACCCCGAACCCCCGGTACCGGGACCACCGGGACCGCCCCGCGTGGGACTGGGACTGCCCCGCCACTCGCCGCCGCTTGCAGAACCTTTATTTCCACGCGAGTTCTTCCGTCACCGCCCCCCCTGAGGACGTCACCGACTTTTGGGCTTTTTTCCGCCGGTTCCGCCGGTTCCGAAGCTGCAAAACCCAACAGGACCACGAGGAGGAGGAGGAGGAAGAAGAACCCGAACCGAACCCCTCCACCTCCTCCTCCCCTCTGGATCTCCCAGCCCGGTACCACCCCCGGTACCGCCTCAACCTCCGGGTGATCCCCCCGGACCCTTCCCGGGATCTCCGGATCCCACCCAAAAACCTCCGGGAATTCCTCGAGGCTTTTTCCCACTTTTGGGATTTCACCCAAAAACAAAACTTCACCAAACTCCTCAGGACCCAACGGGACCGCTCGGTTCTGCCCATCGCCCGGTTCCGGGCCCGGTTCTTGGAGCTGGTGGCCCGGCACCAGGTGGTGGTGGTGGCGGGGGACACGGGCTGTGGGAAATCCACTCAGGTCCCGCAGTTCCTGGTGGGTGCCGGGTACGGCCCCGTGGGCTGCACCCAACCCCGCCGCATCGCCTGCCTCGCCCTGGCCAAACGCGTGGCCATGGAGAGCTTCCAGCAGTACGGGAGGGAGGTGAGGGACTGGGGGCTATTGGGAGGGACTGGGAGCTACTGGGAGGGCCTCCTGGTTCCTCCCTGCCTTGGCATTCCTTGTTCTCCAAACCTTTTCCTTCCTCTCCAACCCCTTCTCCATCTTCTCCAAACCTCTTCCACGTTCTCCAGACCTTTTCCTTGTTCTCCATGTTCTCCAGACCCTTCTCCATGTCCTCCAAACCTCCTCCTTGCTCTCCAAACCCTTCTCCATCTTCTCCAGACCTTTTCCTTCCTCTCCAGCCCCTCCTCCACATCCCCCAAACCTCCTCCATGTTCTCCAGATCTTTTCCATGTTCTCCAAACCTCCTCCTTGCTCTCCAACCCCTTCTCCATCTTCTCCTTTTTCCATCTTCTCCAGCCCCTTCTCCATGTCTTCCAAGCCTCCTCCACGTTCTCCAGACTTTTTCCTTGCTCTCCAAACCCTTCTCCATCTTCTCCAGATCTTTTCCTCTCCAGCCCTTTCTCCATGTCCTCCAAGCCTCCTCCTTGCTCTCCACACCTTCTCCTTCCTCTCCAACCCCTTCTCCGTCTTCTCCAAACCTCTCCCATGTTCTCCAGACCTTTTCCTTGGTCTCCATGTTTTTCAGACCCTTCTCCATCTTCTCCAGCCCCTTCTCCGTGTCCTCCAAACCTCCTCCTTGCTCTCCAACCCCTTCTCCACATCTTCCAAACCCTTCTCCATCTTCTCCACACCTTCTCCTTCCTCTCCAGCCCCTCCTCCATCTTCTCCAAACCTCCTCCACGTTCTCCAGATCTTTTCCATGTTCTCTAAACCCTTCTCCATCTCTTCCAAACCTTCTCCTTGTCCTCTAAACCTCTTCCACGTTCTCCAGACTTTTTCCTTGCTCTCCAGCCCCTTTTCCACATCCCCCAAACCTCCTCCATGTTCTCCAGACCTTTGGCCTTGGAGAGCTTCCACCAGTATGGGAGCCAGGTGAGGCAACTGGGAGCTACTGGGAGGGCCGACTGGTTCCTTCCTGCGTTGCTATTCCTTGTCCTCCAGATCTTTCCCATGTTCTCCAAACCCTTCTCCATGTCCTCCAAACCTCCTCCTTCCTCTCCAGCCCCTTCTCCACCTCTCCAACCCCTTTTCCTTCCTCGCAACCCCATTTCCCTCCTCTCCAGACCTTTTCCTTCCTCTCCAACCTTTTTTCCACGTCCTCCAAACCTCCTCCACGTTCTCCAACCCCTTTTCCCTCCTCTCCAGCCCCTTTTCCCTCCTCTCCAACCCCTTCTCCATGTTCTCCATCCCCTTTTCCCTCCTCTCCATCCCCTTTTCCATGTCCTCCAACCCCCTTTCCATGTCCTCCAACCCCTTTTCCATGTCCTCCAAACCCTTTTCCTTCCTCTCCAACCCCCTCTCCATGTCCTCCAATCCTCCTTCTTGCTCTCCAACCCCATTTCCCTCCTCTCCAGCCCCTTTTCAGTGTCCTCCAAACCCTTCTCCATGTTCTCTACCCCATTTCTCTCCTCTCCAGCCCCTTTTCCTTCCTCTCCAACCTCTTTGCCATATCCTCCAAACCTCCTCCACGTTCTCCAGCCCCTTTTCCCTCCTCTCCAGCCCCTTTTCCATGTCCTCCAAACCCTTCTCCATGTTCTCCACCCCTGTTTCTTCCTCTCCAACCCCTTTTCCATGTCCTCCAAACCTCCTCCACGTTCACCACCCCTTTTCCCTCCTCTCCATCCCTTCCCTTCCCCTCCCTCACCACTTCCCACCCCATCCTCACCCCCTTTCCCTTTTCCCCTCTCCCAATCCCAGGTGGGTTACCAGATCCGTTTCGAGAGCACCCGTTCTCCTGACACCAAGATCCTTTTCCTGACTGAGGGGCTGCTGCTCCGACAGCTCCAGAAGGACCCAACGCTCCCTTCCTACCGCGTCCTCATCGCCGACGAGGTCCACGAGCGACACCTCCACGGGGATTTCCTCCTGGGAGTCCTCAGGCGCCTCCTCCCCTCTCGACCCGACCTCAAGTTGGTTTTGATGTCGGCCACCATCAACATCTCTCTTTTTTCCAACTATTTTGGGGGTGCTCCAGTGCTCCAGGTGCCTGGAAGGATCTTCCCCATCTCGGTGAGGAGCTTTCTTACCTCTTGCTTTCCGGAGCTTTTCCGTCTCCTTCCCACCTCCTCCTCCCTCTCCAAACTCTTCCTTTTCCTCTCCAAAATGTTCTCCACCTCCTCCTCCTTCCCCTCCACACCTTTCCCATCTCCTCCAGACCTTTTCCTTACTCTCCAAATCCTTTTCCATGTCTTCCAAACCTCCTCCTTGCTCTCCAGACCATCTCCATATTGTCCAGACCCTTTCCTTGCTCTCCAAACCCTTCTCCTTCCCCAACCCCCCTCTCCAAACCCTTTCTTTGTCCTCCAGACCCTTCTCCTTGTCCCAACCTCCAAACCCTTCTCCTTGTCCTCCAAACCCTTTCTTTGTCCTCCAGACCCTTCTCCATGTCCTCCAGACCCTTTCCTTTTTTCCAAACCCTTCTCCTTGCTCTCCAAACCCTTCTCCTTGCTCTCCAGACCCTTCTCCATGTCCTCCAGACCCTTCTCCATGTCCTCCAGACCCTTTCCTTCTCCAAACCCTTCTCCATGTTCTCCAGACCCTTTCCTTCTTCTCCAAACCCTTCTCCTTGCTCTCCAAACCCTTCTCCTTCTCCTCCAGACCATTCTCCATGTCCTCCAGACCCTTCTCCATATTCTCCAAACCCACCCTCCTTGCTCTCCATACCTCCTCCCTATTTTCCATCCCTTTCTCCTCTCTCTTGACCCAACCTGCACTTGATCTCCATGTTGACCACCATCAACATTCCACTTTTCCCCACTTATTTTGGGATGCTCCAGCTACCTGGAAAGCTCTTTCCCATCTCGGGGAGTCCCCAAGGTGGAAGTTTTTGGAGCTCAGCTTCTCCCTGGGGTCTCTCCAGACGCCCACAACTCCCTTGGCTTCTCCTCCTCCGTGTAGGTCATCTACCAACCCATCCCCAAGGAAGCAGCTCCTCCCACGGGCAGAGGGGAACGTTTGGATCCTCTTCCCTACCTCCGGGTCCTCCAAGCCATCGACCACAAGTACCCTCCAGAGGAACGTGGGGACCTCTTGGTTTTCCTCAGCGGCGTGGCCGAGATCGGCGCCGTCATGGAGGCCGCCCAGGTCTACGCCGCCCGCACCCAACGTTGGGTTGTCCTCCCCCTCCACAGCACCCTCTCCGTGGCTGAGCAGGACAAGGTTGGGTTCCTTGGGCAATCCCAGGGGGATTTGGAGCACTTCCCACCTTCTCCTTGCCCTGGGGTCACCCGTGGGGACGCTGGAAGGGCTTGGAAGCTCTTCCAGTTCCACCACTTCCCACCAAGCCCACCAACCTTCAACGCTGCCACCACTTCCTGGGAGAACCTCCCCAGCCTCAAAATTAAGGATTTTTTTCCTTATTTCCAACCTCAATCTCCAAGATTTAACCCATTGCCCCCTCTCCTCTCCTCTCCTCTCCTCTCCTCTCCTCTCCTCTCCTCTCCTCTCCTCTCCTCTCCTCTCCTCTCCTCTCCTCTCCTCTCCTCTCCCTCGCCTCACCTCTGCTTTGCCTCTCCTCACTTCTCCCTCTCCCTCTCCTCTCCTCGCCCTTGCCTCGCCTCTCCTCTCTCTCGCCTCTCCTCACCTCTCCCTCGCCTCACCTCACCTCACCTCACCTCACCTCACCTCACCTCCCTCACCTCCCTCACTCCCTCTCCTCACCTCACCTCACCTCACCTCACCTCACCTCACCTCACCTCACCTCACCTCACCTCACCTCTGCTTTGCCTCTCCTCTCCTCTCCTCTCCTCTCCTCTCCTCTCCTCTCCTCTCCTCTCCTCTCCTCTCCTCTCCTCTCCTCTCCTCTCCAAAGCCCCATCCCAGATTTTTTGAGCCCCTTCAGACCCAAATTTTTAAGGTTCTGAGCCCAACATAAAACCCTGATTGACCCAAACCCAACCTGGGGCTGAGGCACCATTGCCCCTTCTCCTCTCCCATGTCCAAAGCCCAATCCCAGATTTTTTTGAGCCCCTTCAGACCTTGGAGCTTGCTCTGAGGTCACCCTGGAGCCTTCTCCAGGCTGCACAATCCCAATCCCTCAGCCTGACTTCCCAGGAAGTGCTCCAGCATCCCAGGAGCTCTGTGTCCTTCTGATGGACTCAGTTTTCCAGGGGGGAGAAACCCCCCAGGACCTTCTGGTCCCAATTCTGCTCCTGCAGCCCAGGACCTGGTTGGTTCCTGGGTTCTGCTCCACCAAATCCTTCTCAATCCTTTCCCCTCCCAACCTCTGCTGGTGCCTGGGATTCCCTCCACCCAGAGGCACAACCTGGGGCTTGGGGATCTTCATGCCCCCATCCCACTTTTCCAGGGTCTCCCAAGTTGGAAAGCTCTGGGATTGAGGGATGGAGAAGTCGAGGGGTGGAGTGGGCAAGGAATTGGGTGGCTGGTGGCACTCCAGGAGTTGCGTGGCCAAGGGGAGCCCAGGGATGAGCAGAATCCCTCAATCCTGGAACTCGGTGCTCTTGGCATCCCCTTTTTTGGGTGATGGGATCCCTGCACCCCCTCTTGCTGCCCCCAACCCCCCCGTGCTCAACAGAAGGAAGTGAGGCCACCAAAAGGGACCTGAGGAGGTTGGAGCTGTCACCTCCTCCAGGTGCAGCACTGGTCCCAGTACCAACCAGAGAGGGGGTTCTTCCTCCTCCTCTTCCTCCTCCTCCTCCAGGTTTTTGATCTTCCTCCTCCTGGGGTCAGGAAGTGCATCCTGGCCACCAACATCGCCGAGACCTCGGTCACCATCGATGGCGTCCGCTTCGTCCTGGATTCTGGTAAAGAGTCCTCATTCCAGCACCTGGAAAGCCCCACCCTGAGCTTCCTTTCCCTTCCCTTTCCCCCTTCCCTTTCCCCCCTGTTCCCTTTCCCTCCTTCCCTTTCCCCCCTTCCCTTTCCCCCCTTCCCTTTCCTCCCTTCCCTTTCCCCCCTTCCCTTTCCCCCCTTCCCTTTCCCCCCTTCCCTTTCCCCCCTTCCCTTTCCCCCCTTCCCTTTCCCCCCTTCCCTTTCCCCCCTTCCCTTCCCTCTTCTGCCTAGGACATTCTCCATGTTCTCCAAACCCTTCTTCACGTACTCCAGACTCTCTTATTCCTCTCCAAACCCTTTTCCATGTTCTCCAGACCCTTCCCCACATTCTCCAGCCCCTCTCATTCCTCTCCAGCCCCTTTTCCATGTTTTTTACCCCATTCTCCAAACCCTCTCTTTCCTCTCCGGACCTTTCCGCGTCTTCTCCATCCCCTTCCCCATGCTCTCCGTGCCCTTCCCCATATCCTCCAGCCCTTCTCCAGCTTTTATTCCCATTCCAGGGAAGGTGAAGGAGATGAGTTACGACCCTCAGGACAAACTCCAAAGGCTCCAGGAGTTCTGGATCAGCCGGGCCAGCGCCGAGCAGCGGAAGGGACGAGCGGGCAGAACCGGCCCCGGCGTCTGCTTCCGCCTCTACTCCCAATCCGACTACGACTCCTTCCCCCCTTATCCTCTTCCAGAGATCCAACGGGTGGCACTGGACAGCCTGGTCCTCCAGGTGACCTTAAGGAGCAGCCCTCTGCCTGGTTTTGGGGGGATTTTGGGGGATTTAAGGAAATCTGGGGAGGGGAGGGCGTTGAAACGCGACCCCCGCGAGGGCTCTTGGGGACTTTGGGGAGACTTTTGGGGGTTTTGTGCCAAGTGGTTTCCCTCTTCCAGTTGAAGAACATGGGATTGGGAGACCCCAGGAGCTTCCCTTTCCTGGAGCCACCCCCTCCTGCCAGCCTGGAGACCTCCTTGAGGTACCTGAAGGAGCAGGGGGCTCTGGATGACTCCGAGGACCTGACGCCCATTGGGAACCTCCTGGCACAGCTCCCCGTGGATGTGGTGGTGGGTGAGTGCCCAGAATGCCCCAAAAACCTCCGTTTTCCCCCAAAAAAGCTGAGCTTTGCTCACCAGACAACCCCCATGGTTTGACGGTGCCTCCTCATGCCCCAAACACTTCAAAAACCTCAATTTTTCCCTCAAAAACCTCAATTTTCCCCCCCAAAAGCTGAGCTTTGTCTTCCTCGTGCCCCAAACACTCCAAAAACCTCAATTTTCCCCAAAAAACCTGAATTTCCCCCCAAAAAGCTGAGCTTTGCTCACCAGACAACCCCCATGGTTTGATGGTGCCTCCTCATGCCCCAAACACTTCAAAAACCTCAATTTTCCCCCAAAAAACCTCAATTTTCCCCCCAAAAAGCTGAGCTTTGCTCCTCCTCGTACCCCAAACACTCCAAAACCCTCAATTTCCCCCAAAAAACCTCAATTTTCCCCCCAAAAAGCTGAGCTTTGCTCACCAGACAACCCCCAATGCTTTGATGGTACCCCCTAACACCCCAAATACTCCAAAAACCTCAATTTCCCCCAAAAACCTCAATTTCCCCCCAAAACCCTCAATTTTCCCCCCAAAAAGCTGAACTTTGCTCTTCCTCGTGCCCCAAACACTCCAAAAACCCCAATTTTCCCCAAAAAACCTGAATTTCCCCCCCAAAACCTGAGCTTTGCTCACCAGACAACCCCCATGGCTTGATGGTACCCCCTAACACCCCAAACACTCCAAAAACCTCAATTTCCCCCCAAAAACCTCAATTTTCCCCCCAAAAAGCTGAGCTTTGCTCTTCCTCGTGCCCCAAACACTCCAAAAACCTCAATTTTCCCCAAAAAACCTGAATTTTCCCCCAAAAAAGCTGAGCTTTGCTCTTCCTCGTGCCCCAAACACTCCAAAAACCTCAATTTTCCCCCCAAAACCTCAGTTTTCCACCCAAAACTTGAGGTTTGCTCTTCCTCGTGCCCCAAATACTCCAAAAACCTCCATTTTCCCCAAAAAACCTGAATTTCCCCCCAAAAAGCTGAGCTTTGCTCACCAGACAACCCCCATGGCTTGATGGTGCCTCCTCATGCCCCAAACACTCCAAAAACCTCAATTTCCCCCCAAAAACCTCAATTTTCCCCCCAAAAAGCTGAGCTTTGCTCTTCCTCGTGCCCCAAACACTCCAAAAACCTCAAATTTTCCCTCAAAAACCTCAATTTTCCCCTCAAAAACCTCAATTTTCCCCCCAAAAAGCTGAACTTTGCTCTTCCTCATGCCCCAAACACTCCAAAAACCTCAATTTTCCCCAAAAAACCTGAATTTCCCCCCCAAAACCTGAGCTTTGCTCACCAGACAACCCCCATGGCTTGATGGTACCCCCTAACACCCCAAACACTCCAAAAACCTCAATTTCCCCCCAAAAACCTCAATTTTCCCCCCAAAAAGCTGAGCTTTGCTCTTCCTCGTGCCCCAAACACTCCAAAAACCTCAATTTTTTCCTAAAAAACCTGAATTTCCCCCCAAAAAGCTGAGCTTTGCTCACCAGATGACCCCCAATGCTTTGATGGTACCCCCTAACACCCCAAACACTCCAAAAACCTCAATTTTCCCCTCAAAAACCTCAGTTTTCCCCCAAAAAAGCTGAGCTTTGCTCACCAGACAACCCCCATGGCTTGATGGTACCCCCTAACACCCCAAACACTCCAAAACCCTCAATTTCCCCCCAAAAACCTCAATTTTCCCCCCCAAAAGCTGAGCTTTGCTCTTCCTCGTGCCCCAAACACTCCAAAAACCTCAATTTTCCCCCCAAAACCTCAGTTTTCCACCCAAAACTTGAGCTTTGCTCTTCCTCGTGCCCCAAACACTCCAAAAACCTCAATTTCCCCCAAAAACCTCAATTTTCCCCCAAAAAAGCTGAACTTTGCTCTTCCTCGTGCTCCAAACACTCCAAAACCCTCAATTTTTCCCTCAAAAACCTCAATTTTCCCCTCAAAAACCTCAATTTTCCCCCCAAAAAGCTGAACTTTGCTCTTCCTCGTGCCCCAAACACTCCAAAAACCTCAATTTTCCCCAAAAAACCTGAATTTCCCCCCCAAAACCTGAGCTTTGCTCACCAGACAACCCCCAATGCTTTGATGGTACCCCCTAACACCCCAAATATTCCAAAAACCTCAATTTTCCCCCCAAAACCTCAGTTTTCCCCCCAAAAAGCTGAGCTTTGCTCTTCCTCGTGCCCCAAACACTCCAAAAACCTCAATTTTCCCAAAAAACCTCAATTTCCCCCCAAAAAGCTGAGCTTTGCTCACCAGACAACCCCCATGGTTTGACGGTGCCTCCTCATGCCCCAAACACTTCAAAAACCTCAATTTTCCCCCAAAAACCTCAATTTTCCCCCCAAAAAGCTGAGCTTTGCTCCTCCTCGTACCCCAAACACTCCAAAACCCTCAGTTTTCCCCCCAAAACCTCAATTTTCCCCCCAAAAAGCTGAGCTTTGCTCTTCCTCGTGCCCCAAACACTCCAAAAACCTCAATTTCCCCCAAAAACCTCAATTTTCCCCCAAAAACCTCAATTTTCCCCCAAAAACCTCAATTTTCCCCCCCAAAAGCTGAGCTTTGCTCTTCCTCGTGCCCCAAACACTCCAAAAACCTCAATTTTCCCCTCAAAAACCTGAATTTCCCCCCAAAACTCTGAACTTTGCTCACCAGACCACCACCACTGGTTGCCTCCTCGTGCCCCAAACACTCCAAACCCTTCAATTTTCCCCAAAAAACCTGAATTTCCCCCCAAAAAACCTGAGCTTTGCTCACCAGACAACCCCCAATGGTTTGCTGGTTCCCCAAATGCTCCAAAATCCTCCTTTTTTTCCCCATTTTCTTCTCCACCCAGGAAAAATGTTGGTCCTGGGGGCGTTCTTTGGTCTCTCTGAGCCCACCCTGACGGTGGCCGCGGCGCTGAGCGTCCCTTCCCCCTTCCTGAGGAATTCCCACCCGGATCCCGACTCTGCTGCTGCCCGGAGATCCCTGGAAGATCCTCACGGAGACCCCCTGACCCTGCTCAACCTCTTCAACGAGTGGATCCAGGTGGGAATTCCTTGGGAATTGGGATGAATCTGGTGGGTTTTGGGAAATAAGGAGAAACTTGGGTCTGAGGATGTCCCGAGGTCTTCAAGGAGTGGATCCAGGTGGGAATTCCTGGGAAATAGGGAAAAACGTGGGGCTGGGGAGGTCCTGAGGTCTTCAAGGAGTGGATCCAGGTGGGAATTATTTGGGAATTGGGATGAATCTGGTGGTTTTTTGGAAATAAGGAGAAACGTGGGGCTGGGGAGGTCAGAAGGTCTTCAAGGAGTGGATCCAGGTGGGAATTCCTTGGGAATTGGGATGAATCTGGTGGTTTTTGGGAAATAAGGAGGAATTTGGGGTCTGAGGATGTCCCGAGGTCTTCCAGGAGTGGATCCAGGTGGGAATTCCTTGGGAATTGGGATGAATCTGGTGGGTTTTGGGAAAGAAGGAGAAATTTGGGGTCTGAGGAGGTCCTGAGGTCTTCCAGGAGTGGATCCAGGTGGGAATTCCTGGGAAATAGGGAAAAACGTGGGGCTGGGGAGGTCCCGAGGTCTTCAAGGAGTGGATCCAGGTGGGAATTCCTTGGGAATTGGGATGAATCTGGTGGTTTTTGGAGGAAATAAGGAGGAATGTGGGGTCTGAGGAGGTCAGAAGGTCTTCCACGAGTGGATCCAGGTGGGAATTCCTTGGGAATTGGGATGAGTCTGGTGTTGGGATGGTCCTGGCACAGGTGAAGTCGTCGCGGGGCGGGGGCTCCCGGCGGTGGTGCCGGCGCCGGGGTTTGGAAGAGCATCGGCTCTACGAGGCCGCCAACCTCCGGAGCCAGTTCCAGGTGAGGGGTTCCCCAAACTCCCCAAAGAATCCCCCATTTCCCCCCCCCCTACTCAACCCCTGGGGCCTCAACGACCCCTCCCCAACCTAGGAACTTCTCCGAGACCACCAACTAGTGGAGGAATCTCCCACCCAAGGTGGCGACGGCTCCGGCCGCCGGCGCCGGGAACGCCGGGAACTCCACCGCCTCTGGCGCTCCCATGCCGAGAGCCAAGGGAGGAAGAGGAAGGTGTTGAGGTTGGAGGAAGGAGCCAACGGGTCCTCTGGTGAAGAGGAAGAGCCCGGTGGCACCCAAGGGAAAGGAGAACGTGGAGTTGATATCCAGGTGAGCCCCAAGGCCTCCATCTTCTCCCTTCCCAGAGGTCGGATCTGGCCGTTTCGGTCTGTAATTCCCTCTTTTCTTCCTCCAGGATGTCAAGTTCAAGCTCCGACATGACGTGGAGGAGCTCCAGGCCATGTCCAGCTCAACCCTCACCTCCTCCCAGCTCCTTCTCCTCAAGCTCATCCTTTGCAGGGGGCTTTACCCCCAGTTGGCCATTCCTGACCCCCTCAACAGCGGCCGCAAAGACTCCGACCAGGTCCCTGCCCCATCCCACCTCTCCGTGGTGTCCCCAGCACCTCCTCCCTCTCTCCCCGACACCATTTTTCCTCTTTTCTTCCAGATTTTCCACACTAAAGCCAAGCAAGGTGTTGTCCTTCATCCCACCTCCATCTTCGCCGCCAACCCGGAGCTGCTCCTCCGCGAGGAAGGACCTGAGCACGGCGGCACCACCAAAGGTTTGGAGAACCCCAATTGTTGGAGGAATTGCCTTCTTCCACTCCTTGCTGGCTTTGGGATGCAGCAAATCCCGAAGGATGGGGTTGGGGAGAGGGTTGGGGTGAAGCTGAGGTGCCTCTTGCAGAGCCCAAGGAAGGGTTGAGCTCCCACCATCAGCTCCTCGCCTTCGTCTCGCTGCTGGAGACCAACAAACCCTACTTGGTCAACTGTGTCCGTGTCCCAGCTCTTCAGGTCAGCTCCTCTCTCCCCTCCTCATCCTCTCCAAACCCTCCAAGAACTTTCTCTCTGATTTTGGAGTTCTCTTTTTGCTTTTTCCTCCAGGTTCTCCTGCTCTTCTCCCGCTCCTTGGACACCAACGCCGACTGCACCCGGTTGGTAGCAGATGGGTGGTTGGAGCTCCACATTCCTGACCCCGATTCCGCCCTTGGACTCCTCTCCAGGGCTCTCCAGCTCCGTTCCACTTGGGAAAAACTCCTCCATCAACTCCTGGAAGGGCAAGGAGAGGAGTCAGGACGCCGACCCAGCTCCCGGGACATCTCTGCGCTCACTCGGAAGCTCCTGGAGTTCCTCCAGATGAAGGTGAGGTTGGGGCAGGAGGTCTTGGTGCCACCTCTGGTGGAGAGGAGGGGATGAGGGGGAGGAAACGTGGTTTCCCACCATCTCCTTGGCCTTTGGAAGGTGCCTCATGGCTTGCGTCAGCTCACGGCTCTGGAGAAGCAGAACCTCTACGTTGGGCCCCAAACGGTGGCGGCTTCTCCAAGGCTCCCAAAGCTCTTCCAAGAGCTGGAGATGAAACCTGACGAGGTGAAAGGTGGCCACAGGGTGACAGAATTTCTCACCTACAACTGCTTGGACGTGAGTACAACCCCCACCAGCCCTTCCAGCCCCTTTCTGGGAATATTCCAAAGGTTCCTCCTTGTTTTTCTTTCCCAGATGGACACGGATCTCTACAACGAGTGCCTGCGGAGCTTCTGGACGTGTCCCCACTGTGACCTCCACATGCCCTTCACCCCCATGGAACGCATGTGTCACGAGAGCTCCTGCCGACCACCCGAGGGTGAGATTTTCCCTTCCCAGAAGGAAAAAAATCATGGAAAAACCCAACCTGGAGAAGCCCACTTCATGGTCAGAGATGGGTGACGGCTTCGCCGGGCTGGCTTTGTCCCTAAATCCCACCCAAGGCCACGTTTGGTGAGGAGAAAAAGGCTCTTGGGGGGCTTGATTTTACCTCTAATCCCTTTTTTTCCCCAGATTCCTTGGAGGAACCATCCCAAACCTCCTCCAAGACCTCCAGCCTCCACCGGTCCTACCACTGTGCCATCTGCCAGCAGGATTTCACCTTCACCCCCACCGAAATCCTTCGGCACAAGAAGCAGCACCAGTGAGAGGGACCCCCGCCCCAAAGATGGTGCTGAGCACCCCGAGGTCCTCAGGGATCCCCTGGACACCCCCTTGGAATTTCAACCTCATCCCTGGGGCTGTGGAAAAAAGGAGAGCTGGGAAAAAGGATTTTGAGGAAAAATGATTGATTTTTGCCAGAGCTGGAGGAAGGGGCAGAGCTGGGAGGGTTTGCCCATCCCCACCAGGGTTATTTGTTTTGGGGTGAAAAAAAGAGGTTTCTAATTTACTCTGCACTGGGTTAAGAACTGGCTGGAGGGCCGGGCCCAGAGAGTGGTGCTGAACGGGGCTGCTTCCAGTTGGCGGCCGGTCACCAGCGGTGTCCCCCAGGGATCAGTGCTGGGCCCAGTTCTGTTCAATATCTTCATTGATGACTTGGATGAGGGGATTGAGTCCATCATCAGCAAGTTTGCCGATGACACCAAGCTGGGGAGAAGTGTTGATCAGCTGGAAGGCAGGAGGGCTCTGCAGAGGGACCTGGACAGACTGGAGAGATGGGCTGACTCCAATGGGATGAGCTTCAACAAGGCCAAGTGCCGGGTCCTGCACTTTGGCCACAACAACCCCATGCAGCGCTACAGGCTGGGCACAGAGTGGCAGAAAGGGACCTGGGAGTCTGGATTGCCAGGAAGGTGACCAGGAGCCAGCAGTGTGCCCAGGTGGCCAAGAAGGCCAATGGCATCCTGGGCTGGCTCAGGAACAGCGTGGCCAGCAGGTCCAGGGAAGGGATTCTGCCCCTGTGCTCAGCTCTGGGAGGCCACAGCTTGAGTCCTGTGTCCAGTTCTGGGCCCCTCAGCTCAGGAAGGAGATTGAGGTGCTGGAGCAGGTCCAGAGAAGAGCAAGGAGGCTGTGAAGGGATCCAGCACAAATCCTGTGAGGAGAGGCTGAGGGAGCTGGGGGTGTTGAGGCTGGAGAAGAGGAGGCTCAGGGGAGACCTCATCACTCTCTGCAACTCCCTGAAAGGAGGTTGGAGCCAGGGGGGGGTCGGGGAGGTATCAGTGGGATAAGAGGGCTTGGACTAAAGAATTTTTTCCTAATATCCAACCTAAACCTCCCCTGGCAGAGCTTCAGCTCTGCCAGGGGAGGTTTAGGTTGGATATTAGGAAAGGATTCTTTGCAGAGAGGGTGATCAGACACTGGAATGCCCAGGGAAGGAGTGGATTCTCCGTGTCTGGAGATCTTTCCAAAGAGCCTGGATGTGGCACTGAGTGCCATGGGCTGGGAACCACGGGGGGAGTGGATCAAGGGTTGGAGCTGATGAGCTCTGAGGTCCCTTCCAACCCAGCCAGTTCTATGATTCTATGATTCTAATTCCCTGGCACATTCCAGCAGGGAAAAAACTGGATGTAAATAGCAAGGCTGTGAGACTTTTTTTGGGCAATTCCAGGCAAAGCTGGAAGATGAGCTGACCTTTAGCAGCAGCAGGGATGCTCAGGTAGGATTTTTTTTTTTTTTTGAGGTTTGGGGGTGATTCTGGAGGTTTTGGGGGTGATTCTCCAGCTGCTGGAGAATGAATCTAAGCGTGGAATTTTTTAAAAACCAGACTTAAAAACCCCCACATTTAAAAATGTTTCGATTTGCAAAGGCCTCTCCTCAGGTTGGGGAGACAAGAGAAAAAATCTGGGTCTGGGGCTTACAAAAAAGTCCCTCCTGTCCCCAAAAAATCCCAAAACTACTCAGTTTTGTCTCAGTGACACTGGGACACTCGTGGGTGGCACTGGGACACTTGTGGGTGACACTGGACACCCACAGGTGACACTGGGATGCTCCTGGGTGGCACTGGGATACTTGTGGGTGACACTGCAGGACCCGTGGGTGGCACTGTGGGACCCGTGGGTGACACTGGGATACTTGTGGGTGACACTGAGACACTCGTGGGTGACACTGAGACACTCCTCTTCACCTTCCTGGCAATCCAGACTCCCAGGTCCCTTTCTGCCATTCTGTGCCCAGCCTGGAGCTCCCCATGGGGTTGTTGTGTTGAACCTCATCCCCTTGGGATCAGCCCAACTCTCCAGTCTGTCCAGGTCCCTCTGCAGAGCCCTCCTGCCTTCCAGCTGACCCACACTCCCCCCAGCTCGGTGTCATCTGCTAATTAATTAATTATGGACTCAATCCCCTCCTCTAAATCATCCCTAAAGACATTGAACAGCACTGGGCCCAGCACTGATCCCTGGGGGACACCACAGCCGCCATTTTGGACACCACAGCCGCCATTTTGAGGCAGCCCCGTTCAGCACCACTCTCTGGGTCTGTTCCAGCAGTTCCTGACCCATCCCAAAGTGCTCCTGGCTGATCCATGGGCTGACAGCTTTTCCAGGAGAATCCTGAGGGAAATGGTGTCAAATGCTTTGCCTTTTCTGCTGGGCAGTTTTGGGGTTGTTGTGTTGAACCTCATCCCCTTGGGATCAGCCCAACTCTCCAGTCTCTCCAGGTCCCTCTGCAGAGCCCTCCTGCCTTCCAGCTGACCCACACTCCCCCCAGCTCGGTGTCATCTGCTAATTAATTAATTATGGACTCAATCCCCTCCTCTAAATCATCCCTAAAGACATTGAACAGCACTGGGCCCAGCACTGATCCCTGGGGGACACCACAGCCGCCATTTTGGACACCACAGCCGCCATTTTGGACACCACAGCCGCCATTTTGATGCCGCCCCGTTCAGCACCACTCTCCGGGTCCGTTCCACCCGGTTCCTGACCCAGCACAGGGTGCTCCTGTCCAAGCTGCAGGCCCCCGTTTCTCCCCCCCTTTCCTCCCCCCCCATTCCTCCCCCCCATTCCTCCCCCCCATTCCTCCCCCCCATTCCTCCCCCCCATTCCTCCCCCCCATTCCTCACTCCCATTCCTCCTCCCCATTCCTCCCCCTATTCCTCCTCCCCATTCCTCACCCCATTCCTCCCCCCATTCCTCCCCCTATTCCTCCTCCCCATTCCTCCCCCCATTCCTCCCCCCATTCCTCCCCCCATTCCTCCCCCTATTCCTCCTCCCCATTCCTCACCCCCATTCCTCCTCCCCATTCCTCACCCCATTCCACATCCGATCTCTCCCATTCCCAGGAAAAAAAGGATGGAAAAACCCCCCCAAGCTGAGGCCAGGCCAGGGAGATCTCAGCGTGGAAAAAACCCGAGTGGACTCAGGGAAAAATTTTTTTATTTTTTGACAATAAATTCAAACAGGGGGTGAGAAGGGAAATAAAACCTCAGCCCCCTCCACACCCCCCTTGTCCCAGCTCCATCCTCATCCTCCTCAAACCTTTTGTCCCTGCAGGACCTGCCGGACCTGAATAAAAAAATCCCATCAGGTTTTGGGATGAGGATGAAGAGTGGGGGGGGGGTTTGGGGTCTGGAAAAAAAGGGGGGGATAAAGGACCCCCCCAAAACTCTCTGTACCTGTGAGATGGGAGCTGCTCTCCGGGCTGTGCTGAGCCCCAGCTGGGCCAGGATCCAGTTGTAGAAGTGCTGGGTGGAGGTGTAAACCCCGGGTTGCCGGGGTCTGGCACAGCCCTCCCCCCAACTCGTCACCCCCACCACCCAATAATAGTCAGCCTGGTTGTCCTTGCAGACCAGGGGGCCCCCGCTGTCACCCTGAAAAAGGGGGGGACACAAAGGGGTGACAAGGGGCAGAGGGGTCCATCCGTCCCCCCAAAATCCCTTGGATGCAGCTCAAGGGTTGGAGGATGGGGGGGGGGGGGGCAGAGGGGTCCCATCCCCGCCCCCCCAAAAAGATCCCAAGGGATGGAGGATGGGGAGGGGGGAGGTTCCAGGTTGGAGGAGGGAGGAAGAGGAGGGAGAGAGAGGAAGAGGAGGGAGAGGAGGAGGAGGAAGGAGGAAGAGGAGAAGGAGGAGGAAGAGGAAGAAGAGGAGGAGGAGGGGAGGAGTGGGGCTTGGCAAAGGGCTCCCTTTGGGGGGGGGGTTGGAAAAAGGACCAAGGGGTCTTTCTGGGGGGGTTCCCACCTGGCAGGTGTCGATGACCCCCTGGGCGTATCCCGCACAGATGTTGTGGGAGTGAATGGCCCCCCCGTACCACCAAGTGCTGTTGCAGCGCTTCAGATCGATGAGCTGCACCCGCGCTTCCTGCAGCATATCCCCGGCTCGTGCGGCTGGAAAACAGGGAAAAAATGAGGAGCCAGCAGCTCCCTGACACCCCCCCGACCCCCCCTGTGGGATCCCAGTCCCTGGAGGGATCAGGGAATCAGTGGGATGAGCATCCAACCCCTGAGCCGCTTCCAGCCTGGGGACCAGGAGGAGAATCCCAGTGCCAGGTGGGAAGAGCCCCCCGGGATCACTTCCATCTCATTCCCATAACATTCCTGCATCCTCACTGGTACCAGGTGTCTGAATCCACCCCCTCCCTGGGGAGCAAGGATTCCTTCCAAAATCCAACCGCAACCTCCGGGAGGCACCTGCTGGGGCTTCCTTCCTCCTCCTCCATCTCCTCCTCCTCCTCTTTTCCCATCACCTCCACCACCTCCTCCTTTTTCCTCCTCTACCTCCTCTTCTTCCATCTCATCTCCTCTTCCTCCTCCTCCTCCTCTTTTTCCAACACCTCCACCACATCCTCCTTTTTCCTCCTTTTTTTCCTCCTCCTCCTCCTCCTCTTCCTCCTCCTCTTTTTTCTCTTCTTCCTCTTCCATCTCCTCCTCCTCTTTTTCCACCACCTCCACCATCTCCTCCTTTTCCCTCCTCTTTTTCCAACACCACCACCTCCTCCTCCTCCTCTTCCTCTTCCTTTTCCTCTTCCTCTTCCTCCTCCTCCTTCTCCTTCTCCTCCTCTTTTTCCAACACCTCCACCACCTCCTCATTTTTCCTCCTCTTTTTCCTCCTCCTCCTCTGCTCCTCCTCCTCCTCCTCCTCCTATCTCCTCTTTTTCCTCTTCCTCTTCCATCTCCTCCTTCTCCACGTCCTTCTCCTCCTCTTTTTCCAACACCTCCTCCACCTCCTCTTTTTTCCTCCTCTTTTTCCTCCTCCTCCTCCTCCTCCACCTCCTCCTATTCTCCTCCTCCTCTCCTCTCCTCTCTCCTCTCCTCTCTCCTCTCCCTCTCCCGCCTCTCCCCTCCTCTTCCTCCTCCATCTCCTCCTCCTCCTCCTCCTCCTCCTCCTCCTTCCAGTCTCCCCAGCATTCCCAACTGGAATTAGGGATGGGGGGGATGTTTATTGCCCTCACATCGGGCCGTGGTGGCTCCCCAGCCGCTGATGAAGCAGTTGGTGAGCTCGTACACCCTCAGCGTGGCGTCGGGGACGCAGGCGAGCTGGATGTAGGAGCTGCACCAGACGGGCTGGTCCAGCTCCAGGAGGGCGATGTCGTTCCTCATCGTGGTGTTCTGGTACCGCTGGTGCATCACGAGCCTCCGGATGTTCCGGATCTGAGCCTCGGGACCCAACTGCGTCAACCGGGTGGCCCCGACAACCACCCGCCACATGGTGATGTATCTGGGGAGAGGGAGAGGAGAGAGGGGGAGAGGGAGAGGAGAGGAGGAGGAGATGGGAGAGGAGGAGGAGGAGGAAAAAGAGGAGGAAAAAGGAGGAGGAAAAAGGAGGAGGTGGTGGAGAAGGAGAGGAGGGAGAGGAAAAGGAGGAGGAAGAGGAGAGAGGGGGAGAAGGAGAGGGAGAGGAGGAGGAGGAGAAGAGAGGGAGAGGAGAGGGAGAGGAGGAGGAAAAAGAGGAGGAAAAAGGAGGAGGTGATGGAGGGGTTGGAAAAAGAGGAGGAGGAGGAGGAAGAGAGGAAAAGGAGGAGGAGGAGAGAGGGGGAGAGGGAGAGGAGGAGGGGAGAGGGGGAGAGGAGGAAGAAGAGGCATCAGCCCAGCTGTCTCCTGAGATGGTGCCCATTGGGCTGAGGGTGCCCAGGGAGCCTCCAGGATGGGAGGAGGATGGGAAAAAAAAAAGGGAAGAAAAAAAAAAATATAATAATAAAAAAAATTATATTAAATAAATAAATAACAATAAAATGGATAAAATATCGAAATAAATATAAAAATAAATAAAAGAATAAAAATCAATTAAAAATGAAAATAAACAAACAAATAAAAAAAAAACCCAGATACATAATGAAAACTATTGCTAGGAACAGGGATAAAGGGGCTGCTGAGTGCCCAGGGGATGCTCTGGGGGGGACATCCCCACCCCCCCATCCCCTGCTCCTCCTTACCTGGCTTTCCCGAAGCAGTGGGCGGCTGTCAGGACCCACTGGGGGGTGATGAGGGACCCCCCACAGACGTGTCCCGTGCCCAGCATCCAGGGGTTCTGGATGCTGACGATCCAGGGCCAGGACCCGGGCCAGGAAGACGAACCCCCCACCACTCGCCACTTCCCGTAGAACGAAGCCAGGGGCCGGAGCCCGCAGGTCCTGGAACCAGAACCTCCTCAGGTCCAGTCTTGGCCCCGGTTCTGCTGCTCCACACGGAGCTCAGCAACAGCTCCAGGGACAGGGCAGGGACAGGGGGATGGGGATCCTGGAACCCTGACCTTAAAGTTAATCCATAACCCTGACCCAAACCCTGACCCAAACCCTGACCCCAAACCCTGACCCAAACCCTGACCCTAACCCAGAGGGCACAGCAGGGCCAGAGGGATGGGAATGGGGATCCTGGAGCCCAAACCCTGACCTTAAAGTTAATCCATAACCCTGACCCCAAACCCTGACCCCAAACCCTGACCCCAAACCCTGACCCAAACCCTGACCCCAAACCCTGACCCTAACCCTGACCCCAAACCCTGACCCTAACCCTAACCCAGAGGGCACAGCAGGGCCAGAGGGACAGGAATGGGGATCCTGGAACCCGAACCCTGCCCCTAACCTTAACCATAACCCTGACCCTAAATCTAAACCCAAACCCTGACCCTAATATTAATTCCTATCCTTAACCCTAATTTAACCCAAAGTCTAAACCCTAACCTCACCCTAACTCTAACCCCAATATTAACCCCTAACCCCTACCAAACCCTAATTTAACCCTAACATTGATTCCTAACCCTAACCCCAAACCCCAACCCCATCCCTCACCCTGACTCTAACCCTAACATTAACCCCAAACCCAACCCCTACTTTACCCCAACCCTAATTCCAACCCCTACCAAACCTTAAGGTCACCCTAACCCTAACTGTAACCCTAATATTAAGCCCTAACCCCTACCCTAATTCCAACCCCAAACCCTAACCCCTACTAAACCCAAACCCTAATCCTAACTCTAACCTTAACATTAATCCCTAACCCTAATTTAACCCTAAATCCTGGACCCCAAACCCAAACCCCAAACCCTAACCCTGACCCCAACATTGATCCCTAACCCCAATTTAACCCTAAATCTAAACCCTAATCCTAACTCTAACCCTAATATTAATCCTTAAAGATAATCCTCACCTTAACATTCATCCCTAATCCTAACCCTAATCCCTAAACCCAAACCCTAACTCCAACCCCAAACCCTAACCCCAACCAAACCCTAATGTTAATCCCCAACTCTAGTCCTAATTTAACCCTAAATCTAACCCCAAACCCTAACTCGAACCCTAATATTAACCCCAAACCCTAACTTTAACCCCAACATTAATCCCTAACCCTAACCCTAATTTAGCCCTAAATCTAAACCCAAACCCTAACTCTAACCCTGATATTAATCTCTAACCCTAACCCCTACCCTAACCCTAATTCCAACCCCAAACCTTAATCCCTACCAAACCCTAACCCTAATCCTAATTAAACCCTAAACTTAAACCCAAACCCTAATCCTAATTAAACCCTAAACCTAAACCCAAACCCTAATCCTAATTAAACCCTAAACCTAAACCCAAACCCTAATCCTAACTCTAACCTTAACATTAATCCCTAACCCTAAATCCCATTTAACCCGAAATCCTGGACCCTTAACCCTAACCCCAAACCCCAACCCTGAACCCAACATTAATCCCTAACCCCTAAACCTAATTTAACCCTAAATCTAAACCCTAAACCAAACCCTAACCTGACCCTAACGTTAATCTCTGATCCTATCCCTAACTCCAACCCCAACCCCAAACCCCAAACCAGCCCTAACCAAACCCTAACTCTAACCTTAACAGTAATCCCTAACCCTAATTTAACCCTAAATCCTGGACCCCAAACCCAAACCCCAAACCCCAACCAAACCCCAACATTAATCCCTAACCCCTAACCCTAATTAAACCCTAAATCTAAACCCAAACCTAAATCTAACCCTAATTTCACCCTAAATCCTGAACCCTTAACCCAAACCCCAACCCCAAACCCCAACCTCACCCCAACCCTGACCCCACCATCAATCCCTACTCCTAATTTCACCCTAATTTCCCCCAAACCCCAAACCCCCCCCCAACCCCACTCCCCCCCGTCCCCACTCACCCACAGTTGTCCCAGGACCCACGCACGGGCCAGGCCAGGGCCAGCAGGGCCAGGAGCAGGAGCAGAGCCATGGGGACACCTGGTGGCCACCACCCCAAACCTGGTTGCCACGGGGACACCTGGTGGCCACGAACCGAACCCTAATAGCCACGGGGGCTGGTGGCCACGACCCGAGGGCTGGTGGCCACAAGGGCTGCTGGCTACAAGCTGAGAGCTGGTGGCCACAAGGGCTGCTGGCTATGACCTGAGGGTTGGTGGCCACGTCCCGAGGGCTCTGGTGGCCACGGTCCGAGGGCTGGTGGCCAGCTGAGCAGCAGTGGGTGCTGTGGCAGCAGAGGTCTGGGTGCCCCTGGCCACGGGGCTGATGTCACAGAGGGGTTGGGGTGCTGCTGGAATTCTGGGGGGGATTCCAAGGAGGGAGGGAGATGGAATGTGGGAAGGGGAAGGAAGGAAGGGGAAGGGGAAGGGGAAGGGGAAGGAAGGGGAAGGGAAGGGAAGGGGAAAGGGGAAGGGGAAGGGAAGGAAGGGGAAGGGAGGAAGGGGAAGGGAGGAAGGGAAAAGGAGGAAGGGAAAGGGAGGAAGGGGAAGGGAGGAAGGGAAAGGAGGAAGGGAAGGGAGGAAGGGGAAAGGAGGAAGGGGAAGGGAGGAAGGGAAAGGGAGGAGGGGAAAGGGAGGAAGGGAAAAGGAGGAAGGGAAAAGGAGGAAGGGAAAGGAAGGAAGGGGAAGGAGGAAGGGGAAGGGAGGAAGGGGAAGGAGGAAGGGGAGGGGAAAGGGAAGGAAGGGAAAAGGGAAGGAAAGGGGAAAGGGAAAGAGAAAAGGAAAGGGAAGGAGAAGGGGAAGGAGAAGGGGAAGGGGAAGGGAAGGAAAGGGAAAGGGAAAGGAAAGGGAAAAGGGAAAGGAAGGGAAAGGGAAAGAGAAAAGGAAAGGGAAAGGAGAAGGGGAAGGAGAAGGGAAGGGAAGGGGAAGGGGAAGGGGAAGGGGAAGGGGAAGGGGAAGGGGAAGGGGAAGGGAAAGGGGAGGGGGAGGGGGAAGGGGAGGGGGAAGGGGAGGGGGAAGGGGAAGGAAATAAAGGGGGGGAAAGGCTGCGTTGGGCAGCAGGAAAACTGGGATGGAGAAGGAAAAGAAGGGGAGCAGGATGGAAAAAGTGGGAAGCAGGAAAAGGAGAGGAAAAGGGACCTGGAAAGGGATGGAGGAAGAAGCAGCAGGAAGAGGGAAAGAGGAAAAATAGGGAAAGAGGGAAAATAGGGAGAGGGAGATGATGGAGAAAGGGTCTGGGATGGGCAGCAGGACAGAGGGAATGGAAAAAAAAACAGGGCTGAAAAGTACAGGGGAAAAAGGGCAGGAAAAGGAGGGAGAAAAGAAGCAGAGAGGGAAAGGGAGGGATGGGAAAAGCTGGGATATGGATGGAAAAAGGATGGGGGGTGATGGAGAGAAGGAAATGAGCAGGAGAAGGAGGAAATCCCAGAGGGAGAGGGAGAGGAGGGAAGGGAGAGGGATTGGGAATTCCCAGGAGAGAGAGGAAAATCAGGAGAGGGTGGAAGGATGGAGGGAAAAGGGGAGGGATGGAGAGGGGGAGGAAGAGAAGGAAAAGCATCGGAGAGGTTTAGGAGAGGGAGAGGAGGAAAAATGAAGAGGGAAAAGGAGCAGGAAAGAGGGAAAGGAAGGAAAAGGAAGGAGAAGTAAAAGGAAAAAGGAGGAAAATGAGGGAGCAGGAGGCAGGGAGAGGAAGGAGAGAGGGAAAAGAGGGAGAGCAGAGAGGGAAAGGGACACAGGGAGGGAGCTGGACATGGGGATGGGACACAGAGCTCCAGGGGACCAGGAAGGAGCACCCAAAAAAAGGGGCTGAGCACCCAAAAAAAAGGATTGAGCACAAGGAGGACTGACACCTGAGCACCCAAGGAGGGGACTGAGCACCCAAAAAGGGGATTGAGCACCCAAGGAAAGGGCTGAGCACCCAAGGAGGGGACTGAGCACCCAAGGAGAGGATTGAGCACCCAAAAAAAAGGACTGAGCACCCAAGGATGGGATTGAGCACCCAAGGATTGAGCACCCAATAAAGGGATTGAGCACCCAAGAAAAGGATTGAGCTCCCAAGGAGGGGACTGAGCACCCAAGGGGAGGATTGAGCACCCAGGGGGGTAACTGAGCACCCAAGGATTGAGCACCCAAAAAAAAGGATTGAGCACCCAAGGAAAGGGCTGAGCACCCAAGGATTGAGCACCCAATAAAGGGATTGAGCACCCAAGAAAAGGATTGAGCTCCCAAGGAGGGGACTGAGCACCCAAAAAGAAGGGTTGAGCACCCAAGGATGGGATTGAGCACCCAAGGAAAGGGCTGAGCACCCAAGGAGGGGACTGAGCACCCAAAAAGAAGGGTTGAGCACCCAAGGATGGGATTGAGCAACCAAAAAGGGGATTGAGCACCCAAGGAAAGGGCTGAGCACCCAAGGATGGGATTGAGCACCCAAGGATGGGATTGAGCACCCAAAAAAAAAGGATTGAGCACCCAAGGAAAGGGCTGAGCACCCAAGGAAAGGGCTGAGCACCCAAGGAGGGGACTGAGCACCCAAAAAGGGGATTGAGGACCCAAGGATGGGATTGAGCACCCAAGGAAAGGGCTGAGCTCCCAAGGAGGGGACTGAGCACCCAAGGGGAGGATTGAGCACCCAGGGGAATAACTGAGCACCCAAGGATTGAGCACCCAAAAAAAAGGATTGAACACCCAAAAAGGGGATTGAGCACCCAAGGAAAGGGCTGAGCACCCAAAAAAAAAAAAAGGGATTGAGCACCCAAGGAGAGGATTGAGCACCCAAGGATTGAGCACCCAATAAAGGGATTGAGCACCCAATAAAGGGATTGAGCTCCCAAGAAAAGGATTGAGCTCCCAAGGAGGGGACTGAGCACCCAAAAAGAAGGGTTGAGCACCCAAGGACTGAGCACCCAAAAAAAAGGATTGAGCACCCAAAAAAAAAAAAAGGATTGAGCACCCGAGAAGGGGATTGAGCACTCAAGGAGAGGGCTGAGCACCCAAGGGGAGGATTGAGCACCCAAGGGGAGGATTGAGGTGCTGTCCTGGTTTGGGCCAGGATAAAGGGGATTTTCTGTCTTGTCCTCTTGCTTTCAGCTCAGTCTCTTGGAAGCAGCTGCACTTGTTGAATTTAACAGCAAGTTTCTCAGTCAGTGTGTGCTCTGGGACTGATCCCACTCGATGTTTAGAGGTACTGCTGGAGCCTGGTGTGCAGAGCCAAGGACACTGCTCAGCTCTGAGGAACATTTTACCCTCCAGGAGGAAGAAAGAGATCCCACCTGGAGCCTCCTTTGGGGAGGAAGGGACAAGAGAGATGCCAGAACTGACCAAACAGAGGATTCCATCCCATCCACCTCATCCTCAGGAGAAATTTGAGGCATCACGAGGGCCAAGCCAGATCTCCTGGCCTGATCATAGAATCACAGAATCATAGAATAGGCTGGGTTGGAAGGGACCTCAGAGATCATCGAGTCCAACCCTTGATCAACTACCACCACAGTCACCAGACCATGGCACTGAGTGCCACATCCAGTCGCTTTTAAATGTCTCCAGGGACGAAGAGTCCACCACCTCCCCAGGCAGCCCGTTCCAATGCCTGATCACCCTTTCTGTGAAAAAATTCTTTCTCATCTCCAACCTAAACCTCCCCTGGCACAACTTGAGACCCTTTGTGCCCTCTTGTCTTGCTGAGAGTTGCCTGGGAAAAGAGCCCAACCCCCCCCTGGCTCCAACCTCCTTTCAGGGAGTTGCAGAGAGTGATGAGGTCTCCCCTGAGCCTCCTCTTCTCCAACCTCAACACCCCCAGCTCCCTCAGCCCTTCCTCACAGGATCTGTGCTGGATCCCTCCACCAGTTCCCTCTTTTGGACCTCAATCTCCTTCCTGAGCTGAGGGGCCCAGAACTGGACACAGGACTCAAGCTGTGGCCTCCCCAGAGCTGAGCACAGGGGCAGAATCCCTTCCCTGGACCTGCTGGCCACGCTGTTCCTGAGCCAGCCCAGGATGCCATTGGCCTTCTTGGCCACCTGGGCACACTGCTGGCTCATGGTCACCTTCCTGGCAATCCAGACTCCCAGGTCCCTTTCTGCCACTCTGCGCCCAGCCTGGAGCTCCCCATGGGGTTGTTGTGGCCCCAACCACATGGTGTGAACATCCGCACAAGAAGAACATAAAGATATCACCACCAACAGATAGTAAGAAAGTTCTGGCTGGGGTCTGATATCGCCTTGTAACAATATAATGAAGTCAGCAAGAACTGAGAAGGTAACGATGTTGTAACCTCCCCTTTTACTGCATAAATACCCCAAACCTTTCCCTTAACCCTCGGAACTCTTTGTCCAGTGCCAGCTGGGAGTTCCCCAGATCTGAAAATAAAAACCTTTGCTGTTTAAAGACTCAAAACTCTGTCTCTAAACTGTTTTGCTTGTCCTTTTTCGGCTTCAGGGTCAAGGGATCAGACCCAGCCAGCACGGGGTTAGGAAGGGCAGGTCCTGTCTGACCAACCTGAGCTCCTTTTATGATCGAGTGACCCAATGGTGGATGAGGGGAAGGCTGTGGATGTGCTCTGCCTGGACTTCAGCAAAGCGTTTGACACCATTTCCCTCAGGATTCTCCTGGAAAAGCTGTCAGCCCATGGATCAGCCAGGAGCACTTTGGGATGGGTCAGGAACTGCTGGAAGGGGCCCAGAGAGTGGTGCTGAACGGGGCTGCCTCAAAATGGCGGCTGTGGTGTCCAAAATGGCGGCTGTGGTGTCCCCCAGGGATCAGTGCTGGGCCCAGTGCTGTTCAATGTCTTTAGTGATGATTTAGATGAGGGGATTGAGTCCATAATTAATTAATTAGCAGATGACACCAAGCTGGGGGGAGTGTGGGTCAGCTGGAAGGCAGGAGGGCTCTGCAGAGGGACCTGGACAGACTGGAGAGTTGGGCTGATCCCAAGGGGATGAGGTTCAACACAACAACCCCATGGGGAGCTCCAGGCTGGGCACAGAGTGGCACAAAGGGACCTGGGAGTCTGGATTGCCAGGAAGGTGACCATGAGCCAGCAGTGTGCCCAGGTGGCCAAGAGGGCCAATGGCATCCTGGGCTGGCTCAGGAACAGCGTGGCCAGCAGGTCCAGGGAAGGGATTCTGCCCCTGTGCTCAGCTCTGGTGAGGCCACAGCTTGAGTCCTGTGTCCAGTTCTGGGGCCCTCAGCTCAGGAAGGAGATTGAGGTGCTGGAGCAGGTCCAGAGAAGAGCAAGGAGGCTGTGAAGGGATCCAGCAGAATTGCTGTGAGGAAGGGCTGAGGGAGCTGGGGGTGTTGAGGCTGGAGAAGAGGAGGCTCAGGGGAGACCTCATCACTCTCTCCAACTCCCTGAAAGGAGGTTGGAGCCAGGGGGGTTGGGCTCTTTTCCCAGGCAACTCTCAGCAAGACAAGAGGGCACAAAGGGTCTCAAGTTGTGCCAGGGGAGGTTTAGGTTGGAGATGAGAAAGAATTTCTTTATGGAAATTGTTTTTTTCAGGGTTATCCTCATCCTTGGTCTCCAGTTCTTTCAGTTTCTTCAGCAGTTCCCTTCGTTGCTTGTCTCCGAGTGCCAGTTCCTTCCTTGGTTGTTGCTCTATAGCAGGCACTGATGGTGTTGACAGGTGAAGCAGAGGATTAATTGATGGCAACTGTGGTCAAGAAGATAAATCAGGCATTGGAGGTGGAAAGGTGGCAGAGCAGTCGGGAGCCCTGGCAGGCAGGCACGAGGTGGGGAGTCTGCATTCCAGATTCCTCGCCCGTGTTCTCCGGCTTCTCTCCCTCTGGGTCCTCCGAGGATTCTGGTGGTGTTTTCGGTCGCTTTTGGTTTTGCTTCTCGGTCCCATTTTTGCTTTTCATCTGAACCCCAGGGTCAGATGGCAGAGTTGGCTGAGCTTGAATCAGTACAGTCCCTTCAGGTGCTGGTAAGGGTATTTTAGGTGTCTCAAATAACTGTTTAGAGGTCAAGTCCATATTTTCAGCATTCATTGGTACTGGTAGATCAGGCGTTAAGGCAGCAAATGCTGAGGCTGCTGCTGACCTCTCACTTTTCATTTCTTTTAAGGCTTCTCTAATCAGTTTCCAAAGTAACGTTAAGCATTGTGCCTCTTTATCTCCTTCGATACTTTTATCCCATAGGGCAATACCTATGGCTTCCCAAGTAGGTAACTCAAAACCAGTACCCATCGAGGGGATCCAGTCTCTATCCCGTGCCCATTTCAGTAATCCACGTAAGGTCCTGCCTTCGTGTGATAAATCTCTCTTAGAGAGAATACATTGGAGGAGCTTAACTACTGCCTCTTCTTGTTGTACATCAGAGTGTAGACCCCATCTCCTCCCCAGCCGCTCACCTGATCAGGGCAAGATTCTTCAGTTCCAAGCTCGTTTATTCCGTAGCCGGGCACCAGCTACACAGACTGCCAGGGCAGCAATCTCCTTTCGGCTGGCTTCTCCGCTCCTCTCTCATCCCAGCTGTCTTCATCACTCCTGGAAGCAACAGTGAGAGGGTCCCTGTTTGGGCACCAAATGTAGAAAAAAATCCGTGGAGGCTGAAGGACACCACGGAGTCACCAAGATGGTTGAAGTGAAGTCGTCCATTAACAATTCACACTGGCTTTCTCTAGAGCCCTTGTTCATATAACGATATCTTGCAGGTGGCTGTATCTTGGTCACAAGTCCTGTTCTCACAGAACTTCTGCTGGTTGCATCATTACTCTGCTATTCTTGTATTCTGCTGCCAGCTCCCTTATCTTCTTCCCATAGCTCGTCTCTCAGTAACCTTGAAGCTAGGTCTCAAGGCCCTTAGCTTACTCTAGCTAAAGCTAAATAGTCAGGATTGCTCACGTCTGCTTTCTTCCAGACAGTTTCCCAACACTTATCTGGGAAAAAAAAAGATGTCCAAGCATGGAAACTCTCAAGCTTGACCGTGCCCCTTCATTTCTGGTGATGGCTGAGGTGGGTCTGGTGGTGAGAGATGAGATCGCAGCTCTGGTAAAAACTCTTCTCACACTGGGAGCAGCTTTACGGTCGTTCACCCCTGTGGTGTCGCTGATGTATCAACAAGTGGGAGCTTCTCCTGAAGCTCTTCCCACACTCAGGACACTTGTAGGGACGTTCCCCTGTATGGATCCGTAGGTGTATGGTGAGATTTGATTTGCCTGCGAAGCCCTTCCCACAGTTTGGACACTCATATGGACGTTCCCCTGTATGGATCCGTAGGTGTCGGGTGAGACTCGAGTTGGCTGTGAAGCCCTTCCCACAGTTTGGACACTGATATGGATGTTCCCCTTTATGGATCCGTAGGTGTCGGGTGAGATTCCAGTTGGTTGTGAAGCCCTTCCCACACTGGGGACACGTGTAGGGTTTTTCCTCAGTGTGGACATGTTGGTGATTAATCCAAGAGGTGCTGCTGCTGAGGGCTTTCCCACAGTGAGTGCAGGGATACAACTTCTCTCCTGTATGGGTGCGGTGATGCTGTGATAAATTGGAACTCTGGGTAAACCCCTTCCCACACTCCAGACACTTATAGGGTCTCTCTCCTGTATGGATCCGTTGATGCTGTGATAAATTGGAACTCTGGATAAACCCCTTCCCACACTCCAGACACTTATAGGGTCTCTCTCCTGTATGGATCTGTTGATGCTGTGATAAACTGGAACTCTGGGTAAACTCCTTCCCACACTCCAGACACTTATAGAGTCTCTCTCCCGTGTGGATGCGACGATGCTGTGATAAACTGGAACTCTGGCGAAACCCCTTCCCACACTCCAGACACTTATAGGGTCTCTCTCCTGTATGGATCCGTTGATGCTGTGATAAATTGGAACTCCGGGTAAACCCCTTCCCACACTCCAGACACTTATAGGGTCTCTCTCCTGTATGGATCTGTTGATGCTCTGATAAATTGGAACTCCGGGTAAACCCCTTCCCACACTCCAGACACTTATAGGGTCTCTCTCCTGTATGGATCTGTTGATGCTCTGATAAATGGGAACTCTGGGTAAACCCCTTCCCACACTCCAGACGCTTATAGGGTTTCTCTCCCGTGTGGATGTGGCGATGCTGTGATAAACTGGAACTCTGGATAAACCCCTTCCCACACTCCAGACACTTATAGGGTCTCTCTCCTGTGTGGATGTGGCGATGCTTTGATAAATGGGAACTCTGGGTAAACCCCTTCCCACACTCCAGACACTTATAGGGTCTCTCTCCTGTATGGATCCGTTGATGCTGTGATAAATTGGAACTCTGGGTAAACCCCTTCCCACACTCCAGACACTTATAGGGTCTCTCTCCCGTGTGGATGAGGCGATGCTGTGATAAATTGGAACTCTGGGTAAACCCCTTCCCACACTCCAAACACTTATAGGGTTTCTCTCCTGTGTGGATCCGTTGATGCTCTGATAAATGGGAACTCTGGCGAAACTCCTCCCCACACTCCAGACACTTATAGGGTCTCTCTCCCATGTGGATCCGTTGATGCTGTGATAAACTGGATCCCTGGGTAAACTCCTTCCCACACTCCATACACTTACAGGGTCTCTCTCCCGTGTGGATGCGGCGATGCCGTGATAAATGGGAACTCTGGGAAAACCCCTTCCCACACTCCAAACACTTATAGGGTTTCTCTCCTGTGTGGATCCGTTGATGCTCTGATAAATGGGAACTCTGGCGAAACTCCTCCCCACACTCCAGACACTTATAGGGTCTCTCTCCCATGTGGATCCGTTGATGCTGTGATAAACTGGATCCCTGGGTAAACTCCTTCCCACACTCCATACACTTACAGGGTCTCTCTCCCGTGTGGATGCGGCGATGCCGTGATAAATGGGAACTCTGGGAAAACCCCTTCCCACACTCCAAACACTTATAGGGTTTCTCTCCTGTATGGATCCATTGATGCCGGATAAAATGACTTCTCCAGCTAAACCCTTCCCCGCAGTCAGGGCAGGTGTAGGACATGGTGCCTGTGTGATGGTGTCACCGTTGGACCAGATCCGAGCTGTCGCTAAACCGTCTCCTGCAGTCAGGACATCTCTGGGGTCTCTCACCCCGATGGATTTTCTGATGCTGGAGGTGGGCCAAGAGGATCCTAAACCTTTTCCCACATTCCTGGACGATGTCAAATGCTTCTCCTGGATGGTTTCAATGATTTCTCAGTAATGACCAAAAGCTGTCTGATCTTTGGGGTACCCAGAGAGGTTTATGCCCAGATGGAGTCACCCCGTGCCTGTGAAAGAAGCCATAGTGCAGTGACAAAGTAGGGGTGGGCTTTTTGTGGGGTGAAGGCAGCCAAAACCTACATCAGTCCTCCTGTGGGTGAAACTGGAGTGTGAGGTGGAATGAGGAGGTTTCCCATAGAGGTGGACACCCACTGCTCATCCTTTACTTCATCTTTAGGTATTATACTGGCACCTAAAACTCAAAGGGGAACTGGCTGGGGTGCAGGGTACTGGGGTTGTGAGCCAGTCCTGGTGTGATTTGGGATCACTCATTTCAACTTACACTCCATGAGATATTTTAGTTCTCCCCTATTTCTGTCAACAACCCTTGAGGTGATTTAGGGATCCTTTCGTGCCACCAAACATCTCTGGTATGATTTAGTGTTCTCCACTCTGGCATCCAATCCCCACCATGACCTGGGGTTCTCCCATCACACCCACATGAAGGATGAGCTGTCATCCACTGGGATGAGTTTGGGTCCCCAGAGATGTTCTGGGAGTCCCCGACAGTGGCTTCTGAGGCCCAGGATTATTAAGCCCCTTAAAGTATTCTGGACTTGCAATCGTTACCCCTGGCTCCAGGGTGATTTCAGGGTCCCCACTTGCAGCCCCCAAACCGTTGGGATGACTTTGGGATCCCCTATCACAGCCCTGCAAGCCAGAAGGAGTTGGGAATGCCCGGGTGAGGTGGGGGAGAACCAATCACAGCTCCTCCACCCTCCTTAAAAAGTTGGGGGGTCACCAATCCCACCACCCTCACCCTGGGGATAAGTTTAGTTCTCCCCTCTCACCCATCCCCCTCCCTCCTCCATCTTCTGCTGCTCTCCCCCAGTTTGGGCAGTACTGGGATAACCACCCCCCTCCCATCACCTCCCATCACCTCCCGGTACCTGCAGGGGAGGCACAGCCCAGGTCGGTGGGGAAAGGGGGGTGATGCTCTGGTGGTCACCAGTTGGGGGGTCCCGGCTGCGGGGCGGGGGGTGTGGGTGCAGCCCCGGGGCGAAGGAGCGAAACCTCCCGGGAGCTGCAGCGCGATCGCGGGAAGCGGCGGGGGGAGGAAGAGAAGGTGGGGAGGGGGCTCGGGGAGGAGGGACCCGACCTGGGGGTGAGGTTGGGAGTTGGCAGGGGACGGGACACCAGGGTTGTGTCCTGGGGGGTTTGGGGACATCAGGCTTGTGGCATGGGCAGGGGGAGGGGACACATCACAGCTGGGTGGTGCTGACCTGTGGCAAATCCGCGGAGGCTGAAGGAGAACACGGAGTCACCAAGATGGTTAAAGTGAAGTCGTCCATTAACAATTCACACTCTTTCTCTAGAGCCCTTGTTTATATAACGATATCTTGCAGGTGGCTGTATCTTGGTCACAAGTCCTGTTCTCACTGAACTTCTGCTGGTTGCATCATTACTCTGCTATTCTTCTTTTCTGCTGCCAGCTCCCTTATCTTCTTCCCATAGCTCGTCTCTGTCACGGTTTAACACTGGCCCGGCAATTAAACCGAATAACAGATGA
The DNA here is from genome assembly GCA_023079485.1 of Archilochus colubris. Taxonomy (NCBI): domain Eukaryota; kingdom Metazoa; phylum Chordata; class Aves; order Apodiformes; family Trochilidae; genus Archilochus; species Archilochus colubris. Next base: position 19,914,757 of record CM041114.1, on the reverse strand, counting down.
TCTCTATTAATCTCTCTCTCTCCTTGATAGAGAAAGGAGAGAGAATAAGGGAGAGAGACTGATGGGTTGGAAACTAAACTACACAACTTTAATGAAACAGTAATGGTAAATAGGTAAAATTACTAAATATATACAAATATACAGGAAAATGGAAACCACATTCCTCCCCCCTCTCCCCCAATAACACTCACGTCACCACCGAGGCTGCAGGGCAGCCCTGGGAAAGTCCAGGCTGGACTCCTGGAGTCGGCAGCAGTCGGGAACCGGAGGCAGGAACACACAGATATGGGCTGGTACGGATCAGGACCACAGGCAGACGAACGGACAGGATCCTTCCAGGATGCCGGGAGAAGGAAAGCAGGAAATCAGGAAAAGATCTGGCTCGGCCCTCGTGATGCCTCAAATTTATACTGAGTGTGACGTATATGGGATGGAATACTCTGTTTGGTTAATTCTGGCATCTATCTTGTCTGTTCCTCCCTAAAGGAGGGCTCAGGTGGGACCTCTTTACTCCTTCTGGAGGATAAAATGTTTTCCTTAGAGCTGATAAGAGTCCTTGGCTCTGCATACCACTCTCTGGCAGTAACTATAAACATCAAGTGTTATCAGTCCTAGAAGCACACACTGCATGAGAAACTTGCTGTTAATTTCAGCAAATGCAACTACTTACAAGGGACTTAGCTAAAAGCAAAAGTACAGAAACAGAAAATCACCTTTATCCTGGCCCAAACCAGGACACCCCCCTTTTCCCTTTCCCCTTTTTCTCTCTATTTCCCTTCCCCTCTTTCCCTCCCCTTCCCCCTTTCTCCCCTTTTCCTTTTCCCCCTTTTCCCCACTTCCATTTCCCCCACCCCCCCATTTCCTCTCCATTTCCTCCCCATTTCCCCCATTTCCCCCCCATTTCCCCATTTCCCCCATTTCCCCCCCATTTTGCCCCCCATTTCCCCCCCATTTCCCCCCATTTCCCCCCCATTTCCCCATTTCCCCCATTTTCCCCCCCATTTCTCTCCATTTCCCCCCCATTTCCCCCCCATTTCCCCCATTTCCCACTTCCCCCATTTCCTCCCATTTACCCCCCATTTCCCATTTCATTTCCCCATTTCGCCCCCTTTCCACCTTTCCCTCCTTTTCCCTTTTTCCCCCTTTTCCCCCCTTCCCCCTTTCCCCCCTTTTCCCCCTTCCCCCTCCTTTCTCTTTTTCCCCCTTTTCCCCCTTCCCCCCTTCCCCTCTTTCCCCCCTTGCCCCCCTTTCCCCCTTTCCACCTTTCCCTCCTTTTCCCTTTTTCCCCCTTTTCCCCCCTTCCCCCTTTCCCCCCTTTTCCCCCTTCCCCCTCCTTTCTCTTTTTCCCCCTTTTCCCCCTTCCCCCCTTCCCCCTCCTTTCTCTTTTTCCCCCTTTTCCCCCTTCCCCCCTTCCCCCTTCCCCTTTCCTCCTTTCCCCCCATTTCCCCCATTTTCCTATTTCCTTCCTGTCCAAAACCAGGTTTTTTTCCCCCAAAATTCAATGGTTTTTCTCTTTTCCCAGCGGGTGCCCCTCAAGGGCTCCTCCCCCCCCCCTCAGGACCCCTCGAAGAAAGGACCCGGAAAGGGGGGGGCTCTGCCAGGTAAAGGGGGGGTCAGGGGGGGTTCCCCTTTTTTTTTTTAGTTTGTTTTTGGGGGGGCTCCCTTCTTTTTTATTCTTTTTTTTATTTAATTATTTCCTTTTTTTTATTTCCTTTTTTTTTATTTCCTTTTTTTTATTTCCTTTTTTTAAAAAAAAAAATTTTGGGGGGGGGTTCCCTTTTTTTTTTAATTCTTTTTTTTTTTTTTTCTTTAGGTTCAGGGAGGGTCCCCCTGGAACCCAGCTCCATCCCTGCCCCTCTGTCACGGTTTAACACTGGCCCGGCAATTAAACCGAATAACAGAGGCTCTCTATTAATCTCTCTCTCTCCTTGATAGAGAAAGGAGAGAGAATAAGGGAGAGAGACTTATGGGTTGGAAACTAAACTACACAACTTTAATGAAACAGTAATGATAAATAGGTAAAATTACTAAATATATACAAATATACAGGAAAATGGAAACCACATTCCTCCCCCTCTCCCCCAATAACTCTCACGTCACCACCGAGGCTGCAGGGCAGCCCTGGGAAAGTCCAGGCTGGACTCCTGGAGTCGGCAGCAGTCAGGAACCGGAGGCAGGAACACACAGCTATGGGCTGGCACGGATCAGGACCACAGGCAGACGAATGGACAGGATCCTTCCAGGATGCCGGGTGAAGGAAGGGAAGCAGGAAATCAGGAAAAGATCTGGCTCGGCCCTCGTGATGCCTCAAATTTATACTGAGTGTGACGTATATGGGATGGAATCCTCTGTTTGGTCAATTCTGGCATCTATCTTGTCTGTTCCTCCCTAAAGGAGGGTTCAGGTGGGACCTCTTTACTCCTTCTGGAGGATAAAATGTTTTCCTTAGAGCTGATAAGAGTCCTTGGCTCTGCACACCAGTCTCTGGCAGTAACTATAAACATCAAGTGTTATCAGTCCTAGAAGCACACACTGCATGAGAAACTTGCTGTTCATTTCAGCAAATGCAACTACTTACAAGAGACTTAGCTAAAAGCAAAAGTACAGAAACAGAAAACCACCTTTATCCTGGCCCAAACCAGGACATTCCACCCCTTATTCCATACCATTTGCGTCATGCTCCAATCATTACTAACTCTTAAACATATTATACAAAAATTATTATTATCTCTGTGTGCTAAAAATCACTAAGTAATTCAGTCTACAATTGCAGATGTTCATCTATTGTAGCAGATTCTCAAAAGAAGGACCAGTCTTCACAGTTCATGTCCATGGTCCACAAGTTGCAGGTTGCAGATGGTAATTTCAAGGAAGTTACTGGATGTCAGCCGATGAACCTAGTTCTGATTTCATCACCACAAAATCATCCTGAAAAACACTCATAGAACACTGTTAGTTTATGCAACAGTTCACATAACAGTAGTTATGGTGGGATACAAGTTCATGACTCCCAAAGAGTCCATGCATTACTGATTAAGCTAGACAAGCAGAAATTAGGAATTCTCACCTAGTGTTAGATTCCCTTGTGGTACACATTGTACTTCTCCATCTTTCATCATCACCCACCAAGTGTGTCCAGGCCCTTGAGCGAAAGCAACCCCACGAATGGGTTTGCCTTTGCCCGAGGCAGGATAAACCCAAACTGTTTTCCCCAGCAGATTCTTCTCATGCACCACAGGCACTTTGTCCCCATCTACTGTGTGTAGAAGATCTGACTGAGCAGGACCAGCTCGATTGATGGAACCCCTGGTATTAACTAACCAGGTAGCTTTTGCCAAGAGCTTGTCCCAGTTTTTGAAAGTTCCACCACCCATTGCTTTTAAGGTAGTTTTTAACAGACCATTGTACCTTTCAATTTTACCTGAGGCTGGTGCATGATAGGGGATGTGGTATATCCACTCAATGCCATGTTCTTTGGCCCAGTTATTTATGAGACTATTTTTGAAATGAGTTCCATTATCTGACTCAATTCTCTCTGGTGTACCATGTCTCCACAAGACTTGTTTCTCTAGGCCCAGGATAGTGTTCTGGGCTGTGGCATGAGGCACAGGATATGTTTCCAGCCATCCTGTACTTGCCTCCACCATTGTAAGCACATAGCGCTTACCCTGGCGGGTTTGAGGCAGTGTGATGTAGTCGACTTGCCAGGCCTCCCCATACCACAGAGGTTTCAACCTTTTAGCTTGCTTAATTGCAGCACATATGTCACAATCGTGGATAACCTGCGCAATAGAGTCCAAAGATAAATCCACCCCTCGGTCACGAGCCCATCGATACGTTCCATCCCTGCCTTGATGACCTGAAGCATTGTGGGCCCATTTGGCCAAAAACAGTTCACCTTTATGGTCCCAGTCCAGATCTATTTGGAACACTTGAGCAGCCTCATCTGCTCGTTGGTTGTTTCCATGTTCCTCGGTAGCTCGATATGAAGGTACGTGGGCATCTACGTGACGCACTTTTACATCAAGTTTCTCTAACTTAGCAGCAATGTCTTTCCAGAGTTCAGCAGCCCAGATAGGTTTATCTCTACGTTGCCAGTTGCTTTGCTTCCACTGCTTTAACCAACCCCATAAGGCATTTGCTACCATCCATGAGTCAGTATAGAGATAAAGTCTCGGTATCTTTTCTTGTTCAGCAATGTCCAAAGCCAATTGGATGGCTTTTACCTCTGCAAATTGACTTGATTCACCATCTCCTTCATCTGTTTTTGCAACTAGTCGTATAGGATTCCATACGGCAGCTTTCCACCTTCGATGGCCTCCTACCAGACGACAGGATCCATCAGTGAAAAGAGCATATTGTTTCTCACTCTCTGGTAGTTGGTCGTATGGTGGGGCTTCTTCAGCCCGTTTTACCACTTTTCCTGGTGGCATTCCAAAGTGTTTGCCTTCTGGCCAATGTGTTATTGCTTCTACAATTCCTGGACGATTGAGTCTTCCTATCCTAGCTCTCTGTGAGAGTAAAGCAATCCATTTACTCCAGGTAGCATCGGTAGCATGATGGGAAGATTCTCTACCTGTGTACATAAAACCCAGCACAGGTAATCGTGGCACTAGGAGGAGCTGTGCTTCAGTACCAATCACTTCTGAAGCAGCTCTAACTCCTTCATATGCGGCCAGTATCTCTTTTTCAGCAGCTGTGTAGTTGGCTTCGGAGCCTTTGTAGTTTCGACCCCAAAATCCTAGAGGTCGGCCTCGAGTCTCTCCTGGAGCTTTCTGCCAGAGGCTCCATGAAGGACCATCACCTCCACCTCCGGTGTAAAGAATATTTTTGATGTCTGGCCCTGTTCGAATTGGTCCAAGGGCCATTGCCTGCACAATCTCCTGTCTAATACCCTCAAAAGCAGCTTGTTGTTCTGAGCCCCATTTAAAGTCTTTCTTCTTCCAGGTAACCTCATAGAGAGGTTTCACAATCTGATTATAAAAAGGAATATGCATCCTCCAGAAACCAACAGTTCCTAAGAAGGACTGAGTTTCCTTTTTGGTAGTTGGTGGGGCCATAGCTGTTATTTTGTTAATCACGTCCATTGGGATGTGGCGACGTCCATCTTGCCACTTAACTCCCAGAAACTGTATCTCTTGTGCAGGTCCCTTAACCTTGCTCCTTTTAATAGCAAAACCAGCCTCTAGGAGGATTTCAATTATCTTCTTACCTTTCTCGTAGACTTCCTTTGCTGTGTCACCCCACACAATGATGTCATCGATGTACTGTAGATGTTCTGGAGCTCCACTCTTTCCCAAGGTATCATGGATCAGTCCATGGCAGATGGTAGGACTGTGTTTCCACCCCTGGGGCAGTCGATTCCAAGTGTACTGGACACCTCTCCAGGTGAAGGCAAACTGTGCCCTGCATTCTGGTGCTATAGGAATAGCAAAAAATGCCTTAGCAATGTCAATAGTAGCATACCACCTGGCTGCCTTTGACTCCAGCTCGTACTGAAGTTCTAGTATGTCCGGCACAGCAGCACTTAGTGGTGGTGTAACCTCATTCAGGGCACGATAGTCCACTGTCAGCCTCCACTCTCCATTAGGCTTTTTCACTGGCCATACAGGACTGTTGAAGGGTGAGTGAGTCTTGCTGATCACTCCTTGGCTCTCTAGTTGCCGGATCAGCTTGTGAATGGGGACCACAGCATCTCTGTTGACACGATACTGTCTACGATGCACTACTGAAGTAGCCGTTGGCAGCTGCTGGTTTGTAGTCCTCAGCAACCCCACTACAAAGGATTTATCTGAAAGGCCAAACAAAGCATGCAGCCATTCTGCATTCTCAGTCTTAATAGCTGCGGTACCAAAGGACCAGCGGTACCCTTTCGGGTCCTCAAAATCACCTCCCTTGAGGTAGTCTATGCCAAGGATGCACGGAGCATCTGGACCAGTCACTATTGGATGTTTTTGCCACTTTATTCCAGTGAGGCTCACATCAGCCTTCACAATAGTCAGTTCTTTAGATCCCCCCGTCACTCCAGAAATAGTGACGGAGTCTGTGCCTTTCTGATTCGATGGCATTAGGGTGCACTGTGCACCAGTGTCCACCAAGGCTTTATACTTTTGTGGCTCTAATGTGCCAGGCCATCGAATCCACACAATCCAATAGATTCGGTTGTCCATCTCCTCCACCTGGCTGGAGGCAGGGCACCTCTAAGCTTGAGCACATACAGCATTGTCAGTATGTGCATTACTGGAGCTTGCATCCCCAGTACTCACACCTGATGTGCAGGGATCTTGAGTCACCAGCATTTTTGGGTTGGGTAACTCCACACTGGACACTTGAGCAGCCATCTTTTTAGAAGGACCTCCTTTTGCCTTCGGCTTACTTATCAACTCAATCACTCGGTCCTGTAGGGCAGCAGTAGGTTTTTTGTCCCACTTTTTCATGTCCTCCCCACATTCATACAGGATCACCCATAGGGTCCCTCTTACTGATCTCTGTTTCTCTCGATTCTGTCTCATAGGAGGGCGTCTCCTCTTAATGGCTGCAATGGGGCGTCCTCCGTCTGTCTGAGGAGAAAGGGGTGAATGCCATTCCTCAGATGCTCTCTTGATAGCTGAGACCCAGGCCCGACAAGGGGCTATGACAGCATCTTCACACTCTCGTACAGTTTTAATCACATCACCCACAGTTGTATCTATCTCTGCAGGAACCCATAGCATTACTGATAGTGTATGATTAAAAGGTGGTGGTGCAGCATGCACAAACCTTTGCATCATAGGTTTAGGGCATGGTACGTGATAGGGATCTTCAATGTCATCATTATTATAGATCAGATCTCGCACAGCCAATTCTTCGAGATACCTGATAGCTTTTCCAAGTCTGGCTGCTTTGATCTGTGGGCAGTCTATTTCCCCTTTATAGGGATATCTCTCCCTTACAGCTGACAAGAGTCGTTTCCACAGGCTGGTAGTTCCAGCCTTTTCCTCAAATGCCCGATCAATACCTGCATCTTTGGCCAGGGATCCCAACTGCCTGGCTTCCTTCTGAGTTAATGGTATGGTAGCAGCCCCCTCATTCCAGCATCGGAGTAACCAAGAGAGGAGTGGTTCACCTGTAAAACGGCTGTAGTCTTTTCTCAGAGTACGCAAGTCTCTCATGGAATAGGGCTGAGCAGATTCTGAGTCTGAGTCCTCATCTGATTCTGCTCTAGCTGCTCTACCTGGTCTGGGAGGAGAGCCATTATCCTCTATTTCCTCTATCACCTGGTCATCTCGTTCAGACTTGGAAGGGTTAAGGCTCATTTCTGATTTCCATTGTTTTCCTTTTCTCCTAGTTACAGGGTTAACAAGTATCTGTGTGGGCTGAGGGGGAGAGGCTGAGGCATCTGCAGCAGTGGCAGCAGCAGGGCTTGCTTTCTGAGCAGCAGCACTGTCTGTGGGAGTAGAGACAGCAACTGGAGCTGTAGCCGATAAGCTGGCGATGCTGGCCGGCCTTATCTGAGTTGTGCCCTTGCGTGACGGGGGGCGAGAAGCGGCTGGGGAGGCAGGAGTGGGGGTGCTCTCTGTACGAGGTGTGCTCGTTCCTCTAGTTGTAATTGTCTTATCCCTCACCAACATATGATAGCACATGAAAACATTCACAGACACCAGAACAACAATGCCCACAAGAATCAGGAGGTTCAAAACTCTAACAATCACAATGCCCTTTTGACTAGAATCCACTGAACTCAGCCCAAGAGTGGTGAATTTCCTCAAAAGCAGGCTGAAAATGGAATTACCAACAAAGTTCTTAATCCTTCTATGAAACACCACTACACCATGCACCATGATATACACCAGTATGGAGGACGATATTGCAGTGATGGTTCTTAAGCATTTCTTACGGAAGAAATTTATCCTGGCCCAAACCAGGACAGGAGGATACTGGGAGACACTGGGAGGGAGTTTCCGGGTGCTGGAGCAACAGTTTGAGAGGGAAATGGTGATCCAAGCCCTTCCCAGTTTGAACTGGGAGCACTGGTAGGCACTGGGAAGATACTGGGAGGGGTCCTGAGGGCACTGGGAGACATTGGGAGGGGCCCTGAGGGCACTGGGAGGATACTGGGAGACACTGGGAGGGAGTTTCCAGGTCCTGAAGCAACAGTTTGTGAGGGAAATGGTGATCCAAGCCCTTCCCAGTTTGAACTGGGAACACTGGTAGGCACTGGGAAGATACTGGGAGGGGTCCTGAGGGCACTGGGAGACATTGGGAGGGGCCCTGAGGGCACTGGGAGGATACTGGGAGACACTGGGAGGGAGTTTCCAGGTCCTGGAGCAACAGTTTGAGAGGGAAATGGTGATCCAAGCCCTTCCCAGTTTGGACTGGGAGCACTGGGAGGATCCTGGGAGGATACTGGGAGGATCCTGGGAGGCACTGGGGGGATCCTGGGAGGCACTGGGGGGATCCTGGGAGGTACTGGGATGTACTGGGAGACACTGGGAGGGAGTTTCTGGGTGCTGGAGCAACAGTTTGAGAGGGAAATGGTGATCCAAGCCCTTCCCAGTTTGGACTGGGAGCACTGGGAGGATCCTGGGAGGCACTGGGAGGATCCTGGGAGGCACTGGGAGGTACTGGGATGTACTGGGCCATACTGGGAGGTCCCTTTTGCCCCTCCCCCCAGGCACCCCAACATCCTTCGCCTCTACAATTACTTCCACGACCGCCGCCGCGTTTTCCTCATCCTGGAATTCGCCCCCCGGGGGGAGCTCTACAAGGAGCTCCAGAGGTGTGGGAGGTTGGATGCCACCCGGACGGCCACGGTGAGGCCCAGAATTCCCCAAAATCCCCCCCAAAATTCCATGAAAAACGGAAAATTGTGAAAAAATGGCGAAATTTTGACAAAAATGGTGAAATTTGGGTGGAAATCACCCAAAAATTCCCAAATTGTGAGGTAAAAAGGGGGTGAAATTTTCAGGGAATTCTCAGAATTCCAAGAAAAATTCAAGATTGACTCAAATTCTGTGGGAAATGACTCAAATTTCATGAAAATATTTTAAAAAATGTAAAATCTAAAAAAAAATGTACAATTTGACTCAGTTTTGGTAAAAATGGTTCAATGTAGATAAGTTGACCAAGTATGGGTTTGGTGATCAGGTAGTGAGGTGGATCAGGAACTGGTTGAAAGGAAGGAGTCAGAGAGTTGTAGTCAATGGGGCAGAATCTGGTTGGAGGTGTGTGACCAGTGGAGTCCCTCAGGGGTCGGTGCTGGGACCGGTGTTGTTCAATATCTTCATCAATGACTTGGATGAGGGTATAGAGTGTACCCTCAGCAAGTTTGCTGATGACACTGAGCTGGGAGGAGTGGCTGACACACCAGAAGGCTGTGCTGCCATTCAGAGAGACTTAGACAGGCTGGAGAGTTGGGCAGAGAGAAACATGATGAAATTCAACAAGGGGAAGTGTAGAGTCTTGCATTTGGGGAAGAACAACAAGATGTCCCAGTATAGGTTGGGGGCTGACCTGCTGGAGAGCAGTGGAGGTGAAAGAGACCTGGGGGTCCTGGTAGACAAGAGAATCATAGAATCATAGAATTAGCCGGGTTGGAAGGGACCTCAGAGATCATCTAGTCCAACCCTTGACCCACCGGAGCAGTTGCTAGACCATGGCACTGAGTGCCACATCCAGTCTTTTGTTAAATGTCTCCAGACACGGAGAATCCACCACCTCCCCGGGCAGTCCATTCCAATGCCTGATCACCCTCTCTGTGAAGAAATTCTTTCTAATATCTAACGTAAACCTCCCCTGGCACAACTTAAGACTGTGTCCTCTTGTCTTGTTGAAGGTTGTCTGTGAAAAGAGTCCAGTTCCCACCTCGCTACAGCCTCCTTTCAGGGAGTTGTAGACAGCAATGAGGTCTCCCCTGAGCCTCCTCTTCTTCAGGCTGAACAGCCCCAGCTCTCTCAGCCTCTCCTCATAGGGTCTGTGCTCGAGTCCCTTCACCAGCCTGGTTGCCCTCCTTTGGACCTGTTCCAGGATGACCATGAGCCAGCAATGTGCCCTTGTGGCCAAGAAGGCCAATGGCATCCTGGGGTGCATTAGAAAGGGGGTGGTTAGTAGGTCAAGAGAGGTTCTCCTCCCCCTCTATTCTGCATTGGTGAGGCCACACCTGGAGTATTGTGTCCAGTTCTGGGCCCCTCAGCTCAAGAAGGACAGGGAAGTGCTTGAAAGAGTCCAGCGCAGAGCTACTAAGATGATTAAGGGAGTGGAACATCTCCCTTCTGAGGAAAGGCTGAGGGAGCTGGGTCTCTTTAGTTTGGAGAAAAGGAGACTGAGGGGTGACCTCATCAATGTTTTCAAACATGTAAGGGGTGAGTGTCAGGGAGATGGAGTTAGGCTCTTCTCAGTGATGACCAGTGATAGGACAAGGGGTAATGGGTGTAAATTGGAGCACAGGAGGTTCAAGTTGAATATCCAGAAACATTTTTTTCCTGTAAGGGTGACAGAGCCCTGGAACAGGCTGCCCAGGGGGGTCGTGGAGTCTCCTGCACTGGAGACATTCAAAACCCACCTGGACACGTTCCTGCACGATGTACTCTAGGTGGCCCTGCTCTGGCAGGGGGGGTTGGACTGGATGATCTCTCGAGGTCCCTTCTAACCCCAAGGATTCTGTGATTCTATGAAATTTCATTAAAATGTTTCAAAATTTGTAACATTTCTAAATGATTTAAAAATTGACTCAAAGTTGGTGGAAAAATGACTCAAATTTCATGAAAATTTTTTAGAAATTGATGCAAAATTAAGGGAAATCTTAAAATTGACCCAAAATCAGTGGAAAATGGCTCAAATTTCATGAAAATATATAAAAATGTGTGGAACTGAAAAAAATTTACTCACATTTTGAGAAAATGGCTGAGATTTCATTAAAATATTTAAAAACTTGTGAAATTAAAAAAAGAGTTAAAATTTGACTCAAATTCCATGAAAAAATGGCTCAAATTTCATGAAAATTTTTTAGAAATTGATGCAAAATTAAGGGAAATCTTAAAATTGACCCAAAATCAGTGGAAAATGGCTCAAATTTCATGAAAATATATAAAAATGTGTGGAACTGAAAAAAATTTACTCACATTTTGAGAAAATGGCTGAGATTTCATTAAAATATTTAAAAACTTGTGAAATTAAAAAAAGAGTTAAAATTTGACTCAAATTCCATGAAAAAATGGCTCAAATTTCATGAAAATATTTGAAAATTTGTGGAATTGAAAGAAATTTTCAAATTTGACTCAGATTTTGTTAAAAATGGCTCAAATTTCATGAAAATATTTGAAAATTTGTGGAATTGAAAGAAAATGTCAAATTTGACTCGAATTTTCTTAAAAATGGCTCAAATTTCACACAAAAAATTTGAAAACTGTGAAATTTTCAAAAATTTCAAATTGGACCCAAATTCTGTGAAAAAATGGCTCAAATTGCATCAAAATGTACAAAAAAATCTCAGAATTCCCCCAAAATTCAAAGTGAAATCAATTTTTTTAGGAAATGGCTCAAAGGTCATGAAAATATTTAAATATTTAAATATTTAAAAAACCTTAAATGACTCAAATTTCATTAAAAATGGCTCAAATGTTATGAAAAAATTCAAAAACTCATGGAATTTTTATAAAGTTTTAAAATTGACTCAAATTCTGTGAAAAATGGCTCAAATTTAATTCAAATATTTAAAAATCTGTCAAATTTAAAAAAAAATTTAAATCTGACTCATTTTGTGAAAAAATGGCTCAAATTTCATGAAAATATTTTAAAATTCATGGAATTGGAAAAAACTTTCCAAATTTACTCCAGTTTTGGTAAAAAATGGCTGAAATTGCATCAAAATGTTCCCAAAATCCTCAGAATTCCCCCTAAAATTAAATTTAAATTAAATTTAAATTAAAATCAAATTTGTGGCAAAATGGCTGAAACTGCATCAAAATCACTGAATCACAGAACGGGCTGGGTTGGAAGGGACCTCAGAGCTCATCAAGTCCAACCCTTGATCCCCTCCCCCCGTGGTTCCCAGCCCATGGCACTCAGTGCCACATCCAGGCTCTTTGGAAAGATCTCCAGACACGGAGAATCCACTCCTTCCCTGGGCAGCCCATTCCAAGGTCTGATCACCCTCTCCAGAAAGAAATTCTTTCTCATCTCCAACCTAAACCTCCCTGGCACAACTTGAGACCCTGCCCTCTTGTCTTGCTGAGAGTTGCCTGGGAAAAGAGCCCAACCCCCCCTGGCTCCAACCTCCTTTCAGGGAGTTGGAGAGAGTGATGAGGTCTCCCCTGAGCCTCCTCTTCTCCAGCCTCAACACCCCCAGCTCCCTCAGCTCTTCCTCACAGCAATTCTGCTGGATCCCTTCACAGCCTCCTTGCTCTTCTCTGGACCTGCTCCAGCACCTCAATCTCCTTCCTGAGCTGAGGGGCCCAGAACCGGACACAGGACTCAAGCTGTGGCCTCCCCAGAGCTGAGCACAGGGGCAGAATCCCTTCCCTGGACCTGCTGGCCACGCTGGTCCTGATCCAGCCCAGGATGCCATTGGCCTTCTTGGCCACCTGGGCACACTGCTGGCTCATGGTCACCTTCCTGGCAATCCAGACTCCCAGGTCCCTTTCTGCCACTCTGTGCCCAGCCTGGAGCTCCCCATGGGGTTGTTGTGTTGAACCTCATCCCCTTGGGATCAGCCCAACTCTCCAGTCTGTCCAGGTCCCTCTGCAGAGCCCTCCTGCCTTCCAGCTGACCCACAGATTTCCTCATGAGGGACTCAATCCCCTCCTCTAAATCATCACTAAAGACATTGAACAGCACTGGGCCCAGCACTGATCCCTGGGGGACACCACAGCCGCCATTTTGGACACCACAGCCACCATTTTGATGCCGCCCCGTTCAGCACCACTCTCTGGGCCCCTTCCAGCAGTTCCTGACCCATCCCAAAGTGCTCCTGGCTGATCCATGGGCTGATCCACAGAGTTTCCAGGAGAATCCTGAGGGAAATGGTGTCAAACGCTTTGCCTTTTCTGCTGGGCAGTTTTGGGGTTGTTGTGTTGAACCTCATCCCCTTGGGATCAGCCCAACTCTCCAGTCTCTCCAGGTCCCTCTGCAGAGCCCTCCTGCCTTCCAGCTCATCCACACTTCTCCCCAGCTTGGTGTCATCAGCAAACTTGCTGATGATGGACTCAATCCCCTCATCCAAGGGATTTCCCAACCCCACCATTTTTTCCTCACCATTTTTTCCCCATTTCCCCCATTTCCCAACCCCCACCATTTCCCCCACCATTTCCCCCCATTTTTTCCCACCGTTTTTCCCCACCCCGCCATTTTTTCCCATTTCCACCATTCCCCAACGCCGTCATTTTTCCTCCTCCATTTTTTTTCATTTCCACCATTTTCCACCCCTTCCATTTTTCCTCCTCCATTTTTTTCCCATTTCCACCATTTCCCCTCCATTTTTTCCCCATTTCCCAACCCCCACCATTTTTCCCCCGCCATTTTTCTCCTCCATTTTCCCCCCCATTTCCACCATTCCCCAATGCCGCCATTTTCCCCCCTCCATTTTGTTCCCCCCATTTCTCCCTTTTCCCACTCACTCACTCCCCAGACCCTTTGGGCCTCCTCTTGGAAGGAGGCACCAACCTTGGCGGGAGGTCGTTGGGCAACCCTTTCCCTTCCAGTTTGACCCCAATCAGGTGCCCGGCCAACGCGAACTCTTCAGCGTCCAACATTCCGTCGCGGTCGACGTCACTCAACCTCCAGATCCTCCCCAGGACGGAAGAGGGGAGGTTGCTGCTCACCATCCACCCCTTCGCCCTCTTCCCGCTCAACTTCCCCCCGAGGGGGCTCAACCCATAGAAAATTTCATCATATTTGGCCTTATCCTTGGTCACCACCCACTCCTCTTCCTCTCCCCCTTCCTCTTCCTCTTCCTCCTCCCCAAACGGGCCTTGGCGGCTGCCGTCGAACGCCCCTCCCTGAACCCCAGGGACCCCCTGGGGGGTCTCCAGCTCTTCCTGCCGTAGAAGAGGCACCAAGGAGGCGATGTCGGAACTCAAGAACTCTTCCAAAGTCTCCAACGCCCGGCGCTTCAAGGAGGGGAAGCGGGAAAAGTCGTGGACTGCCAGGAGCTCCTTGAGGAAAAAAAACCCAAAAAAAAGGAAAGAAGAGGGTGAGAAAATAGAGGGGGAGTTTGGAAGTCTCCAAAATGAGGGCAGGAGACCCAAAAAAGAGTGAAGATCCTCCAAAAACAAGGTGAGGATGATGGCGGCTCCACCAACTCGGGGTCGGGACCCAACGGGAGACCCCAAAAAAAGGGTCCCGGCCCCACGGCGTGGGGGGGTGGGGGTGTCCCTGGTGCCCACCTGCATGCGGGCGCAGTCGGGGAAGTCCCCGGGGGGGATGTGGTGCTCCAGTTGGATGCGGGCAAAGAGCAGGGGGAGGTTGTGGATCAGCTGCTTCTTCTTCTGCTCCTTCCCAAAGACCGAGGGCATCGACTTCCGCAGGCGCGTCAGGATGTGGGCGTGGACCTGGGGAGAGGGGCGGGGTCAGGGTATTGTCATTATCATCATTGTCATCATCACTGTCATTGTCATCTTCATCATCATCATCATCGTTGTCACCATCCTCCTCCTCCTCTTCCTCCTCCCCCCTGGCCATGCTGATCGCCGTGGTGTCTCCGGATGTTGGACACTCCAAGAATTCCATCATTTCCCTGCCGGAAGCAGTGACCTCACGGGAACCCCTCCAGGAGGAAGGGCCCAGGAAGGGGTGGGGGGGACCCCACCTTGGCCATTGTTGGAGGTGGCCAAGAGCCACCTGGGACATCCCCAGGAAGGGAGGGGACCCCAAAACTGCTACAAAGGGGGGGGACAGATGAGGGTCCGGGGGTCCCCTTGGTCCTGTTGGATCCATGGAGAACCCCAAGGACCTTTGGTCCTGTTGGACCCATGGAGAACCCCAAGGTCCCCTTGGTCCTGTTGGACCCATGGAGAACCCCAAGGTCCCCTTGGTCCCCTCATATCCATGGAGGACTCCAAGGTCCCCTGGTGTCCCCTTGGTCCCATTGGACCCATTGGATCCATGGAGAACCCCAAGGTCCCCTTGGTCCCACGGAGAACCCCAAGGACCCCTTGGTCCCATGGAGAATCCCAAGGTCCTGTTGGACCCATGGAGGACCCCAAGGTCCCCTGGTGTCCCCTTGGTCCCACGGAGAACCCCAAGGACCCCTTGGTCCCATGGAGAACCCCAAGGACCCCTGGTGTCCCCTTGGTCTCATGGAGAACCCCAAGGTCTTCTTGGTTCTATTGGATCCATGGAGAACCCCAAGGTCCTCTTGGTTCTATTGGACCCATGGAGAACCCCAGGGTCCCCTTGGTGTCGCCTTGGTTCCATTGAACCCATTGGATCCATGGAGGACCCCAAGGTCCCCTTGGTCCCACGGAGGAGCCCTGGTGTCCCATTGGATCCATGGAGAACCCCAAGGACCGCAATGTCCCATTGGACCCATGGAGGACCCCAAGGTCCTGTTGGTCCTGTTGGATCCATGGAGAACCCCAAGGTCTCCCTGGTCCTGTTGGACCCATGGAGGACTCCAAGATTCCCTGGTGTCCCCTTGGTCCCATTGGACCCATCAGATCCATGGAGAACCTCAAGGTCCCCTTGGTCTCGTTGGACCCATGGAGAACCCCAAGGTCCCCTTGATCCCATGGAGGATCCCTTGTGTCCACTTGGTCCCATTGGGCTCTGAGGTCCCGTGGTGTCCCCCAACGTCCCCTGGTGTCCCCAGGGGGTGGTGGCCTCACCCGGAGGAGCCTCGCTCTCTTGACGAGGTCGTTGAGCTT
Organism: Archilochus colubris; assembly: GCA_023079485.1. Lineage (NCBI taxonomy): Eukaryota > Metazoa > Chordata > Aves > Apodiformes > Trochilidae > Archilochus > Archilochus colubris. The sequence goes on along the minus strand of CM041114.1, from coordinate 19,898,918 downwards.
CCTGAGGGCGGCGTTTCGGGGCAGGTTCTGGATATCCTGGAACAGATCCTGCTCCTCCAGCTCGAAGAGGCGCCGGTTCTCGGCGTTGAGGAGGGGTTGGGCCCAGAAGGAACCAATGAAGACCCGGAGAACCTCGGGGGTGTTGAAGACCTTGCCCAAGGACCACATCAAGGCCCCGTAGACGCGCATCAACTGCTGGGTCTCCACCAGATCCGCTTTGTTGAGGACCACGCGGATTTTGTCCTCGTTGCCCTTGAGGGCCCGGATGGCCTCGGAAAACTCGTCGGAAATCTCCAACTTGTGGGCGTCGAAGAGGAGGATGATGAGGTCAACGCGCTCGGCGAACCATTGGAGCACGGCCGGGAAGTCGTAGCCTGGGGGGGAAGGGGGTTAAATCCGGATTAAAAACGGAAAAATCGGCGCCGATTCGCTTCCGAATCGCGAAAATCGGCACCAGGCCCAACCCGAGGAGGAGTCGGAGCCAATCCGGGAAGATCCTGGGTTTGGTGTGGGTTGGGATGTGAAAAATCAGATTGAATCCGGATTGTAATCTCACAAATTGGATTTAATGTGGATTATGATCTAAAAATCAGCAGTAATCCGGATTGGAATTGCAGAAATCAGATTTACTGTGGATTGGCATAAAGAAATCAGATTGAATCTGGATTGTGATCTTGAAAATCACATTTAATGTGGATTAGGACCTAAAAATCAGATTTAATCTGGATTGTGATCGTGAAAATCACATTTTTGATTGGTTGGTTTTGGGTTTTTTGGGGTTTTTTTGGTTGGTTGGTTTTGGGTTTTTTGGGGTTTTTTGATTGGTTGGTTTTGGGTTTTTGGGGGTTTTTTTGGTTGGTTGGTTTTGGGTTTTTTTTTTGTTTTTTTGATTGGTTGGTTTTGGGTTTTTTGGGGTTTTTTTATTGGTTGGTTTTGGGTTTTTTGGGGTTTTTTTATTGGTTGGTTTTGGGATTTTTGGGTTTTTTTTGATTGGTTGGTTTTGGGTTTTTTGGTTTTTTTTTTGATTTTTTTTGGTTGGTTGGTTTTGGGGTTTTGGTTTTTTTTTTATTGGTTGGTTTTGGGTTTTTTGGGGTTTTTTTGGTTTTTTTTATTGGTTGGTTTGGGTTTTTTGGGGGTTTTTTTTAGGTTTTTTTGATTGGTTGGTTTTGGGTTTTTTGGGGTTTTTTTTATTGGTTGGTTTTGGGTTTTTGGGGTTTTTTTTTTTAGGTTTTTTTGATATTTTTTTTTTTTTTTTTTTTTTTTTTTTTTTTTCATTTTTTCTGTGTCCCCCCCCCTGGGAAGGGTTCTCAGGCTTGGTTTTTTCTTTTGTTTGTTTGTTTTTAGGACTTTTTTGGGTTGATTTTCTTTATTTTTTCCGTGCCCCCCCCCGTACCGCGGCTCACACGCTGCTTGGCCCCCGAAAGGATCCCGGGGGTGTCGATCAGGGTCAGGCTCTCCAGGACCTGATTGGGGAGGTGGGCACACTGGAACCTGGGGGGGGGGGGAGGAAGAAATGGGTTAAAACCCCCCCAAAATCCCCCAAACTCCCAATTCCCCCCCCAGAAAAAAACCCCAACCCTTCCGGACCCCCCCGAACCTCCCCTGAACCTCCCCCCCCTCCCCCGGACCCCCCCCATGAACCCCCTTGGTCTGACCCCCCACCCCAAACCGGCCCCAAACCCCCCCCCCCCGGATCCCCCCAAACCCCCCATGAACCGCCCCCCCCCTCAGAAATTCATTGGACACCCCCCGGACCCCCCCAAAACCCCCCGGGACCTTTGAGTCCCCTCGGTTCCCCCCCCCCAGACCCCAGATTCCCCTGCATCGCCCCAGACCTCCTCCGACCCTCCAAAACTCCCCGACAACCCCAAAGCCCCACTGACCCCGAAACCCCTTCAAACGCCCCCAAACCCCCTTGAACCCCTTTGCTCCCCTAAACCCCTCCAAACCCCCGAGTCCCCCACTTTTGAACCCTCCAAACACCTCCTAAGGCCCCCCCCCCAAGTCCCCCCCCCTCCCCCGGACCTCCCCCAAAACCCCCCAGGACCCCCCCAAAAAGATTCCCAGGCCCCCTCCCGCCAAACCTCCCCTAAGACCCCCCCCGGACCCCCCCGCAAACCTCCTCTAAACCCCTCCAACACCCCCCCCTCCAAAACTCCCCCAGGACCCCCCCTGAACCCCCCCCCTCCTCAGACACTCCTTGGACCCCCCCCTGGATCCCCCAAAACCCCCCCGGACCCCCCCACCTTTGAACCCACTCTGAGTCCCGTCCCCCCCTCACGAACCTCCCCGGACCCCCCCAAAAAAACCCCCTCAAACCCCCCCCAAAGCCCCACTGACACCCCAAAACCCCTTCAAACGCTCCAAACCCCCGGCCCTCCTTTGAACCCCTTTGAGCCCTCCGACCCCCCAAAACCCCTCCTGTCCCACCCCCTCAAACCCCTCCAACCCCCCAGAAAGCCCCCGGACCCTGAACCCTCCTCAGACACTCCTTGGACCCCCCAAAACCCCCAGGACCCCCTCCTTTGAACCCACTCTGAGTCCCGTCCCCCCCCACGAACCTCCCCGGACCCCCCAAAACCCCCTTTGAGCCCCCTTTGAGCCCCGACCCCCGCCCAAACCCCTCCTGCCCCACCCCCAAACCCTCCAACCCCCCTAGAAAGCCCCCTGACCCCCTGAAGCCCTCCTCAGACACTCCTTGACCCCTGATCCCCCAAACCCCCCGACCCCCTTTGAACCCACTCTGAGTCCCGTCCCCCCACGAACCTTCCCGACCCCCCGAAAAGCTCCCCCTTGAGCCCCCGGACCCCCAAAACCCCTCCTGTCCCACCCCTCAAACCCTCCAAACCCCCCCAAAACCCCCACCCCCCCCCCCAAAACCCCCCCGGCCCACCCTGGATGCTTTGGACCCCTCCTTAACCCCCCCACGGGTGGGTGGGGGTGGGGGTGGGGGTGGGGGGGGCCCCTCCCCGCTCCGTTTCTTCGCGGGGGGGTTTGCGGGGGGGGCGGCTCCGGAATGTTTGGCTCCCGCTCCGCATTCCCATCCCATGGCTCATCCCCCCCCCTTCCCCCCCCCCTTCCACGCGGGGAGGGATCCCCCCCCGCAACAATTCCCACGGGTGACTTTCCCCGCCCTTCCCTTTCCCGCGGGGGGGGGGAATCGCCGAAAATACCCAAAAATGGGGAAAAAGGAGACGCGAGGGTGAAGGGGGGGGGGGATTTTAGAGGGGGGGGGGGAAACTTTGAGTTTTGGGGGGGTCCTGGAGATTGGGGGGGTCCCGAGTGGATTTTCGGGGGGGTCAGGATGGGATTGGGGGGGTCGGGGTTTGTTTTTTTTTTTTGGGGGGGGGGGGTCCTGGTAGCATTTGGGGGCCAAGGTGGGATGGGTCCTGTTTGGGGGTCAGGATTTGATTTCTTTTTGGGGGGGTCTGTTATTTCTTTTGGGGGGGGGGTCTGTTCGTTTGGGGGTCTGTTCGTTTGGGGGGGGTCTGTTCGTTTGGGGGGGGTTTGTTCGTTTGGGGAGGTCTGTTATTTTTTTGGGGGGGAGTCTTTTTTTTTTGGGGTGATTCTGTTATATTTGGGGGGGTCATTTTTTGGGGGGGGGTCTGTTCTATTTTGGGGGGGCTCCATTTTCTTGGGGGGGGTCTGTTCTATTTTGGGGGGGTTCTATTATATTTTGGGGGGGTCTGTTCTATTTTGGGGGGGTCTGTTCTATTTTGGGAGGTTCTGTTCTATTTGGGGGGGGTCTGTTCTATTTTGGGGGGGTCTGTTCTGTTTTGGGGGGGTCTGTTCTATTTTGGGGGGTTCTGTTCTATTTGGGGGGGTTCTGTTCTATTTTGGGGGGGGTCTGTTCTATTTTGGGGGGTCTGTTCTATTTTGGGGGGGTCTGTTCTATTTTGGGGGGCTCTGTTCTATTTTGGGGGGGTTCTATTATATTTTGGGGGGGTCTGTTCTATTTGGGGGGGGTTTGTTCTATTTTGGGGGGTTCTATTATATTTTGGGGGGGTCTGTTCTATTTGGGGGGGGTCTGTTCTATTTTGGGGGGTCTGTTCTATTTTGGGGGGGCTCCATTTTTTGGGGGGGTTCTGTTCTATTTGGGGGGTCTGTTCTATTTTTGGGGGGTTCTATTATATTTTGGGGGGCTCTGTTCTATTTTGGGGGGGCTCCATTTTCTTGGGGGGGGTCTGTTCTATTTTGGGGGGCTCCATTCTTTTGGGGGGTTCTGTTCTATTTTGGGGGGTCTGTTCTATTTTGGGGGGCTCTGTTCTATTTTGGTTTGTTTTGGGTTTTTTGGGGGTGTCCGTGCCCCCCCCCCCACACCCCCCACCCCACTCGGGACTCACCTGTTGAGGAAAGCGTTTCCAAAAGGGTTGAGTTTCCGGAAAGGTTTTTGGGGATCCACGACCAGGGCGTTACCGGGGGTCACCCCCTCGCTTTCCCCGTGCATGATGGCCACGAAAGAATCGCTCGTGGGTTCGGGTCCCACGCGGCTCCCGGGCACCTCCTGTTCCAGGAGGTATTGGATAAAGGATGTTTTTCCCGTGGAATATTGCCCCATCACCAGGACCATGGGTTTGGTGTCGAAATCCGCATCTTCCAGAGCCGGGGAGTGAAAATCGTGGAAAAGGGAAAATTCCTCGAGTGGGAGGAGTTTTTTTTTGTAAAGGGTTTTCAGCCCCTGGGTCACGGAGAGCGCGGCCTCGGGGGGTTTCTTCTGCTGCTTCTTCAACCAACTGAACATCGTGGGGGTTGTCTCGGGTGGGGGGGTGGAGGTGGGAGGGGGCTCAGCGCTGAGCCATGGAGGGGGGGGATGCTCCGTGGGAGTCCCCGCAGCGTGGGTGTGGGGGAAAAGGAAATAGGAGAAGGGAGTGGAGTGGGGGGGAAAGGAAAGGGGGGGATTGGGGTGAAAATGAAGGGGAAATAAAGAGGAAAAAAATGGAATTGGAGGAAAATGAAGGGAAAATAAATAGGAAAAAAAGTGGAATTGAAGGAAAAAGAAGGGGAAAAAAATAGGAAAAAAAGTGGAATTGGAGGAAAATGAAGGGAAAAATAAATAGGAAAAAAAGTGGAAATGAAGGGGAAAAAAAATAGGAAAAAAAGTGGAATTGAAGGAAAATGAAAGGAAAAAATAATAAAAATTAAAAAAGGAATTAAAGGAAAAATGGGGGAAAAAAAAGCGCGGAATTAAAACAAAAATGGAGGGGAAAAATAAAAATAAAAATAAAAAAAGGCCCGGAGTTAAAACGATGATAAGGGGGGAAAATAAAGAGTCACAAGTAAAAAAAAAAGCCCGGAATTAAAAGAAAAAGGGAAAAAAAATCGGGGAAATGAGGAGAAAGATGAAAGGGGGAAAAGCACAACCCGAGTGTTACGATAGAAGTGGAGGAAGTCAAAGAAAAAGAGGAAAAACGGGAAAAGTCGTAAAAAAAAAGTCGTAAAAGGTTCAAAAAAAAAAAATCGACGAAAAAGTTCCAAAAATCCCCAAAATAAACCCAGAAAGTCCGAAAACCCCAAGAAAACAACTCCAAAAATGACAAATTCGGGGTTTTAGCCCCAAAAAACCCCCAAATTTCCAAGTGCTGGGGGGGGGGCTCTTCCCAGTAGGGAAATTCGCTTTTTTTACCCCAAAAAGCGAAAGGATTTGGGGTTTTTTAAAGGATTTTTTCCCCAATTTCTTTGATTTTTTTCCCCAACCTCGGAGGTGACGCCGAAAAAAAATCTGAGCGGGAGGGGAAGAACCCGGGGAGGGAAAAAGGTCCCGGAGCTGCCGGGTTGGGAGGGGTAAAAATGGGAATTTAAATAAATTTACATAAATTATCCCGCGGGGAAAAGGGGGGGGAGGGGCGGGAGCTAGAAAAGAAAAAAAAAAAATAATTAAAAAGCGGATGGGTGGGGGAGGGGAACGGGGGGGGGTGCGGTGGTTTTTTGGGTGAATTTCTGGCGATTTTGGGGTGGAGAAAAGGGGGGGAGGCGGGGTTCGGTTTTTTAAAAGAATTTAATTTACAGAGCGGTACTAAATGTACAGAATTCTTTGTTTTTTAAAAAAAAAACCCCAAATTATACACAATAAATACAAATAATAAAAAAAAAAAGGTTTTTTTTTTCCTCTCTTGCGATCCCGGGGGGGTCCGGTTTGATTTTTGGGGTGATTTCTCCCAAATTCCTCCTGGTTGCTTTCGTCTTTTTCCCGATTTTGTGTTTTTTCCCCCCAAACCCCTCCCTTCCAACCCATCCCGAGGCGCAACCCCCCCCCTAAAACGGGTGGGAAAGGGTTAAATCCTTCAATCCTCCCCCAAAAGCGACGTCGAGAGGAGGAAAATCGGGTTTTTTTCCCCCAAAATCGGAATTCTCGCCCCCCCCCCCCTTTTCCTTCCCCCCTCCGGGTGCTTTTTGGGTGGAAAAAAGGGAAATTTGGCGCTTTGTGGCTGGCGGGGAAAGGCAAAAAACGGAGTAAAGAATCCCCAAAATCGGAGTTTTCTTGCCAAAAAAAAAAAAGAGAATTGGACGGGAAGGGAAAAAAAAATAAATAAAATCGGTGTTTAATTTTTAGGGATTTCAGGAAAAAAAAACCAACAAATAAATGTTTGGGAATCGGTGGAAAAATGGGGAAAAAAGGTGAAAAAATGGTGAAAAATAAAGAAAATAATTAAAAACTTCCCCTCGGAGAGTGATTTCTCCTCAATTCTCAGGATCCAAACCGCGTTTTGGGGGAAAAAAAGGGTGAAAAGGGTTTGGGGGAAAATCGGAAGGATTTGGGGGTTTTTTTCCAAGGAGGGAGGGGCGGAACTGGGGCTGAGCAAGCGCGCAGGAACGCGGAGCCGTTCGGGGTTGTTCCTGCTCGGAAAAAACAATAAAATTGGATGAAAAAACAACAAAAAAAAGACACAAAACCCGGGGAAATAAAAAATAATTAAAAGAAAAGAATAATAATAAAATAATCGCAGCTCTGGGCGGGAGCATCCGGAGCTCCCCGGGCTCCTGGCCAAAAAACTTCCAAGTTTAGGGATTTTTTTTTTCGGTTTTTTTTTTTTTTTTTTTTAACTCTGGAGCTAAAAAAAAAAAAAAAATGAATTTTTGGAAGGTTTTGGGTGTGGGGTGTTTGGTTGTCAGGGGTGATTTGTGTTTACAAGGAGGGAAAATAAAAGCAAAAGGAGGAAAAAAAACTCATGAAAAAATCAGAAACCTCCCCAAAAAAGGTGAAAAGATCCCTGTGGGTTTTTCCACCCCAAGCCCTGCCCCCAAATTGTGGGGTTTTGCCCCAAATTTGCCGCTTGTGATGGTGGTTGGGGAGGGGGTGGTGATAAAAAAGGGGGAAAAAGGGGAAAAAAGGGGAAAAAAGGGGAAAAGGGGAAGGGGAAAATGGGGGAAAAGAGGGAAAAAAGGGATAAAAGGGGGAGGAAAAAAGGGGGAAAAGGGGGAAAAGGAAAAGGGATAAAAGAGGAAAAGTAGAAAAGGAGAAAAAGGGGAAAAGGGGGAAAAGGAAAAAAAAAGGGGGAAAAAAGGGGAAAAAAGGGGAAAAGGGGAAGGGGGGGGAAAGGGAAAAATGGGGGAAAAAGAGGGAAAAAAGGGATAAAAGGAGGGAGGAAAAAGGGGAAAAAGGGAAAAAGAAAAAGGGATAAAAGAGGAAAAGTGAAAAAGAAAGAAAAAGGAGAAAAGGGGGAAAAGGAAAAAAAAAGGGAAAAAAAGGGGGGGAAGGGATGAAAATGGGAAAAAAAGGGGGAAAAAAAGGATGAAAAAGAGGGGGAAAGGGAAAAAAGGGGGGAAAAAAGGGGGGGAAGGGATGAAAATGGGAAAAAAAAGGGGAAAAAGGGGAAGAGGGGGGGGAAAGGGAAAAATGGGGGAAAAAGAGGGAAAAAAGGGTTAAACGGAGGAGGAAAAAAGGGGGAAAAGGGGGAAAAGGAAAAGGGATAAAAGAGGAAAAGTGAAAAAGAAAGAAAAAGGGGAAAAGGAAAAAAAAGAGGGGAAAAAGGGGGAAGGGATGAAAATGGGAAAAAAAGGGGAAAAAAGGGGAGGGGGGAAAGGGAAAAAAGGGGGGGAAAGAGGGAGAAAATGGGAAAAGAGGAAAAAGGGGGGGAAAGGGATAAAATCAGGGAAAAAAGAGGGAAAAAAGGGGAAAAAAGAGGAAAAAAGAGGAAAAAAGAGGAAAAAAGAGGAAAAAAGAGGAAAAAAGAGGAAAAAAGAGGAAAAAAGAAGGAGAAATGGATAAAAAGTGAAAGGGGGGGGGGTTGGGGAGGAAGTTTTTGGGTGGGAAACCCCCCCCCAGACAGAGCAGGACGGGGATTCCCAGTTTGAGGTGAAATTTGGGATTTTTGGGTGTGGAGAGGATTGGGTTGGGTTTGGTTTTCTTTCCCTTTGGCCACCGCCTCTTCCTGCCCCATTTCCCACCCCCCCCGGGGAAGTTTTTCCTCCTCTTTCCCTGCCAAATCCCCACCCCCCCCTTTGGGCTTTTTCTCCTCCAGGAAGGATTTGCTTTTCCTTTGGGGCATTTCCTTGGGTTTTGGGGGTTTTTTTTCTCCTCTTTTCCCCCCTCCTCACAGATCCGGAGCTGCACCCATCTGGGAAATAACTTAAAAATCATGAAAAAAGAAAATAATTCTTTTTTTTTTTTCCTCTTTGGCCTCCCAGGGTTTTCTCTCCCAGTGGGAGAGAAAAAAACAAAAGGGGGGAGGTGGGAAAAGAGAACAAATTGCTCCAAAATCATCCAAAATCTGTTACAGAACAGAAGTTACAACCGAGGATCCCCCTTCCCCCCCCACCCCGAGTCCACCATCACCTGGAGGGGTTCGGATGCTCCACCTGGAGGTTGAGGTTGGACCAACCACCCCTCCCCAACCATTTTTCTTTGTAGTTTGGGGGTGGTTTTATGGTTTTTTTTCTTTTTTTTTTTTTTTTTTCTATAAACAAAGTGAAGAAAAACCCAACCTGACCTCCAAAAAAAAAAAACAACCCCAAAAAACCCCCTTTTTTCTCCTTTTTCTTGGTTATCTGGTCAACGTCCTGGCCCCGAGACCACCGTTGTGATTAGGGGGGGGGTTGTAGGCGTTGTCCGTGCGGTGGGAGGGCGAGGAGAAGGGGGAGGAAGAGGAGTGGTAGGAGGAAGAAGGGGTCCTGGTGGTCTGGAGGCCTCCCGGGGGTTGTTGGAGGTTGAGGATGCTGTCGATGGCGCTCTGGAGGTGCTCGTTGAGGGCGTCGTCTTGGGGGCTGTCGCTGGAGAAGGAAGCGTTGTCCACTTCCAAGGATTCCGACTTCCGGCGTTTGGGAGGGGGGAGAGGAACCTCCCAGTTGAGTTCGGAAGCCGAAGTTTGCTCGGGGGGTTGGGATTTGATCAGCCCGTGGTAAAATTCCTCCTCCACTTCCTCCAACTCCTTCATCAAACCCCCCGAAGGGTCCTCGGCCTTGGGTTGGGCCGCGGCGTCCCGGCGGTGACCCAAGGCTTGGGTTTCCCCTCGGCTGAGGAAGAGGAGTTTGGGGCTTTCCTCGGGTGGGTTCCTCTCCAGGGGGCCACGCTGGGAGGCCACGTCCTCCCCCTTCCCCCCTTGGTGTTTGTTGGCTTTGGGGGGGGAACTTTTGGGGGGCTTCTCGGCCACCAGGGCCTCCACGTTCTCCCTGTAGGTTTTGCGGAGGGGAAGGCGGCAGAAGGTGCCGGGGGTTTTCTTCTCGGGTGGGGGTGGAGGTGGTGGAGGTGGTGGTGGCGGCGGTGGTGGTGGGGAGACGTGGTCGAGGGTCCCGTTCATCTGCCCCACGTTGGGTTTGGGGGTCCGGGAAGAGGGTGGGGGGTGGTGGACGGGGTCCAGGGCCGTGTTGTGAACGACTTTGCTGAGCCCGGCCTCCTGCTTGATCTTCAGCTTGAGGCCGATGCGGCTCCGCGCCTCGTAGGTCTTGATGGGGGGTTTGCTGCGGGAGGGGAGGGTCTCCTCTTCCCCCTCCAAACCCCCCCCACCCCCTGTGGTGGCCTTGGTGGCCCAGGTGACAGATGGGGACCCCCCGCTGTGCTTGATGACGAGTTTGGTGGGGGGGTGGTGGTGGTGCGGGTTGGGTTGAGGCGCGGGAGCCTTGGGGAGTTCCGGGGTCGGGGAAGCGGCGGGGACGGCGACGGAGGCGGCGGGGACGGAGAGGTGGGGGGGGCGTGAGGAGACGTATTCATCTGGGGGGGGGGTAAGGGGGTCAGAGACACCCAACAGGGACCCCCCTGACACCCAACAGAGACCCCAAAGGACACAGAACATGGACCCCCAAAGGACACCCAAGATGGACCCCAAAGAACACCCAACATGGAACCTAAAGGACACCCAACAGGGACCTCAAGAGACACCCAAGAGGGACCCCCAGAAACACCCAACATGGACACCCCAGAGATACCCAACAGGGACCCCCAGTGACACCCAACAGGGACCCCAAAGGTCACCCAACATAGACCCTAAAGGACACCCAACATGGACCCCAAAAGACACCCAACAGGGACCCAAGATGGACCCCCCAGTGACACCCAACAGAGACCCCCTGGGACTCCCAAGAGAGACCCCAAAGAACACCCAACAGGGACCCCAAAAGACACCCAACAGGGACCCCCCCTGATGCCCAACAGAGACCCCAAAGGGCACCCAAAAGGGACGCCCCAGTGACCCCCAACCCAGATCCCTCAGTTCCACTCCACTTCCCCCCAACTTTCCACCAAACCTTGAGTTTCCCCCCCAAAAATTCCCAGGGGAAGAGGTTGGAACTTGGGGAAAAGAGAGGGAAATGGTGGAAAAGACCCCTCCCTGTAGGATTGTCCCCCCCCCACCTGGTTTCTCCTTGGCCAACTGCTTGTCCAACGCCAACGTTGTCTTCTCCTCCTGGATGAACATCCGATCGATCATCACCATCTCGGCGGAGGGGCTGACGCGCTGGGGCCGGGCAGAGGAGGAGGAGGAAGAGGAAGAGGAGGAGGAGGAAGAGCAGCCATGGGTCACATCATCCCCTCCAGCCCCCAAATTCCTCCTTCCCCCATGTTCTTCCCCCCCCGTGTCCATCGGGTGGAGAAGACGCCTCCCACCCAATGCGCGAGCGACCGAAACGCTGTGCGGTCGGAGAGGAAGAGCCAATAGTGGAGTTGGGAGCTCTGGAGATGGGAAGTTCCTCCTCCACTCGGCCTTGGAGAACCTCAGGAGGTTCCTTCCAGCCCAGCTCCTCCCTCTTGGCCCAATTTTGGTCTTTATTAACCCAATTCTGAGCCTTGGGGAACTCCATTGGTTACCGACCTCCGCCCGCGCTCTTCAACCCAACCCTCTGAAGTCAGTTGGGTCCCAACCCAGCTCCTCAATCCAGCTCCCTGCCCACCCATCCCACCCAGTTTCCCTCTGGAAAGCCACGGGAGATGGGATGGGAGCCTCACCCGGGACTCCTCCAGGAGCAGCAGTCGGTATTTGTTGAGCATCGCTTGGGTCCTCTTCAAGAGCTGCGTGGACACGGCCTCAAACTCCTCATCCACTGCCAGGGAGAAGAGCGGAGAAGGTGGGTGGGGGGTGGGTTGGGTGGGGGAGGGTTTGGGTGGGAGGGGTTTCGTGGGGGAGGTCCTCAGGGAAAGGGGTGGGGTGGGATTTTTCCTGAGAATGGGTTGGATTGAGAGTTTCCCCAAAATTTTGATGGAGATTTGACCTAGAGAAGGTCAGGAACCTTGGAGGACCTCAACCATGTTGGCTTGGAGGTTGGATCATGGAACAGAAGGTTGGGAGAGACCCCCAGGATGACCTCTGGAGTTTCTGGCGCGTTGGCCAACATCAACAGCCAACATTGGGGGATCTCCCACTTCCCGTGGGAGATTTTTAAGGAAACTTTGGTGGAGATTTGACCTATCCCAGGCCAGAAACCTTGGAGGACCTCAACCACCTTTGTCTGGGGATTGGATCATGGAACAGAAGGTTGGAAGAGACCTCAAGAATCTTCTGCTCCAAACTTCGGAGTTTCCGGCGCACTGGCCAACGTCAACGTTGGGGGATCCCCCACTTCCCTTGGGAGATTTTTAAGGAAATTTTGGGAAGATTTGACCTATCCCAGCTCAGAAACCTTGGAAGACCTCAACCATGTTGGATCAGGTTGGAATAGACCTCCAGGATGACCTTTTCCAACCTTGAGAGGCTCCAAAGCGTTGGCCAACGTCAACGCCCAACATCGGGGGCTTCCCTTGGGAGATTTTTAAGGAAACTTTGGTGGAGATTTGACCTATCCCAGGCCAGAAACCTTGGAGGACCTCAACCACCTTTGTCTGGGGGTTGGATCATGGAACAGAAGGTTGGAAGAGACCTCAAGAATCTTCTGCTCCAAACTTCGGAGTTTCCGGCGCATTGGCCAACGTCAACGTTGGGGGATCCCCCACTTCCCTTGGGAGATTTTTAAGGACATTTTGGGAAGATTTGACCTATCCCAGGTCAGAAACCTTGGAAGACCTCAACCATGTTGGATCAGGTTGGAATAGACCTCCAGGATGACCTTTTCCAACCTCGAGAGGCTCCAACGCGTTGGCCAACGTCAACGCTCAACGTCGGGGTCTTTTTTTGGGAGCTGTTGGATTTGCTGGAACTTCCGGGTGGGGGAGAAGGAATCCTGGGATGGATCCTCCATTTTTTGGGATGAGTTTTGGGAGCTTTTACCTTTCCTGTAGTCCTGGGCGGAGGGCAGGAGGCCCTGGTAGACGTGGTAGGGGAGGAGCCTCTGGAGGGCGTCGTCGAAAGAGCGGAAAGGAGTTTTGTAGTCGGGGTGGAGGACGTTGCCTTGGTGCTTGTGGAGCTGCTCCAGGAAACTGGGAAGGAGGAAAAGAAGGAATGGGGTTGGATTGGGGAGGATTTGGGGGGTTTTGGGGTTTCTTTTGGGATGGGGGGGTTGGGACTCACCAGGCTTCCTTGTTGGGTTGTAGGGTTGGAGGCTTCTTCAAAGTCAACTTGGAGTCAAACTGAGGGGAGAAGGGAAAGGGTGAGGGGGGAGTTGGGGGGTTTGGGATCTTCCAAAGGGATTTGGGATCTTTGGGCACGGGGCGGAACCATTTTGGGGGAATTTGGGGGTTTTGGGGGGTTTCAACCTCTTTGGAGAGATTTCCGTCTCTTTGGAGAGGGATTTATCCTTTTTTTGGGGTGAATTTGGCCATTTTTGGGTCATTTTGACCTCTCTGGAGGGAATTTGGTCTCTTCTGGAGAAAATTTATCCTTTTTTGGGGTGAATTTGGCCATTTTTGGGTAATTTTGACCTCTCTGGAGGGAATTTGGTCTCCTTTGGAGAAAATTTATCTTTTTTTGGGGTGAATTTGGACATTTTTGGGTCATTTTGACCTCTCTGGAGGGAATTTGGTCTCTTTTGGAGAAAATTTATCTTTTTTTGGGGTGAATTTGGCCATTTTTGGGTCATTTAGACCTCTCTGGAGGGAATTTGGTCTCTTTTGGAGAAAATTTATCATTTTTTTCATGAATTTGTCCATTTTTGGGTTATTTGGACTTCTTTTGGAAGAAATTTATCCTTTTTTCGGTGAATTTGGCCATTTTTGGTGATTTTGACCTCTCTGGAGGGAATTTGGTCTCTTCTGGAGAAAATTTATCCTTTTTTTGGGGTGAATTTGGCCATTTTTGGGTAATTTTGACCTCTCTGGAGGGAATTCTGTCACTTTTGGAGAAAAATTATCATTTTTTGAATGAATTTGGCCATTTTTCACCTCTCTGGAGGGAATTCTGTGTCTTTTGGAGAAAACTTACCATTTTTTTTAGTGAATTCAGCCATTTTGGGGTCATTTTGACCCTTTTGGGATCTCTTTTGGGGGAGGATTTTTCGCTTTTGGGTGAGGGGTTCAGGACTTTTTTTTTGGGGTGGATTCAGTCTTTTCGGAAGGAATTCCCAATTTTGGGTGGGGAAATCCCCCTTTTTGGGGCAAAATCCCTGTTTTTTAGTATTTTAGCGTGGAGCTCACCAGCTGCTGGCTCTGCAGGGAGGGGACAATTGGGGACAATCCCTTCCCCACCACCTGGAGCTGCACGGGGCCCTTCCCGAGGGAGCTGATGACGGAGCTGGGTTTGGTCTGAGGAAAAAAAAGGCAAAATTGGTTAAATCCATTGCTAAAAACTTGGGTTTTCCAAGGAAACAGCAGGAAGCTCCTGGCCAAACATCCAAGGTTTGGGATGTTGGTGGGAAAGGGATGGAAATCATAGAATCATAGAATCATAGAATCCTTGGGGTTGGAAGGGACCTCCAAAGATCATCCAGTCCAACCCCCCCTGCCAGAGCAGGGCCACCTAGAGTACATCGTGCAGGAACGTGTCCAGGTGGGTTTTGAATGTCTCCAGTGCAGGAGACTCCACGACCCCCCTGGGCAGCCTGTTCCAGGGCTCTGTCACCCTTACAGGAAAAAAATTTTTCCGGATATTCAACTTGAACCTCCTGTGCTCCAATTTACACCCATTACCCCTTGTCCTATCACTGGTCACCACTGAGAAGAGCCTAACTCCATCTCCCTGACACTCACCCCTTACATGTTTGAAAGCATTGATGAGGTCACCCCTCAGTCTCCTTTTCTCCAAACTAAAGAGACCCAGCTCCCTCAGCCTTTCCTCAGAAGGGAGATGTTCCACTCCCTTCATCATCTTAGTAGCTCTGCGCTGGACTCTTTCAAGCACTTCCCTGTCCTTCTTGAACTGAGGGGCCCAGAACTGGACACAATACTCCAGGTGCGGCCTCACCAATGCAGAATAGAGGGGGAGGAGAACCTCTCTTGACCTACTAACCACCCCCTTTCTAATGCACCCCAGGATGCCATTGGCCTTCTTGGCCACAAGGGCACATTGCTGGCTCATGGTCATCCTCTTGTCTACCAGGACCCCCAGGTCTCTTTCACCTACACTGCTCTCCAGCAGGTCAGCCCCCAACCTATACTGGGCCATGTAGCGGGAGGAGCCATTCTTGCTCCTGAGGCTCGACGAGCTGCTGGCCTCTCCATGCCTCACACCAGAGTGAGCTGAGGTTCCTTCTGTGGGTGTGTGTCCCACCTTTATTGGCCCCCTGGTCTTGCTCATGCCCAATAGGGGCCTGTCCTAATCAGGCACAGGTGGACTCTCACCCACTCTTTGGCAACTCAAGGCACCTGGTTGACAATGTCTCTCTACAGGGCCATCTTGTTGTTCTTCCCCAAATGCAAAACTCTACACTTCCCCTTGTTGAATTTCATCATGTTTCTCCCTGCCCAACTCTCCAGCCTGTCTAAGTCTCTCTGAATGGCAGCACAGCCTTCTGGTGTGTCAGCCACTCCTCCCAGCTCAGTGTCATCAGCAAACTTGCTGAGGGTACATTCTATACCCTCATCCAAGTCCTTGATGAAGATATTGAACAACACCGGTCCCAGCACCGACCCCTGAGGGACTCCACTAGTCACACACCTCCAACCAGATTCTGCCCCATTGACTACAACTCTCTGACTCCTTCCTTTCAACCAGTTCCTGATCCACCTCACTACCTGATCACCAAACCCATACTTGGTCAACTTATCTACAAGGATGCTGTGAGAGACGGTGTCAAATGCTTTACTGAAATCAAGATAAACCACATCTACCGCTCTTCCATCATCTATCCACCGAGTCATTTCCTCATAGAAGGCTCTGAGGTTAGTCAAACATGATTTACCATGTAAATGGGAATGGGAGGGGAAAATGGGAATGGGAGGGGAATAAATGGGAATGGGAGGGGGAAAAATGGGAATGGGAGGGGAATAAATGGGAATGGGAGGGGAATAAATGGGAATGGGAGGGAAAATGGGAATGGGAAAATGGGAATGGGAGGGGGAAAAATGGGAATGGGAGGGGGAAAATGGGAATGGGAAAATGGGAATGGGAGGGGAATAAATGGGAATGGGAGGGGGAAAATGGGAATGGGAGGGGAATAAATGGGAATGGGAGGGGAATAAATGGGAATGGGAGGGGGAAAATGGGAATGGGAGGGGAATAAATGGGAATGGGAGGGGGAAAAATGGGAATGGGAGGGGAATAAATGAGATTAGAAGGAAAATCCTGGGAAAAGGAGAGAAATGCTGGGATTGGGAGGGAATTCCAGGGTCTGGGAACATCAGGAAGAGGGGGAATTCCTGGGAAAATCCCTCACCTGCTGCAGAGCTGCCCCCCCCTTCCCGGGGGTCCCTTTGGCTCCCGGGGGAGTGGAGGATTTGGAGTCAGCGGGAACGGAGAGACCTGAGGGAGGAAGGGTGGTGGTGACGTCATCAGTGATGTCATCGGTGATGTCATCAGTGATGTCGTTGGGGGCTGGAGGCTGTCCTGGGCATGGGGACTGGTACTGGGGTAATGGGATACTGGGATATTGGGATAATGGGACATTGGGATACTGGGACAATGGATACTGGGACACTGGGACAATGGATACTGGGATATTGGGATAATGGGACAATGGATACTGGGATACTGGGACACTGGGGCAATGGGGCAATGGGATACTGGGATAATGGATACTGGGACACTGGGATATTGGGATAATGGGACAATGGGACATTGGGATACTGGGACAATGGATACTGGGACACTGGGATATTGGGACACTGGGACAATGGGATACTGGGACAATGGGATACTGGTACACTGGGATATTGGGACACTGGGACAATGGGATACTGGGACAATGGATACTGGGATACTGGGACACTGGGACAATGGGGCAATGGGATAGTGGGATACTGGGACAATGGATACTGGGACACTGGGATACTGGGACACTGGGATATTGGGACACTGGGATACTGGGACAATGGATATCCTGGGATAATGGGATACTGGGACAATGGATACTGGGACAATGGATACTGGGATACTGGGATACTGGGACACTGGGATACTGGGACAATGGATATCCTGGGATAATGGGATACTGGGACAATGGATACTGGGATAATGGGATAATGAGACAATGGGACATTGGGACACTGGGACAATGGATACTGGGACACTGGGATATTGGGACACTGGGATACTGGGACAATGGGATACTGGGACAATGGGATACTGGGACAATGGATACTGGGACACTGGGGCAATGGGATAGTGGGATACTGGGACAATGGATACTGGGACACTGGGACAATGGATACTGGGATACTGGGATATTGGGACACTGGGGCAATGGGATAGTGGGATACTGGGACAATGGATACTGGGACACTGGGACAATGGATACTGGGATACTGGGATATTGGGATAATGGGACAATGGGACATTGGGATACTGGGACAATGGATATCCTGGGATAATGGGATACTGGGACAATGGGATATTGGGATACTGAGACAATGGATACTGGGACACTGGGATACTGAGACACTGGGATACTGGGACAATGGATACTGGGACACTGGGACAATGGATACTGGGATATTGGGATAATGGGACAATGGGACATTGGGATACTGGGACACTGGGATATTGGGACACTGGGATACTGGGACAATAGATATCCTGGGATAATGGGATACTGGGACAATGGATAGTGGGACAATGGGACATTGGGATACTGAGACAATGGATACTGGGACAATGGATACTGGGACACTGGGATACTGGGACAATGGGACACTGGGACAATGGATACTGGGACACTGGGACAATGGATACTGGGGTATTGGGATAATGGATACTGGGATACTGGGATATTGGGATAATGGGACAATGGGACATTGGGATATTGGGACGATACGGGGACACTGGGATATTGGGACAATGGGATACTGGGACAATGGATACTGGGACAATGGGATACTGGGATAATGGGACATTGGGACACTGTGACAATGGATACTGGGACACTGGGATATTGGGACACTGGGATACTGGGACAATGGGATACTGGGACAATGGATACTGGGACACTGGGGCAATGGGGCAATGGGATAGTGGGATACTGGGACAATGGATACTGGGACACTGGGACAATGGATACTGGGATACTGGGATATTGGGATAATGGGACAATGGGACATTGGGATACTGGGACAATGGATACTGGGATACTGGGATAGTGGGATACTGGGACAACGAGATATTGGGACAATGGGATACTGGGACAATGGATATCCTGGGATAATGGGATACTGGGACAATGGGATATTGGGATACTGAGACAATGGGATACTGGGACAATGGATACTGGGACACTGGGATATTGGGACACTGGGATACTGGGACAATGGATACTGGGACACTGGGACAATGGATACTGGGATATTGGGACACTGGGGCAATGGGATAGTGGGATACTGGGACAACGAGATATTGGGATACTGGGATACTGGGACAATGGGATATTGGGACACTGGGATTGTGGAACTGGGATACTGGGAAATTGGGACACTGGGATATTGGGACACTGGGATACTGGGACACAGGGAGCACCCACCTGCAGAGGAGGGGGGCAGGGCTGTGGGTGTCTGGCTCTGGGTGGGTGCTGGGCTCGGGGTCACCGTTCCCGCCGGTCCCGGTCCCGGTCCCGGTCCTGGTCCAGGTCCTTGTCCCTGTCCCTGTCCTTGTCCCTGTCCTTGTCCCTGTCCCCCCCCAGGGGGGGTGGGGCTGCCAAAGGAGGAGCTCTGGGTGCTGGGCGGGGGCGGCTGCTTGGGCTGCAGGAGCATCCCTGGGGATACCTGTGGGGAGAAGAACCACGGGTCAGGAACTGGACCGGAACCGACACCGCCTGAACCGACCCAGGGGGGAAAAGGAACTGGGGGGGGGGGGGAAATGGGGGTCAGAGGGACAATAAATGGGGTTTGGGGGGGAAAAGGGGGGGCAAAAGGGTCCTTCCTGAGCTGCACCCCCACCCCCAGGGCTCAACCCCCCACCCATGACCCCAAAGACCCCCAGGGTGCCCCCCACAGGAGGAGCTCAAAGCTGTGGGTGCCACCAGCCCCGTGGGGTGACCCCCTCCCAAAAGTGACCCCCCCCACCCTGAGCCCCAACCAGGGCCACCCCCAGGGCCACCCTGAGCTATTCCTCCTCCTCCTCCTTCTCTTCCCAGAGTCCGAGGTCTGGGGGCACCCAGGGAACCTCCACAGATGGGGGGGGGGCCCCCAAAGCACCCAAAAAAACCCCAAAACTACCATGGGGGTGGCCATGAGGTGGCCAAGAGGTGGCCATGGGCCATGGGGTGGTCAAGAGATGGCCATGGGGGGCTGGCCATGGGATGGTGGCCACGAGATGGTCAAGAGGTGGCCACGGGGTGGTGGCCAAGAGGTGGTGGCCATGGGGTGGTTGGTAGCCATGAGATGGCCATGGGATGGAGGCCGTGAGGTAGCCAAGAGGTGGTGGTCATGAGGTGGCCATGGGATGGTGGCCATGGGATGGTGGCCATGGGATGGTCAAGAGGTGGTGGCCATGGGATGGAGGCCAGGAGGTGGCCATGAAGTGGCCAAGAGGTGGCCATTGGGTGGTTGGTGGCCATGGGGTTGTGGCCATGAGGTGGCCATGAGGTGGTAGCCATGAGGTGGCCATGGGGTGGTGGCCATGAGGTGGTAGCCATGAGGTGGCCATGGGGTGGTGGCCATGAGGTGGTAGCCATGAGGTGGCCATGGGGTGGTGGCCATGAGGTGGTAGCCATGAGGTGGCCATGGGGTGGTGGCCATGGGGTGGTGGTCAAGAGGTGGTGGCCATGGGATGGTGGCCATGGGGTGGTGGCCAAGAGGTGGTGGCCAAGAGGTGGCCATGAGGTGGCCATGGAGTGGTGGCCATGGGGTGGCGGCCATGAGATGGTCAAGAGGTGGTGGCCATGGGATGGTGGTCATGGGGTGGTGGCCAAGAGGTGGCCATGGAGTGGTCAAGAGGTGGCCATGGAGTGGTCAAGAGGTGGTGGCCATGAGGTGGCCATAGGATGGTGGTCATGGGGTGGCCATGAGGTGGTCAAGAGGCGGTGGCCATTGGGTGGTGGCCAAGATGTGGCCAAGAGGTGGCCATGAAGTGATGGCCATGGGATGGTGGTCAAGAGGTGGCCAAGGGGTGGTGGCCATGTGGTGGTTGGGGGCACTGAGGTGGCCATGAGATGGTGGCCAAGAGGTGGTGGCCATGGGGTAGTTGGTGGCCATGAGGTGGCCATGAGGGGGTTGGTGGCCATGAGGTGGCCATGAGGGGGTTGGTGGCCATGGGTTGGTGGCCATGGGATGGTGGTTGGTGGCCATGGGTTGGTGGCCATGTCCTTGGTGCTGTCCCCCCCCTTTTTTTGGTTTGTTTTTTATTTACCTGCTGGAACCTCTCCAGAATTTGCTTCTGCTGGGGGGGGGTGGGGTTGGGGGGGGTCTGGAAGGGGCTGGGGAGGTGCAGGGGGGGGTGAGGGGTGGGGGGGGGTGGGGGGACTTTGAGTTGTCCCTGGGGGGGGAACTGGAGCTGGAAGTGGGGGGAATGGGGGGGGTGCTGGAGGTCTGGGGTGTCGGGGGGGGGGGGGAAGTTTGGGGGTTGGGGGGAAGGGTGGAGGGGGGAGGGGCTGAGGTGGTTCTGGAGGAGGAAAAGGGTGGGGGGGGGAGGGGGGGCCTGGGGGGTGCAGGGTCTGGGAAGGGGCTCGGAGGGGGGGCGGGGGGGAAGGGGTTGGGGTTGGGAGGGGGGACGGGAATGGGGGCGGGAAGGGGGGCGAGAGGGGGGGGGAGGAGGAGGAGGGGGGGGTTGGGATGGGGGGCGAGGAAGGGGGGGGGTCTCCCCCAAAGAGGGGGGAGGAGGAGGAGGAGGAGGAGGAGGCAGCGAGGGGGAGGAAGAGGAGGAGGCTCCAGGGAGCTGCAAGAGAGGAGAGGGTGTCAGTGGGAGCCCCTTTTCCTGCTTTTTTTCCCCCAAAATGGCTTTTTCCAAGGGTTTTCTCCTTTTTTTAGGGGTTTCCCCCCCTCCCTCCCTTTGTCCCCCCCCCCCCAATCCCTCGCTGACAAAAAACTTTTTCTTTTTTTGAGGGTTTTTCCCCCCAAAAAAATTCTCCCTTCCCTTTCCCCATCACCAGGGGGGGAGCAGTGGGAGGGGGTGGGGACTGATCCCCCCCCCCTTGCCTGGGGTTAACCAAGGACTAGTTAGGGTTAATCAGGACTAGTTAGGGTTAACCAGGCCAGCTCAGCATCCCAGGGTTGGGATTGGTTTTTTGGGGAGGGGGGGGATTTGGTCTCCCCCTCTGGACCTCCCTCAGTTTGAGCCCCAAGGCTGCAGCGAGGGGGGAAAAAAAGGGAAAAAAGGGGAAAAAAAAGGGGGAAAAAGGGGAAAAAAGGGAAAAAAGGGGAAAAAAGGGGAAAAAAGGGGGAAAAAGGGGGAAAAAGGGGGAAAAAGGGGAAAAAGGGGAAAAAGGGCCCTGGGGAGGAGGAGGAGGAGAAGAAGAGCAGAAGCAGCACAGGGTTAGTGGGGAGGGGGGGACAGGAGGGACATGGGGAGGTGAGGGGGGACCTTGGGAGTCTTGGGGTTGGGGGGTTCTGGATCATCCCAAATCCCATTGGTTCTGGATCATCCCCAAGGGTTCTGGATCATCCCCATTCCATTGGGTTTCGGATCATCTCCAAGGGTTCTGGATCATCCCAGGGGTTCTGGATCATCCCAGGGGTTCTGGATCATCCCAATGGTTCTGGATCATCCCCATCCCATGGGTTTCGGATCATCCCCAAGGGTTCTGGATCATCCCCATCCCATTGGTTGGTTGGGTTGGTTCATCCCATTGGGTTCTGGATCACCCCCAAGGGTTCTGGATCACCCCCATCCCATTGGGTTCCGGATCATCCCCAAGGGTTCTGGATCATCCCCAATCCCATTGGTTCTGGATCATCCCAGGGGTTCTGGATCATCCCAAATCCCATTGGTTCTGGATCATCCCCATCCCATTGGGTTCCGGATCATCCCCAAAGGTTCTGGATCATCCCAGGGGTTCTGGATCATCCCAAATCCCATTGGGTCTGGATCATCCCCAAGGGTTCTGGATCATCCCCAAGGGTTCTGGATCACCCCCAATCCCATTGGGTTCTGGATCATCCCCAAGGGTTCTGGATCATCCCCATTCCATTGGGTTTCGGATCATCTCCAAGGGTTCTGGATCATCCCAAATCCCATTGGGTTCTGGATCATCCCCAAGGGTTCTGGATCATCCCCATTCCATTGGGTTTCGGATCATCCCCAAGGGTTCTGGATCATCCCCAAGGGTTCTGGATCACCCCCAAGGGTCTGGATCATCCCCATCCCATTGGGTTCCGGATCATCCCCAAGGGTTCTGGATCATCCCAAATCCCATGGGGTTCCGGATCATCCCCAAAGGTTCTGGATCATCCCAGGGGTTCTGGATCATCCCAAATCCCATTGGGTCTGGATCATCCCCAAGGGTTCTGGATCATCCCCAAGGGTTCTGGATCACCCCCAATCCCATTGGGTTCTGGATCATCCCCAAGGGTTCTGGATCATCCCAAGGGTTCTGGATCATCCCCAATCCCATTGGTTCTGGATCATCCCCATCCCATGGGGTTCTGGATCATCCCCAAGGGTTCTGGATCATCCCAGGGGTTCTGGATAATCCCAAATCCCATTGGTTCTGGATCGTCCCCATCCCATTGGGTTCTGGATCATCCCCAAGGGTTCTGGATCATCCCAGGGGTTCTGGATCATCCCCATCCCATTGGGTTCTCCAGAGAACCCAAGGAGCAGAATCCTGGTGGGAAGTGGAACCCTGAGGACAAAGGGGGTGGGAGGAGTTTGGAGGCCAAAACCCAAACCCAAAAGGGCCCCAAATGTGTTGGGGTCGAAGTGAACGGAACCACCAGGAGGTTGTGGATCCTCCTGCATCCTGAGGGCTCCAGGAAAAAGAGGAGGAAGAGGAGGAGGAGCCCAGAGCTCCCTGGAGGTGGGAGAGGGGAAGGAGCTCCCATCCCACCACCATTTTGGGGGAAAATTGTGGGGTTTGAGCCCAAGGGGTGGAGGTGGAACCATCCCCCTGGTGGTGACCACCAAGATGGAGCCCAAACCCCTCACGCAGGCCCCCAAAAACCTTCAAACCAGGAGGGGTTTTAAGGTTCTGTGTCCTCCTCAGCCCCCGAGCAGGAGGATCCAGCAGGGATCCAACCTCATCCTTCCCAACCTCAACCTCCTGGGGGTCTTGGGGACACTTTGGGGCAGGAGCCACCACCCAACTGCACCTTCAGGAGGTGGAAACAAGGGGGGGGACAAGGTGGGGAGCAGGGATGGGTGGAGCAGCCACCACCTCCTCCTTCTGAAGTGGTGGCACCTGAGCCCACTCCTTCCTCCATGAAAAATGGGATTTCAGGAGATTCCTTCTCAAAAAAACTCCCATTTTTCTCCCCGTTGAGTGGGTGTGAAGGGCTTGGGCCACCACCACTGCCACCCAAGTGCCACCCAAGTGCCACCAACCCAAGGAAGGTTCCACTTGCCTGCTGGAGGAACATCTGCATGGAGTCCTGGTTGATGACAGCTCCAGTGCTGCTCTGTCCCAAAATAATCTTCTCCGGGCTGGAAGAAAGACCAGGACTGGGCTGGGAAGCATTGGCTTGAGGGACAGGAGGTGGCACTGTCAACTGGAGAGGAGTTGGGGCTTGAGGGTTGGGTTGGACGGCAAGGATGGACGATTGGTCAGTCCCAGGGAGGAGCCCAGAACCTGAAGTTGGAGGAGGTTGCCCCAAATTTGAGCTCTGACTGCTGGAAGTGGGTTGGATGCTGATGGCCTGGCCCAAGTTGTCATTGAGCATGGCCACCTGGTTGGGCAAGGTGACCCCTTGGATGACCGTCTGGGCCGCCGGCGCCGTCTGGGCCAAGGAGGGGGCCACCGAGGGTTGGCTTTGGGTGGTCAAGCTGCTGGCCAAGGAAACTGGCATCTGGAAGAGGGTGGGTTGTCCAACTTGGCCAGGTTGGAGCTGGATGGGAGCCGAGAGGATGTGGGCGGTGCCGTGGGCGTTTTGGGAGGTCAAGACTTGGCCAAGGTTGAGTTGGCCGGCGATGTTCTGGTTGGTGAGGATCTGAGCTGGCAAGGCCTGGTTGGTGATCAATTGGCCACCAGGGCCTTGGCTCGTGATGATGTGGGCTTGGCCAGAAGGGTGAGAGGTGGCCAAGATTTGGCCTCCCATGTTGGTCTGGAGGGCCGAGAGCTGCTGAGGGAGCTGAACGGCGGAGGCGCCGGCGAGTTGGCCGGGGAGGAGGAACTGGTTCTGGCCTTGGAGCATGGCCTGGGGGACATGTTGGGCTGGGATGACGATGCTGCTGCCCTGGTTGAGGAGATGGACGCTCATGGGTTTGCTGAGGGGCTGCTGCTGGGGAGGGGGCTGCTTGAAAACGTTGGTTGGGAGGCCCTGGGGGAAGCCTGAGAGGACCACGTTCTGCCCGGGTTTGCTGGCCATGAAGGTCAAGTTCTGTTGGGGCTTCTGCTGCTGGAGGGAGGCTTCGTTTTGGATGGTCAAGGTGGTGTTGTTGGAGGAGAAAGGTTTGGGGGTGATCTGGTAGAGCTTCTGCTGGAGGAGGCCGGAAGGTTTGGGTTGGATGGGGGTGGGGGTGCGGTGGATGATGACGTTTTGGGCCTGCACCAAAGAGCTGCCGAGGTTGGAGGTGACGGTGAGGGGCTGAGAACCTTGGGCCCCAGAGACCCCCCCAAACATGGAGTTCCCGTTGAGGGTGGTGGTGGCCACCGTGGGGAGGTTCTTCTGGATGACCAAGCCGGCGTTTTGGGGGGAGACCCCCGTGGAGGCCAAGGTCACCTGGTGCTGCTCGGGGGCGGGTTGGGTGATGTAGCTGCCGACGGGCACCGTGGCCACTTGGGAGGGTTGGACCTGCTTGGCGATGATCTGCTGAGCCGATTGGTTGATGGCCATCACCTGCTGTCCCACCACTTGGATGGGCCCAATGCCCAAAGCGCCCCCGGGGCTCCCGTTGGGCAAACCTTGGAGGTTGGAGATGGGTTGGATGGTGACATTTCCCAAGCCCACTTGCTGCAGGAAGGGTTGGACGCTGATGGCTTTGTTGACCACCTCGGCGCCCACCGACTGCTGCACCAGGGCCTGGTGGGTGAGGACAGTGGGAGGCTGGAGGCCAATCAGGTCGGGGCCACCCGAAAAGATCTGGGGGGTCCCGTCAGAGGTGGCCTGGACCACGGGTTGGAGGGTGGGGAGCTGGAAAGAACCCAAATCCAGCTCAGCTTCCGCTTCCAAGGTCTGCTCGGTGATGTTGGCCTCTTGGAGGCTCTGCTGGAGGATGTCACAGGGTTGGTCGGAGTTCTGGAGGTTGGGACCAGAACTGGAAGGAGAAGCCAAGATGTCATCTTCTAAAAAATCCAGGTCCACGCTGGTGCTGGGCTGGTTCTGCTCCGTGCTCAGGTGGTTCCCTGAGGCCTCTTGGACGTGGAGCTGGGAGAGAGGAGAGGACTTTGAGGAGAGGGGATGAGGTGGGGAGCTCCAGGCCAAGGGGTCAACGGGGAGCTCAGAACCAAAAAGGGAGGTTCTGGGGCGGAGAAGAACCTCAAAGGTCCCAACCCCACCACTTTCTCCCCAAGGAGGTGGAAGTGTCCTCTGACCACATCTGGAGGAACTGGGAACCTGGGTGAAGCCTTCAACCCAACTGCTCAACAACCTCCAGGGGGCTCTTGGGGGGAGGTCAGAACCAAAAGGGAGGTTCTGGGCTGGGGAAGAACCTCACAGGTCCCAACCCCACCACTTTGTCCCCAAGGAGGTGGAAGTGTCCTCTGACCACATCTGGAAAACTTGGGGACCTGGGTGAGGCCTTCAACTCAAGTGATCAATGGGGAGCTCAGCACCAAAAGGGAGGTTTTGGGGTTCTGGGGTGAAGAAGAACCTTGAGGGTCCCAACTCCACCACCTTGCCCCCAAGGAGGTCGAAGTGGCCTCTGACCACATCTGGAGGAACTGGGGACCTGGGTGAGGCCTTCAACCCAACTGCTCAACAACCTCCAGGGGGTTCCTGGGGGGAGGTCAGAACCAAAAGGGAGGTTCTGAGGTGGAGAAGAACCTCAAAGGTCCCAACCCCACCACTTTGTCCCCAGGGAGGTGGAAGTGTCCTCTGACCACATCTGGAAAACTTGGGGACCTGGGTGAGGCCTTCAACTCAAGTGATCAACCAGGTGCTCAGAACCAAAAGGGAGGTTTTGGGGGTGGAGAAGAACCTTGAGGGTCCCAACTTCACCACCTTGCCCCCAAGGAGGTGGAAGTGGCCTCTGACCACATCTGGAGGAACTGGGGACCTGGGTGAGGCCTTCAACCCAACTGCTCAACAACTTCCAGGAGGCTCCTGGGGGAGCTCAGCACCAAAAAGGAAGTTTTGGGATTTTGGGGTGAGGTGGAGAAGAACCTTGAGGGTCCCAACTCCACCATGTTGTCCCCAGGGAAGTGTCCTCTGTCCACATCTGGAAAAAGCTGGGACCTGGGTGATGCTCAAGGGCTTCCAAAAGACTCCTGGGAGAAGCTCAGCAGCAAAAAGGAAGTTTTGGGGCTTGGGGCTGGAGAAGAACCTCAAAGGTCCCAACCCCACCACTTTGTCCCCAAGGAGGTGGAAGTGTCCTCTGACCACATCTGGAGGAACTGGGGACCTGGGTGAGGCCTTCAACCCAACTGCTCAACAACTTCCAGGAGCTCAGCACCAAAAGGGAATTTTTGGGTGGGGTGGAGAAGAACCTTGAGGGTCCCAACTCAAGGTCCCAACTCCACCTTGTCCCCAAGGAGGTGACATCTGTCCACATCTGGAAAAATCTGGGACCTGGGTGATACTCAAAGACTTCCAGGAGGCTCCTGGGAGAAGCTCAGCACCAAAAAGGAAGTTTTGGGATTTTGGGGTGAGGTGGAGAAGAACCTTGAGGGTCCCAACTCCACCATGTTGTCCCCAGGGAAGTGTCCTCTGTCCACATCTGGAAAAAGCTGGGACCTGGGTGATGCTCAAGGGCTTCCAAAAGACTCCTGGGAGAAGCTCAGCAGCAAAAAGGAAGTTTTGGGGCTGGAGAAGAACCTCAAAGGTCTCAACTCCACCACTTTGTCCCCAAGGAAGTGGAGGTGTCCTCTGTCCACATCTGGAGGAATTGGGGACCTGGGTGATGCTCAGGAGCTTCCAGGAGGCTCCTGGGAGAAGCTCAGCACCAAAAAAGAAGTTTTGGAATTTTGGGGTGAGGTGGAGAAGAACCTTGAGGGTCCCAACTCCAGCACTTTGTCCCCAGGGAAGTGTCCTCTGTCCACATCTGGAGGAATTGGGGACCTGGGTGAAGCCTTCAACCCAACTGCTCAACAACCTCCAGGGGGTTCCTGGGGGGAGGTCAGAACCAAAAGGGAGGTTCTGAGGTGGAGAAGAACTTCAAAGGTCCCAACTCAAGGGTCCCAACTCCAGCACTTTGTCCCCAAGGAGGTGGAAGTGTCCTCTGACCACATCTGGAGGAACTGGGGACCTGGGTGAGGCCTTCAACCCAACTGCTCAACAACTTCCAGGAGCTCATCACCAAAAGGGAATTCTTGGGGTGAGGTGGAGAAGAACCTTGAGGGTCCCAACTCCACCACCTTGCCCCCAAGGAGGTCGAAGTGTCCTCTGACCACATCTGGAGGAACTGGGGACCTGGGTGAAGCCTTCAACCCAACTGCTCAACAACTTCCAGGAGGCTCCTGGGGGAGCTCAGCACCAAAAAGGAAGTTTTGGGGTGAGGTGGAGAAGAACCTTGAGGGTCCCAACTCCAGCACTTTGTCCCCAGGGAAGTGTCCTCTGTCCACATCTGGAAAAAGCTGGGACCAGTTTGGTGCCAGGAGGCCCCAAAGTGAAGTTCTGGAGCACTGGATGTGAGCCCAGGAAATGTCCCCTCCCCCCCAATCCCTTGGGAATGGGAAGAGAAATTCCTGGAAATGGGAGAAAAAGGGGGAAAAAGGAGGAAGTGGGGTGGAGGGAGAGGCAGGAGGCAAAAGGGAGAGGAAAACTGAAGAAAAAGGACCCAAAATGGCATCAAATGGCCCAAAATGGGATGAAATCATCAGAATCCTCCCGAGGATGGTGCTGGAAATGAGGGAAAAAACATCAAATCAAGGAATTCATGCCCAAAAATCATGCAGGGAACCCATGCTGGGGGGAGGGGGAGGAGAATTCACTAAAAATCACCAAAAAAAAGGATTTTGAGGCTTTCCCCTGAGCCTGTGAGGAGAGGGGACCCCGGGGGTGTTGGGGTTTTGGTGGAAATGGGAAGAATTTTCCCAATTTTGGTCAAATTTGATGGTTTGGGGTTTTTTTTTTTTTTTTGCCTCCCCAAACTCAGAGGAATCCAAGAGGATTTTGGGGGTTGATTCCCCCCCCACCTCTCGTGCCAGGGGAAGAGATGGAAAGGGAGGAAATGAGTGGGAAAAAAAAACATGAAAAATGATCCAAAACAGTAAAAAAAAAAAAAAAAAGGTGAATTTTGGGTGTTTTTGTGTGGTTTTGGTAGAAATGGGGCAAAAAAGGCCAAAATACGTACCCCAGCACCTTCAAAAAAGGCACTGGCTGCATCTCCTGTGTTGTCCAGGAGATCATCACTGTCAATCTGGAATTAAAAACATGGAATTTTTAGGGATGGGATCAAAAAAAAAAAAAAAAAGAGCCCAAAAAATCCAAAAAAAAGGAAAAATCCCCAACCCCACCCCCAAAAAAAATGAAAAAAAAAAATAATAATTAAAACTTTTCAGCATCCAACCCCGTCCCAACCTCTTTGGAAAAGACTAAAATGACCTAAAAATTCCCAGTTTTGGGAAAAAGGGGTGAAATTGAGGTTTTTTTTTTAACTTTTTCTCTCCAAAAGGCCCCAAGAAGCTGAGGGGGGGTTGGGGCCTCACTCACCTTCTCAGATCCATGCAGGAAATCATTGAGGGCCTGGGGGTCGCTGGAAAGAAAGAGGGAAAAGGGTGAGGAAAGCTTGGAATTCCTGGGATATCACCCCAAGGGAGGCTCCCTCCACCCCTTCCCCAACCACCGAGTGAGGAATCCACGGAAAAAACCTCCAGGGAAGTTGGGAAAACTCTGGAAAAAACCCTCAGGTGGGTTTGGACCTGAAGAACCAACCCGGGCTGCACGCTGGGAAGGGTTTGACCTCCTGAAGCTTGGGAGAAGCTCTGGAAAAGCTCTGGAAAAGCTCTGGGAGGGGTCTGGGAGGCTCTGGAAAGGCTCTGAAGGCTCTGATGGCTCTGAAGGCTCTGGAAGGCTCTGGAAAAGCTCTCTGGGAAGGCTCTGGGAGGCTCTGGGAAGGCTCTGGGAAGGGTCTGGGAAGGCTCTGGGAAGGGTCTGGGAAGGCTCTGATGGCTCTGGAAAAGCTCTGGAAAAGCTCTGGGAAGGCTCTGGGAAGGCTCTGGGAGGCTCTGGAAGGCTCTGATGGCTCTGGAAGGCCCTGGGAAGGCTCTGGATGGCTCTGGGAAGGCTCTGGGAAGGCTCTGGGAAGGCGCTGGGAAGGGTCTGATGGCTCTGGAAGCCTCTGGGAGGCTCTGGAAGGCTCTGGAAGGCTCTGGGAAGGCTCTGGAAAAGCTCTGGGAAGGCTCTGGAAGACTCTGGAAGGCTCTGGAAGGCTCTGGAAAAGCTCTGGGAAGGCTCTGATGGCTCTGGGAAGGCTCTGGGAAGGGGGTTGCTCTGAATGCTCTGGAAGGCTCTGGGAAGGCTCTGATGGCTCTGGGAGGCTCTGGAAGGCTCTGGGAAGGCTCTGGAAGGCTCTGGAAGGCTCTGATGGCTCTGGGAAGGGTCTGATGGCTCTGGAAAAGCTCTGGGAAGGCTCTGGGAAGGCTCTGATGGCTCTGGAAGGCTCTGGGAGGCTCTGGGAAGGCTCTGGGAAGGGTCTGGGAAGGCTCTGGGAAGGGTGTGGATGAATCCCATCTGGATTTGGGTCCTGGAATTGCTCCTGGATAAATCCCAACTCACCAAATGACATCTAGAAGGCAGCGTCCATCTTCATCATCCATGTCCACTGCAAAGAGAAAGAGGAGGAATTCTGCTCAGGGAATTCTGCTCAGGGAACAACAACCAGGGAACAACAATCATGGGAGTCTGGCCGTGGGATTCCACTCATGGAATTCCAGCCGTGGAACTCTGCTCATGGAGCAAGAAGGGCTGGGATCTCCTCCTCCTCCTCCTCCTCCTCCTCCTTCTCCTCCTCCTCCACCTCCACCTCCACCTTCCTCCTCCTCCTCCTCCTCCTCCTCCTCCTCCTCCTCCTCCTCCTCCACCTCCTCCTCCACCTGCACCTTCACCTCCACCTCCACCTCCTCCTCCTCCTCCTCCTCCTCCTCCTCCTCCTCCTCCTCCTCCTCCTCCTCCTCCTCCTCCACCTCCTCCTCCACCTGCACCTTCACCTCCACCACCTCCTTTTGGGGTCTCCAAGGACACCCTGAGGTCATCAACAAAGTCCTGGGGTCACCAAGAGAACTTCTGGGGTCACCAAAGACATTTGGGGGCCACCAAGATCCTTTTGGGGTCTCCAAAGACTCCTTAAGGTCATCAACGAAGTCCTGGGGTCACCAAGAGGACTTTTGGAGTCATCGAGGACATTTTTGGGGTCACCAAGGACATTCTGGGGCCACCAAGAGCATTTTGGGGTTACCAAGAGAACTTCTGGGGTCACCAAGGACATTTGGGGGCCACCAAGATCCTTTTGGGGTCTCCAAGGACTCCTTAAGGTCATCAACAAGGTTTTGGGGTCACCAAGAGGACTTTTGGGGTCATCGAGGACATTTTTGGGGTCACCAAGGACATTCTGGGGCCACCAAGAGTTTTGGGGTGTCCTTTTGGGGTCACCAAGAGAACCTCTGGGGTCACCAAGGACATTTTGGGGGCCACCAAGATCGTTCTGGGGTCACCAAGGACTCCTTAAGGTCATCAACAAAGTCCTGGGGTCACCAAGAGGACTTTTGGGGTCCCTAAGGGCATCTTGGGGTCATCAACAA
The DNA here is from genome assembly GCA_023079485.1 of Archilochus colubris. NCBI lineage: Eukaryota > Metazoa > Chordata > Aves > Apodiformes > Trochilidae > Archilochus > Archilochus colubris. The sequence continues at coordinate 19,868,051 of CM041114.1, read as the reverse complement.
GGTTCTGGGGTCACCAAGAGGACTTTTAGGGTCACCAAGACCCTTTTGGGGTCTCCAAGGACACCCTGAGGTCATCAACAAAGTTTTGGGGTCACCAAGAGGACTTTTAGGGTCACCAAGAGCTTTTTGGGGTCTCCAAGGACATTTTTGAGTCATAAAGGACATTTTGGGGTCACCAAGATCCTTTTGGGGTCACCAAGAGCTTTTCTGGGGTCACCAAGAGCATTTTGGGGTCTCCAAGGACACCCTGAGGTCATCAACAAAGTCCTGGGGTCACCAAGAGGACTTTTGGGATCATCAAGGATATTTTTGGGGTCACCAAGGACATTTTGGGGTCACCAAGACCCTTTTGGGGTCACCAAGGACACCCTGAAGTCATCAATAAAGTTTTGGGGTCACCAAGAGGACTTTTGGGGTCATCAAGAACATTTTTGGGGTCACCAAGAGGAGTTTTGGGGTCATCAAGGGCATTTTGGGGGCCACCAAGATCCTTTTGGGGTCACCAAGATCTTTTTGGGGTCACCAAGGACACCCTGAGGTCATCAACAAAGTTTTGGGGTCACCAAGAGGACTTTTGGGGTCACCAAGGGCTTTTTGGGGTCATCAAGGGCATTTTGGGGTCCCCAAGATCCTTCTGGGGTCACCAAGGGAAGGGGTTTGGTGGGTTTTGGGGTCACCAAGACCCTTTTGGGGTCTCCAAGGACTCCTTAAGGTCATCAACAAAGTTTTGGGGTCACCAAGAGGACTTTTGGGGTCACCAAAAGGAGTTTTGGGATCACCAAGATCCTTCTGGGGTCCCCAAGGACATTTTGGGGTCACCAAGATCCTTTTGGGGTCTCCAAGGACACCCTGAGGTCATCAACAAAGTTTTGGGGTCACCAAGAGGACTTTTGGGGTCACCAAGAGCTTTTTGGGGTCGGGTTTTGGGGGGTTTTGGGGTGGTGGTTGTTGGGGTGTTTTGGGGTGGTTGGGTACCAAGAGGACTTTTGGGGGCCACCAAGATCCTTCTGGGGTCACCAAGGACTCCTTAAGGTCATCAACAAAGTCCTGGGGTCACCAAGACCCTTTTGGGGTCACCAAGAGAACCTCTGGGGTCACCAAGGACATTTGGGGGTCACCAAGATCCTTCTGGGGTCTCCAAGGACACCCTGAGGTCATCAACAAAGTTTTGGGGTCACCAGGAGGACTTTTGGGGTCGTTTTTGGGGTGGTTTGGGGTACCAAGGATCCTTAGGTTTCAACAAGGTTTTGGGGTCACTAAGACTTTTGGGGTCCAAGAGTTTTGGGGTCCCAAGAGGCTTTTGGGGTCCCAAGAGCTTTTTGGGGTCACCAAGAGGCTTTTGGGGTCATCAAGGAACCCTTGAGGTCATCCACAAACTTCTGGGGTCACCACGAGCATTTCTGGGGTCACCAAAAGGAGTTTTGGGGTCCCCAAGATCCTTCTGGGGTCCCCAAGGACATTTTGGGGTCCAGATTTTGGGGTCCCAAGAGATTTGGGGTCACCAGGACATTTGGGGGCACCAAGATTTTTGGGGTGGTTGTTTGGTACCAAGACCCTTTTGGGGTCTCCAAGGACTCCTTAAGGTCATCAACAAAGTTTTGGGGTCACCAAGAGGACTTTTGGGGTCCCTATGGCATTTGGGGTCATCAACAAGGTTTTGGGGTCACCAAGAGCTTTTTTTGGGTCATCAAGGACATTTTGGGGTCACCAAGAGGAGTTCTGGGGTCCCCAAGGACATTTGGGGGTCACCAAGACCCTTTTGGGGTCTCCAAGGACATTCTGGGGCCACCAAGATCCTTTTGGGGTCACCAAGGAACCTCTGGGGTCACCAATGAAATTTTGGGGTCACCAAGATCCTTCTGGGGTCACCAAGGACTCCCTGAGGTCATCAACAAGGTTCTGGGGTCACCAAGAGGACTTTTGGGGTCACTAAGGGCATCTTGGGGTCATCAACAAGGTTCTGGGGTCACCAAGAGGAGTTTTGGGGTCATCGAGGACATTTCTGGGGTCATCAAGGACATTTGGGGTCCACCAAGATCCTTTTGGGGTCACCAAGGACACTTTGAGGTCATCAATAAAGTTTTGGGGTCACCAAGAGGACTTTTGGGGTCACCAAGGGCATTTTGGGGCCACCAAGATCCTTTTGGGGTCACCAAGGACACCTTGAGGCCATCAACAAAGTTTTGGGGTCACCAAGAGGACTTTTGGGGTCATCAAGGGCATTTTGGGGTCATTAACAAGGTTTTGGGGTCACCAAGAGCTTTTTTGGGTCATCAAGGACATTTTGGGGTCACCAAGTAGGTATGTTCTGGGGTCACCAGAGGACTTTTGGGGTTGGTTTTGGTGGTTGGTCACCAAGACCATTTTGGGGTCACCAAGAGACTTCTGGGGTCTCCAAGGACATTCTGGGGCCACCAAGATCCTTTTGGGGTCACCAAGAGAACTTCTGGGGTCATCAAGGGCATTTGGGGGGCCACCAAGATCCTTTTGGGGTCACCAAGGACTCTTTAAGTTCATCAACAAAGTCCTGGGGTCACCAAGAGGACTTTTGGGGTCCCTAAGGGCATCTTGGGGTCATCAACAAGGTTCTGGGGTCACCAAGAGGAGTTTTAGGGTCACCAAGATCCTTCTGGGGTCTTGATTTGATTTGATTGATTTAATTGATTTGATTGGGGTTTGATTGGATTGGATTGATTTCATTTCTTTTAATTCATTTATTTACTGATTTCTTTGATTGATTTAATTGATTTTTGATTTTATTTTTGATTTTATTGATTGATTTATTTGATTGATTTTTAAATTTAATTCATTTCATTTACTTTATTTTTTAATTATTCCCTTTCTTTGATTTCATTTCTTTGATTTATTTCATTTATTTTCTTTTCTTTTCATTATTTTTTTGATTGCTTTGATTTCATTTGATTTTATTTCATTTATTTTATTTTCTTTTAATTATTTGATTGATTAATTGATTGATTTCATTTCTTTAGTTGATTGGGTTTTGATTTGATTGGATTGATTTCATTTCTTTTTTAATTTCATTTCTTTTAATTCATTTATTTATTGATTTCTTTGATTGATTTAATTGATTTTTTATTTTATTTTTGATTTTATTGATTGATTTGATTGATTTTTAAATTAAATTTATTTAATTTACTTTAATTTTTAATTATTCCCTTTCTTTGATTTCATTTCTTTGATTTATTTCTTTATTTTATTTTAATTACTTGATTTTTTGATTGATTTAATCTGATTGATTTCATTTCTTTATTTTATTTTCTTTTAATTATTTGATTGATTAATTGATTGATTTGATTTCATTTCTTGATTTGATTGGGTTTTGATTTGATTGGATTGATTTCATTTCTTTTTTGGGTTAATTTCTTTTAATTCATTTATTTACTGATTTATTTAATTTATTTTTTCTTTGTTCCATTTATTTTTGATTTTATTGATTGATTGATTTGATTGATTTGATTGATTTTTAAATTTAATTTATTTAATTTACTTTAATTTTTAATTATTCCCTTTCTTTGATTTCATTTCTTTGATTTATTTCATTTATTTTCTTTTAATTATTTGATTGATTGATTGATTTTATTTGATTGATTTCATTTCTTTATTTTATTTTCTTTTCATTATTTGCTTGATTAATTGATTGATTTAATTGGATTTCATTTCTTTATTCCATTCCTTTGTTTCTCTGCTTTCTTTCCCCTCTCTCTGCTTGGACAGAATTGGGACTTTTTCTCCTCAAAACCCCTTCCAGCTCCCACTCCCTGAGCTGCAGGGAGGAAGGGTCCATTTTGGGGTAAAAAAGAGGGAAAAAGGGGAAAATAGGAAAGGAGGAAGCTGGGGGGGGAGGGGAAAGCTTTGAGGCAGGGGGGGGTTGAGTTTTGGGTTGAAATGTGCAGATTTTGGGAAAAAAAAGGTCTTTTTTCTCCAGTTGGGATCCCTGCTGGCTCCAGATGGGTTCTGAGGGGTCTGGGGGTGGTTTGGGGGGTTTTGGTTTCAAGGGAGGAAGGGTGGGAAAAAAAAAGGGAATAAAGAGGAATTTAAGTTAAAAAGCAGAAGTTTTGGTCAAAAAAGATGAAAATTTGATGGAAATGCTCCCAGGGAAAGGGGGGGGGAAGGAAAATGGAAAGGAAAGAAGAAAAGTTAAAAGAAAAGAAGAGAAATTAAAGGAAAAGAAGAAAAATTGAAAGAAAAGAAAAATTAAAAGAAAAAAGAGAAATGAAAAGAAGAAAAATTAAAAGAAGAAAAAGGAAAAATTGGTAAAAAGAAAAAAGAAAAATTAAAAGAAAAAAGGAAAATTTAAAGAAAAGAAGAAAAATTAAAAGAAAAGAAAAATTAAAGGAAAAAAGAAAAATTAAAAGAAAAATTAAAAGAAAAGAAGAAAATTAAAAGAAAAAAGAAAAATTAAAAGAAGAAAAATTAAAAAAGAAGAAAAATTAAAATAAAAAAGAAAAAATTAAAAGAAGAAAAATTAAAAGAAAAAAGAAAATTAAAAGAAAAGAAGAAAAATTAAAAGAAGAAAAATTAAAAGAAAACTTAAAAGAACAGAAAATTAAAAGAAAAAAAGAAAAATTAAAAGAAAAAAGAAAAATTAAAAGAAAGAAAAATTAAAAGAAAAGGTTTGAAATTAAAAGAAGAAAAATTAAAAGAAAAAAGAAAATTAAAAGAAAAGAAGAAAAATTAAAAGAAAAATTGGTTAGAACAGAAAATTAAAAGAAAAAAAGAAAAATTAAAGGAAAAAAGAAAAATTAAAAGAAAATTAAAGAAAAGAAGAAAATTAAAAGAAGAAAAATTAAAAGAAAAAAGAAAAATTAAAAGAAGAAAAATTAAAGGAAAAAAAGAAAAAGAAAAGAAGAAAAATTAAAAGAAAAAAGAAAAATTAAAAGAAAGAAAAATTAAAAAAATTAAAAGAAAGAAAAATTAAAAGAAGAAAAATTAAAATAAAAAAAGAAAAAAGAAAAATTAAAAGAAGAAAAATTAAAAAAGAAAAAAGAAGAAAAATGAAAAGAAAAAAAGAAAAAAAGAAAAGAAGAAAAATTAAAAGAAGAAAAATTAAAAGACAGAAAAATGAAAAGGCAAAAAAAGAATTGAAAGAAAAAAAACTAAGAGGAAAAAAGAAGAAATTAAAAGAAAAAAACCCCAAATTAAAAGAGCAAAAAAGAAGAAAAATTAAAGGGAAAAAAAAAAGAAAAAAAAAGGAAAAAAAGAAATGAAAAAAGAAAAAGGGAAAAATTCAAAGAAAAAACTAAAAGGAAAATGAGAAGAAAAAAAGAAAAGAAAAGAAAAAACCCCAAATTAAAAGAAAACAAAAAAAGAAAAATTCAAAGAAAATCCCAAACCCAAAACCTCCTGAAACTGCCCCAAAAGTTCCAGGGGCTGAGAAATGGGGCAAAACTCTGACAATTCCATCAAATCCTCCTCTAAACACCCACCCCCATGCCTCAGTTTCCCTTTAGGGGGGGTCCCCCCTGTGCCTCAGTTTCCCTTTAGGGGAGGTCCCCCCCTGTGCCTCAGTTTCCCTTTAGGGGGGGAGGTCCCCCTGTGCCTCAGTTTCCCTTTAGGGGGGGGTCCCCCTGTGCCTCAGTTTCCCTTTAAGGGGGTTTCCCTCTCCCCGTGCCTCAGTTTCCCCAAAAAAGCCAGAAACCACCCCAAAAACCAATCCCCAGACTCCACCCTGGGAGGGGCACAGGGACCCCCCCAAAACGGGACAGGGACCCCCCCAGGACAGGGGGGTTTTATTTTGGGGGGGTTTGGGGCTTTTGGGGAAAGGGGGGTCCAAGCACCCCCTTTTTTAGGCTGAGGGGTTGTTTTATTTTGGGGGGGTTTGGGGCTTTTGGGGAAAGGGGGGGGTCTGGGCACCCTTTTTAGGCTGATTATTTTATTTTGGGGGGGTTTGGGGCTGTTTGGAAAGGGGGGCTCAGGAGAAGAGGGGGGGTCTGGGCACCCCGTTGTTTTGGCTGAGGAGCTGTGGGGGTTTTATTTTGGGGGTGGGTTTTGGGGAAGGGGGTCAAGAGGAAAGGGGGTCAAGCACTTTTTGGCTGAGGGTGGGTTATTTTGGGGGTTGGTTGAAAAGGGGGTCAGCACCCTTTTAAGGCTGTGGTTGTTTTGTTTGGGGGTTTGGGGCTTGGGAAGGGGGTGGGGTCGCACCCCTTTTTTAGGCTGAGGGGTTGTTTTATTTTGGGGGGGTTTGGGGTTTTTGGGGAAAGGGGGGGGTCTGGGCACCCCTTTTTCAGGCTGATTGTTTTATTTGGGGGGGTTCGGGGCTTTTGGGGAAGGGGGGGTCAAGAGGAAAGGGGGGGTCTGGGCACCCCCTTTTTTAGGCTGTGGTTGTTTTATTTTGGGGGGGTTTGGGGCTGTTTGGGAAGGGGGGTTCAGGAGAAAGGGGGGTCTGGGCACCCCCTTTTTAAGGCTGTGGTTGTTTTGTTTGGGGGGGTTGTGGCTTTTTGGGAAGGGGGGGTCAAGGGAAAGGGGGGGTCCAAGCACCCCCTTTTTTAGGCTGAGGGGTTGTTTTATTTTGGGGGGGTTTGGGGCTGTTTGGGAAGGGGGGCTCAGGAGAAGAGGGGGGGTCTGAGCACCCCCTTGTTTTGGCTGAGGGGCTGGGGTTATTTTGGGGGGGTTTGGGGCTTTTGGGGAAAGGGGGGGGGTCTGGGCACCCCCTTTTTCAGGCTGATTGTTTTATTTGGGGGGGTTTGGGGCTGTTTGGGAAGAGGGGGTCAAGAGGAAAGGGGGGGTCCAAGCACCCCCTTTTTTAGGCTGATTGTTTTATTTTGGGGGGGTTTGGGGCTGTTTGGGAAGGGGGGTTCAGGAGAAGAGGGGGGGTCTGGGCACCCCCTTTTTAAGGCTGTGGGGGTTTTGTTTGGGGGGGTTGTGGCTTTTTGGGAAGGGGGGGTCGAGAGGAAAGGGGGGGTCCAAGCACCCCCTTTTTTAGGCTGAGGGGTTGTTTCATTTTGGGGGGGTTGGGGCTTTTGGGGAAAGGGGGGGGTCCAAGCACCCCCTTTTTCAGGCTGATTGTTTTATTTGGGGGGGTTTGGGGCTTTTCAGGAAAAGGGGGGGATGAGGAGGTGAAGAAGGGGAAGGGGGGGTCTGGGCACCCCCTTTTTAAGGCTGTTTTATTTGGGGGGGTTTGGGGCTCTTTGGGGAAAGGGGGGGGTCCAAGCACCCCTTTTTTAGGCTGAGGAGCTGTGGGGGTTTTATTTTGGGGGGGTTTGGGGCTTTTTGGGAAGGGGGGGTCAGGAGAAAAGGGGGGGTCTGGGCACCCCCTTTTTTAGGCTGTGGTTGTTTTATTTTGGGGGGGTTTGGGGCTTTTGGGGAAGGGGGGGTCAGGAGGAAAGGGGGGGTCTGGGCACCCCCTTGTTTTGGCTGAGGAGCTGTGGGGGTTTTATTTTGGGGGGGTTTGGGGCTTTTGGGGAAAGGGGGGGTCCAAGCACCCCCTTTTTTAGGCTGTGGTTGTTTTGTTTGGGGGGGTTTGGGGCTTTTTGGGAAGGGGGGGGTCCAAGCACCCCTTTTTTAGGCTGAGGAGCTGTGGGGTTTTAGTTTGGGGGGATTTGGGGCTTTTTGGGAAGGGGGGGGTCAGGAGAAAAGGGGGGGTCTGGGCACCCCCTTTTTTAGGCTGAGGGGTTGTTTTATTTTGGGGGGGTTTGGGGCTTTTTGGGAAGGGGGAGTCAAGAGGAAAGGGGGGGTCCAAGCACCCCCTTTTTTAGGCTGAGGGGCTGGGGTTATTTTGGGGGGGTTTGGGGCTTTTGGGGAAAGGGGGGTCCAGGCACCCCCTTTTTTAGGCTGAGGGATTGTTTTATTTTGGGGGGGTTTTTGGGGAAAGGGGGGGGGTCTGGGCACCCCCTTTTTCAGGCTGATTGTTTTATTTGGGGGGTTGGGGCTTTTCAGGAAAGGGGGATAAGGAGGTGAAGAAGGGGAGGGGGTCTGGGCACCCCTTTTCCAGGCTGTTTTATTTGGGGGTTTGGGGCTTTTTGGAAAAGGGGGGGTCCAAGCACCTTTTTTAGGCTGAGGGTTGTTTTATTTTGGGGGGGTTTGGGGCTTTTGGGAAGGGGGGTCAGGAGAGGGGGGGTCTGGGCACCCCTTGTTTTGGCTGAGGGGCTGGGGTTATTTTGGGGGTTTGGGGCTTGGGAAAGGGGGTCCAAGCACCCCCTTTTTCAGGCTGATTGTTTTATTTGGGGGGGTTTGGGGCTTTTCAGGAAAAGGGGGGGATGAGGAGGTGAAGAAGGGGGAGGGGGGGTCTGGGTACCCCCTTTTCCAGGCTGAGGGATTGTTTTATTTGGGGGGGGTTTGGGGCTTTTGGGGAAAGGGGGGGGTCCAGGCACCCTTTAGGCTGAGGAGCTGTGGGGTTTTATTTTGGGGGGGTTTGGGGCTTTTGGGAAGGGGGGGTCAAGAGGAGGGGGTCCAAGCACCCCCTTTTTTAGGCTGAGGGGTTGTTTTATTTTGGGGGTTTGGTGTTTGAGAAAGGGGGGGTCAAGAGGAAAGGGGGGGTCTGGGCACCCCCTTTTTTAGGCTGTTTTATTTTGGGGGGGTTTGGGGCTTTTGGGGAAAGGGGGGGTCCAAGCACCCCTTTTTAGGCTGTGGTTGTTTTGTTTGGGGGGGTTTGGGGCTTTTGGGAAGGGGGGGATGGGAGAAAAGGGGGGGTCTGGGCACCCCCTTTTTGGCTGAGGGATTGTTTTATTTGGGGGGGCTTGGGGCTTTTGGGGAAAGGGGGGTCTGGGCACCCCCTTTTTTAGGCTGGGATTGTTTTATTTGGGGGTTTGGGGCTTTTTGGGAAGGGGGGGTCAAGAGGAAGGGGGGGTCCAAGCACCCCCTTTTTTAGGCTGAGGTTGTTTTATTTTGGGGGGGTTTGGGGCTGTTTGGGAAGGGGGGTTCAGGAGAAGAGGGGGGGTCTGGGCACCCCCTTGTTTTGGCTGAGGAGCTGTGGGGGTTTTATTTTGGGGGGGTTTGGGGTTTTGGGGGAAAGGGGGGTCAAGAGGAAAGGGGGGGTCTGGGCACCCCCTTGTTTTGGCTGAGGGGCTGGGGTTATTTTGGGGGGGTTTGGGGCTTTTGGGGAAAGGGGGGGTCCAAGCACCCCCTTTTTTAGGCTGTGGTTGTTTTGTTTGGGGGGGTTTGGGGCTTTTTGGGAAGGAGGGGGTCCAAGCACCCCCTTTTTTAGGCTGAGGAGCTGTGGGGGTTTTATTCTGGGGGGGTTTAGGGCTGTTTGGGAAGGGGGGGTCAGGAGAAAAGGGGGGGTCTGGGCACCCCCTTTTTAAGGCTGTGGGGGTTTTGTTTGGGGGGGTTGGGGCTGTTTGGGAAGGGGGGGTCTGGGCACCCCCTTTTCCAGGCTGAGGGATTGTTTTATTTGGGGGGGGTTTGGGGCTTTTTGGGAAAAGGGGGGGTCCGAGCACTCCGTTTTTAGGCTGAGGAGCTGTGGTGATTTTGGGGGAGTTTGGGGCTTTTGGGGGAAAAGGGGGGGGGGTCTGGGCACCCCCTTTTTGAAGCCGAGGAGTTGTGGTGATTTTGGGGGGGGGGGGGTTTGGGGCCTTTGGGGAGAGGGGGGGAGAAGGGGGAAAGGTTTTCTTTTTATTGTTTCGTTTGTAATTAGTTTTTTATTGTTGATTTCTTTTTTAGCATTGAATTTATTATTGTTTAAATTTCTGGTGTTTCGTTGCCCCCCCCCCGCCCCCCCCCTTTCATCCGGAGCTGCGTGAGGAGAAGGGGGGGGGAAAGAACAGGGGCCCAAAAGGCCGAGAAATCCCCCCAAAAAGCGAGGGGGTGCCGAAGGAAAAGGGGGGAGGGGGGGGGGGGGGAAAGGAGGAAGAGGGGGGGGGGGAGGTGAAAGGGGAAGGTGCGGGGGGGTGGTGCGGGGCCCGGGGTGCCCGCTGGCCCCCCCTGACCCCCCCCAGCTCCGCGGGCGGCTCAGGTAGCGGGAGTTAAAGCGATTTAAGGGGAATTTGCTGCAATTGTGCGGAACTCACCGTGATGTTTGAGGAGCAGTCGGCGCGGGGTCTCCCAGACATCCCCGCACGGGCTGCGGGAGCCAGGACCCCGCCGGGGCCCCACCGACGCTTAGGGGGCCAGAGCGGTGCCTGATCGGAGCGCGGCGGCGGAGGAGACATCGGGAAACAGTGGGGGGGGGGGGGGGTGCGGGGGGAGCGCGGGAGCGGCCGCGTCCCCGGGAACCCCGCCGGACCCCCCCGCTGGGTGACGGTGAGGGAAAATTAAGGCCGCTGTGGCTCCCCCCGTCACCCCCCCGCTTTTCCACGTTGATTAGCATAGCCACGCCCTCTCAATGTGCTCATTAGCATAGTCACGCCCCCTCCTCTGTTGAAAACGCCCCCCTGTTTTCGCTTGATTTGCATGGACACGCCCCGCCGCGGCGCGATTTGCATAAAGCGCCCCCTAGCGTCGGCGCACCGCCTGTGGGGATTTGAATGGGAACGCCCCCTCCGGGTTGTTATTTGCATAGCCACGCCCACACGCTGTGGGGATTTGAATGTGGGCGCCGCTGTGTTGTCTGGATTTGCATAGCCACGCCCACACGCAGCATGGACACGCCCCCTCCCCCGGCGGGTTCTGGGGGAACAAGGGGGGGGGCGCGGGAAACTCCGCGGTTTGAGGAGGGAAAAAAGGGGAAAAAAGGGAAAAATGGGTCGGAATGGTGGAGGTTGGAGTTGGGCTCGTCCGGGAAGGGTAAAAATGATTAGAAAAAGAGGAAAATTAATTTTAAAAAGGGATAAAAATGTCGGGAGGGAAGGATTCGCAACTCGGAGTTGTCTGGCCCGGTTTTGGGGGAAAATCCTGGGATTTCAGGTGAAGGAAGGAGCAAAAAATGATGAAGTGTCGGGAAAAAAAGGTCCCTGGGTTTCTGTGGGAAAATGAAAGGTGAAATGAGGTAAAATGGAGGGAAATGAAACAGAAATAGGGAGCGTAAAATACGGGAAGAAAAAAATGGAAATTGGGGGAAAAAAGGAAGAGAAAAATGAAAAGTGAAGGAAAAAGAAAGAAATCTTAACAAATTAAAAAGATGAAGTCGATAAAACCCAAAAATCAAACGGAAAGGAAAAAACCGAACGCGGGAAAAAAAAAAATCGAGAAAATCCGAGAGAAAAAAACAAAAAAACCAAAAAACCCAAAAATCGCTGAAATGGAAAATTAAAAAAAAGAATAGAAATAAAAAAAAACCCCGAAACCCTCCCCAAACCCGGAGCTTCCGCACCTCTCCGCACCGGCGCTCAGGGCAGCCCCGTTCCCGGCCCCTCCCCCGCCCCTCCCGGCCCCTCCCGCAGCGGCGGAGCCGGCGCGGAGCTCGCGGCGCGGATTGGCGGGGGGCGGGGCGGGGGCTGCGCGGAGCGGCTGCGCGGGGTTTGTTTACACCGCGGATTGCTCCGCTTCCAGCCGGGGGCAGCTCCGCTCCCCAGCGCGGAGGAACCGCGGGACGAGCCCGAAACGGAGCCGGCGAGAGGCTCCGCGCTTCCTTCCGCGCTTCCGCGACGCCTTTTTCCTGTTTCCTTCCGCCTGTTTCCTCTTCCTCGCCTCCTCTTCCTCCCCTCCATTTCCTCTTCTTCCTCTTCCTTGCTTCCATTTCCTCTTCCTCGCCTCCTCTTCCTCTTCCTCCCCTCCATTTCCTCTTCTTCCTCTTCCTTGCCTCCATTTCCTCTTCCTCGCCTCCTCTTCCTCTTCCTCCCCTCCATTCCCAACTCCCAACCCAACATTCCCAACTCCCAACCCAACATTTCCTCTTCCAACCAAAAATATTCTGGTTTTTTATTATTATTTTATTTGGTTTCCGCTCCTCCCCGGCAAACCAAAGGCTTTGGTTGGGCCCTTGGGGTTGTCTGGGCAACGCTTGAGTTCTTCTCAGCTCTTCCACTCCTCCTCAACGTCAACATCAATGCCAACACCAACGCCAACACCGAAGTCAACACCAACGCCAACGTCAACATCAACAACAATGGCAACATCAAAGCCAAGGCCAACACCAATGTCAATGCCAACACCAAGGTCAACGCCAAAGTCAACATCAACGCCAAGGCCAACGCCAACGTCAATGTCAATGCCAACATCAGCGTCAACACCAAGGTCAACGCCAAAGTCAACATCAATGCCAATGTCAACCTCGAGGCCAACGTCAATGGCAACGCCAACATCAGCATCAATGGCGACGTCAACACCAAAGTCAACACCATCACCACGGTCAATGTCAGTGCCAACCCCAACTTCAACATCGACGCCAACACCAGTGTCAACCCCAACATCAACGTCATCATCAACGTCAACCCCAATGTCAACATCAATGCCAAAGCCAACGTCAATGTCAACATCAACCCCAATGCCAATGTCAACACCAAGGCCAAGGCCAAGGTCTACATCAACACCAACTTCAGTGCCAAGGCCAACATCAACGCCAACGGTAACGCCACCGTCAACACCAACGCCAAGGTCAACTCCAACACCAATGTCAATGCCAACAACGCCAACACCGATGTCAACCCCAGCACCAATGCCAACATCAACGTCAACACCAAGGCCAACCCCAACATCAATGTCAACCCCAACGGCAACATCAACACCAACATGAATGCCAACATCAACACCAACCCCAACACCAAGGCCAATGCCAACATCAACGCCAAGGCCAAGGCCAAGGCCAACGTTACCACCAAAGCCAACATCAATGCCAACACCAACGTCGATGCCATCGCCAACGTCAACACCAACGCCAACCACAACGTCAATGCCAAGGCCAACGCCAAAGTCAATGTCAACACCAAGGTCAACATCAACGCCAAAGTCAACATCGACCCCAACATCGCCGCCAAGGCCAACCCCAACCCCAACGCCAATGGCAGCGCCAAGGCCATCGCCCTCCCAGCCCCAGATTTGGGGGAAAAAAAGGGAAAAAAGGGGTTTTGGTCCCAGCTGTGGCTCCCTGGGGTGGTGGCCCTGCTGTCACCTGCCCCCCCCCCGCCCCCCCAGTTGTCACCTGATGGAGTTTGGGGGCGGTCACGTGACTGACACCGCCCCTTGGTGCGTAGGGTGATGACATCACTGATGACGTCACAGGACAAGAGGAGACTGGTTAGCAAGGGGGGACTAGTTAGTGGGGGGACTGGTTAGTGGAGGGACTAGTTAGTGCTGGGACTAGTTAGTGGGGGGCACTTGTTAGTGGGGAGACTAGTTAGAGGCTGGACTAGTTAGAGGCGGGACTAGTTAGTGCGGGGACTGCTAAGTGGAGGGACTAGTTAGTGGACGGACTAGTTAGTGGACGGACTAGTTAGAGGCGGGACTAGTTAGTGGAGGGACTAGTCAGTGGGGGAATAGTTAATGGAGGGACTGGTTAGTGGGGGGCACTTGTTAGTGGGGAGACTAGTTAGAGGCGGGACTAGTTAGTGCGGGGACTGCTAAGTGGAGGGACTAGTTAGTGGGAATAGTGGAGGGACTAGTTAGTGGACGGACTAGTTAGAGGCGGGACTAGTTAGTGGAGGGACTAGTCAGTGGGGGAATAGTTAATGGAGGGACTGGTTAGTGGGGGGCACTTGTTAGTGGGGAGACTAGTTAGAGGCGGGACTAGTTAGTGCGGGGACTGCTAAGTGGAGGGACTAGTTAGTGGGAATAGTGGAGGGACTAGTTAGTGGGGGGACTAGTTAGTGGACGGACTAGGTAGAGGAGGAAGTAGTTAGTGGGGGGACTAGTTAGTGGACGGACTAGGTAGAGGAGGGACTAGTTAGTGGGGGGGACTAGTTAGTGGATGGACTAGGTAGAGGAGGGACTAGTTAGTGGACGGACTAGGTAGAGGAGGGACTAGTTAGTGGGGGGGACTAGTTAGTGGACGGACTAGGTAGAGGAGGGACTAGTTAGTGGGGGAATAGTTAATGGAGGGACTAGTTAGTGGGGGGGACTAGTTAAAGAGGGGGACCAGCCTCGCGCCGCTGCCTTCCGCCTCCCTGACGTCACCGGAAGCCCCAAACCCGCCCATTTTGGGGTTTTCCCCCCAAACAAGCTCAGGGGGCGTGGCCACGGATGCGCTGGGCGTGGCCACGGATGCGCTGGGCGTGGCCAAACCCCGGGAAGGGCGGGGCCGGGCCTCACGTGACGCGCTCAAGATGGCGGCGCTGCGAGCGGTGGGTTCAGCGCGGTCACCATGGAAACGCCCGGAACGGGAAAGGGAGGGGGGGGGGGAGGAGGGAGGGGGGTTTGGCCTCAATCTCCCTCATTTCACCCCAAAACCTTCAACCCCCCCCCAAGACCCCTCCCCAAAAGGGGGGGGGGGCACCGCCTGTGGGGGGGGGGCGGATTTGACCCCCCCCCATTATTCTGGGGCCCCCCCTGAGATTTCATTTTATTTTCCCCCCATTTTTCCTGCCCCCCGTTTTATTTTCCTGCCCCCCCCCCCTTTATACCTTGTGCCCCCCCCTCTTTTTTTTATTTCCCCCCATTTTTCTGTGCCCCCCCCCCCCATTTTATTTTTCTGGGACCCCCCTTTTATTCTGTGCCCCCCCCCCCTTTTTTTTCCCCCATTTTTTCTGCTCCCCCCCCCCCCCTTTTATTGGGTGGTGATGGAACAACTTGGTCTTGTCACTATCTCCAGGCATAGCAAGGACATGGGGGTCATAGCAAGGACCTGGGGGTCCTGGTAGACAAGAGGATGACCACGAGCCAGCAATGTGCCCTTGTGGCCAAGAAGGCCAATGGCATCCTGGGGTGCATTAGAAAGGGGGTGGTTAGTAGGTCAAGAGAGGTTCTCCTCCCCCTCTATTCTGCATTGGTGAGGCCGCACCTGGAGTATTGTGTCCAGTTCTGGGCCCCTCAGTTCAAGAAGGACAGGGAAGTGCTTGAAAGAGTCCAGCGCAGAGCTACTAAGATGATGAAGGGAGTGGAACATCTCCCTTCTGAGGAAAGGCTGAGGGAGCTGGGTCTCTTTAGTCTGGAGAAAAGGAGACTGAGGGGTGACCTCATCAATGCTTTCAAACATGTAAGGGGTGAGTGTCAGGGAGATGGAGTTAGGCTCTTCTCAGTGGTGACCAGTGATAGGACAAGGGGTAATGGGTGTAAATTGGAGCACAGGAGGTTCATAGAATCACAGAATAGGCTGGGTTGGAAGGGACCTCAGAGATCATCGAGTCCAACCCTTGATCAACACCACACCTCGAGTACTGTGTCCACACCTCGAGTACTGTGTCCAGTTCTGGGCCCCTCAGTTTAAGAAGGATGTAGAGGTCCTGGAACAGGTCCAAAGGAGGGCAACCAGGCTGGTGAAGGGACTCGAGCACAGGCCCTATGAGGAGAGGCTGAGAGAGCTGGGGCTGTTCAGCCTGAAGAAGAGGAGGCTCAGGGGAGACCTCATTGCTGTCTACAACTCCCTGAAAGGAGGCTGTAGCGAGGTGGGAACTGGACTCTTTTCACAGACGACCTTCAACAAGACAAGAGGACACAGTCTTAAGTTGTGCCAGGGGAGGTTTAGGTTAGATATTAGAAAGAATTTCTTCACGGAGAGGGTGATCAGGCTGTGGAATGGACTGCCCGGTGAGGTGGTGGATTCTCCGTCCCTGGAGACATTTAACAAAAGACTGGATGTGGCACTCAGTGCCATGGTCTGGGAACTGCTCCGGTGGGTCAAGGGTTGGACTCGATGATCTCTGAGGTCCCTTCCAACCCGGACAATTCTATGATTCTATGAACTACCACCACAGTCACTAAACTATGGCACTGAGTGCCACATCGAGTCGCTTTTTAAATGTCTCCAGGGACGAAGAGTAAATATTCAAATTGAATATCTGGAAAAACTGTTTTCCTGTAAGGGTGACAGAGCCCTGGAACAGGCTGCCCAGGGGGGTCGTGGAGTCTCCTTCACTGGAGACATTCAAAACCCACCTGGACACGTTCCTGCACGATGTACTCTAGGTGGCCCTGCTCTGGCAGGGGGGGTTGGACTGGATGATCTTTGGAGGTCCCTTCTAACCCCAAGGATTCTGTGATTCTATGATATTTTTTTTTCTGCTCCCCCCTTTCTTCCCCCCCCATTCCTTCCCCCCCCATTTCTCCCCCCCCATTTCTCCCCCCCCATTTCCTCCCCCCCATTCCTTCCCCCCCCATTTCCTCCCCCCCATTTATTCCCCCCCATTCCTTCCCCCCCCATTTCTCCCCCCCCATTTCCTCCCCCCCATTCCTTCCCCCCCATTTCCTCCCCCCATTTCCTCCCCCCCATTCCTTCCCCCCCCATTCCTTCCCCCCCCATTTCTTCCCCCCCATTTCTTCCCCCCCCATTTCTTCCCCCCCCATTTCTTCCCCCCCCATTTCTACCCCCCCTTATTTTTCCCCCCCCATTCCTTCCCCCCCCTTTTTCCTTTCCCCCTCCCATTTTTTCTTTCCCCCCAATTTTTCTCAACCCCCCCTTCTTTTCCTGCACCCCCGTTTTATTCTTCCCCCCCATAATTAACCCCCCCCCTCCAAAAAAAAAAAATGTTGGGGGGGGGGCTTTGCTCGTGGTGGGGAAACTGAGGCAGGGACTGAAGTTTTTTCCTTCCTGCAGGTTTTGGGGGGCCGGGGGGGTCCTGGGAGGTTTCCCCCCCCCAGACTGAGCCGAGGGTCAGCAGGGGGGGGGCTCCTACTGCAACTTTTGGGGCGATGGCTCCAGGGGGGGCACGAAATGGGGACCCCCCGGGAGCTGCTGCAGAGAGAGAGGCTGAAGAGGAGAAACGCGTGAGGGGGGCTGGGGGGGGGATTGGGGGGCTGGGGGGGATTTAGGGGGAGGATTGGGGAGGGACTAAGCTGGGGGGGCATTATGGGGCTGGAGGGGTTTGGGGGCTGGGGGCTATGAGGGCTGGGGGATTGGGGGGGGGCACATGAGGGGCTGGGGGGGCACTGGGGGGTTGGGCACTTGTGGGGCTGGGGGCATTAGGGGGTGAGGGGAGTTGGGGGCTGGGGGATTTGGGGGCATTGGGGCACATGAGGGGCTGGGAGCACTGGGGGATTGGGGGCACCTGTGGGGCTGGGGGACACTAGGGGGGGAGGAAGTTGGGGGATTTGGGGCTGGGAGATTTGGGGGCATTGGGGGCTGGGGGATTTGGGGAGACTGGTGGGGGACTAAGCTGGAGGGGGCATTATGGGGCTGGGGGGGGATTGGGGGGGCTTGAGGGGGCTCATGAGAGGCTGGGGGGGATTTAGGGGGTTGGGGGAGCACTGGGGGGCATTGGGGGGGCACCTGTGGGGCTGGGGGACACTAGGGGGGGTGAGGAGGAAGTTGGGGGGGGATTTGGGGGGCTGGGGGAATTTGGGGGGGCATTGTGGGGCTGGGGGGGATTTGGGGGGGAGACTGGTGGGGGACTAAGCTGGGGGGGGCATTATGGGGCTGGGGGGGGATTGGGGGGCTGGGGGACACTGGGGGGGCTATTATGGGGCTGGGAGGGGCACTGGGGGGGTTTTGGGGGGCACATGAGGGGCTGGGGGGGCACTTGGGGGGATTTGGGGGGGCTGGGGGGTCACTTAGGGGTTCCCCCCCATTTTTGGGGGTGCAGGGGCTGCCCCATCTATTCCCCCCCCCACAGGTACCTTGGCACTGGGGGGGTGGGGTGGGAATTGGGGGGCTGGGGGGGCACTTGAAGGACCAGGGGGTGTCCCCCCCATTATTGGGGTGCAGCCCCCCCTCACCCCGCCATTTTGTCCCCCCCCCAGGTTCCTCGGGGACATTCCTGGGGACGACACCCGCGCCGCCATCTTCACCCTGTCCTGCGGGGGCAGGGTCAGGTCAGGACCCCCCCTCTCTGTTTTGGGGTCCCCCCTGTTGTTTTGGGGTCCTCCCCTCTTTTGGGTCCTCACTCTTTCTGTGTGTGTGTGTCCCCCACCCAGATTTGAGGGGGACGAGGATTGGACCCCCCCAGAAGGTTCTTTGGACCCCCAAAAGCTCCGACTCCCGGTGGTGGGTTTGGACCTGAGCGGCACCTGCGTCACCTACGAGGGCCTGGAGAACCTGCGTGAGGCCCCCCCCGAGAAAAACCCCCAAACCCCCCATTTTTTAGGGTATTTATGACTTTTTTTTTTTGGGGGGGGGGTTCCCCTCAGTTTCCCTCTCTCAGCTGCAGCATTTGGACCTCAGTGGCTGCCCCCACGTCACGGATTGGGCCCTCGGCCGCCTCCAGGTTTTTGGGGCCACTTTGAGGGAGCTCTCGGTGGCCAAATGTCCCCAGGTCACCCAGAGGGGTCTGGCTGCTCTGCACCCCCTCCGGTGAGCCCAGGGGACAATTATTTTTTTGGGGGGGACACATTATTTTGGGTCCCCCCCCTCATTTATTTGTCCCCCCAAGGGCTCTCCGGCGTTTGGACGTCACCGGGATCCCGGTTTCCAGCCCGGGTTTGGTTCGGATCCTGCTGGAAGAGGCTCTGCCAAGATGTCACATCCAAGGCTTGGAGCTGGGGACACTTGAGACACCTCCCCCCCCACCTCCTTCAGGTGTCCCCCCCCCAGATTAAATCCCAGTGCTGGTTTTTTAACCCTTTTTTTTTTGGATTTGGGTTTTTTTTGGGGGGGATGGAAGTAAGGAAAAGGTTTGGATGATTTGGGAGCCATCCCTGGAGCCTCTCCCAGAGGATTCCTGCTCCTAATCCCCCCCCCGAGGGCTTTAATCCCCCCCGAGGTATTTAATCCCCTAATCCTAAAGGATTTAATCCCCAAGGGATTTGATCCCCTAATCCTAAAGGATTTAATCCCCCCTTCCAAGGGATTTGATCCCCTAATCCCAAGGGATTTAATCTCTTCCTTCCAAGGAGTTTTATCCCTATTCCAAACATCAGAATCCCCCTTTAGGGACCTAATCCCCCCCCGAGGGCTTTAATCCCCTAATCCTAAAGGATTTAATCCCCAAGGGATTTAATCCCCCCCAAGGGATTTAATCCCCTAATCCTAAAGGATTTAATCCCCCCCAAGGGATTTGATCCCCCCCTTCCAAGGGATTTGATCCCCTAATCCCAAGGGATTTGATCCCCTAATCCCAAGGGATTTGATCCCCTAATCCCAAGAGATTTAATCTCTTCCTTCCAGGGAATTTTATCCCTATTCCAGACATCTGAATCCCCCTTTAGGGACCTAATCCCCCCCAAGGGATTTAATCCCCTAATCCTAAAGGATTTAATCCCCAAGGGATTTAATCCCCTAATCCTAAAGGATTTAATCCCCAAGGGATTTAATCCCCCCCTTCCAAGGGATTTGATCCCCTAATCCCAAGGGATTTAATCTCTTCCTTCCAAGGAATTTTATCCCTATTCCAAACATCTGAATCTCCCTTTAGGGACCTAATCCCCCCCCAAGGGATTTAATCCCCTAATCCTAAAGGATTTAATCCCCAGGGGTTTAATCCCCCCCTTCCAAGGGATTTAATCCCCTAATCCCAAGGGATTTAATCCCCTCCTTCCAAGGGGTTTAACTCCCCCTCCAAAGGATTTATGGAGGGTTTTGGGGTGGTTTTTGGGAGGGCTTTGGGGTTTTGGGAGTTTGTGGGGGAAGGTTGGAGTTTTTGGGGGGTTGTGGAGGTTTTTGGGAGGTTTTGGGGAGTTTGGGGTGGTTTCAGGGAGCTTTTGGGGAGGTTTTAGGGTGGGTTTTGGGGAGGTTTTTAGGGGTTGGGAGGTTTGGGGAGATTTTGGGGTTTCTTTGGAATGTTTTTATTGGGGTGTTTGGGGAGGTTTGGGGTGTTTGGGGAGGTTTTGGGGTTTTTGGGGGGAGGTTTTGGGGGTTTTTGGGGGAGGTTTTTGGGGAGCTTTTCAGTGGGGGTTTGGGGAGGTTTTTGGGGTGGTTTTGGGGAGGTTTTTTGGGGGAGTTTTGGGGTGGTTTCAGGGAGCTTTTGGGGATGTTTTTAGGGTGGGTTTTGGGGAGGTTTTTAGGGGGGGTTGGGGAGGTTTTTAGGGGAGATTTTGGGGTTTCTTTGGAATGTTTTTATTGGGGTGTTTGGGGAGGTTTTTAGGGAGGTTTTGGGTTTTTTGGGGAGGTTTTTGGGGTATTTTGGGGGGGTTGGGGAGGTTTTTGGGGAGGCTTTTTGGGGAGGTTTTGGGGTTTTTTTGGAATGTTTTTCTTGGGGTGTTTGGGGAGGTTTGGGGAGGTTTGGGGTTTTGGGGGTTTTGGGGAGCTTTTCGGTGGGGGTTTGGGGAGTTTTGGGGTGGTTTGGGAGGTTTTGGGAGTTTTGGGGGAGTTTTGGGGTGGTTTCAGGGAGCTTTTGGGGAGGTTTTTAGGGTGGGTTTTGGGGAGGTTTTGGGGGGGTTGGGGAGGATTTTGGGGGCGATTTTGGGGTTTTTTTGGAATGTTTTTATTGGGGTGTTTGGGGAGGTTTTGGGGGGAGGTTTTTGGGGTTTTTTTGGGGAGGTTTTTGGGGTATTTTGGGGGGGTTGGGGAGGTTTTTGGGGAGGCTTTTTGGGGAGGTTTTGGGGTTTTTTTGGAATGTTTTTATTGGGGTGTTTGGGGAGGTTTTGTGGGGAGGTTTTTGGGGAGCTTTTCAGTGGGGGTTTGGGGAGGTTTTTGGGGTGGTTTTGGGGTGGTTTTTGGGAGTTTTTAGGGAGCTTTTGGGGATGTTTTTAGGGTGGGTTTTGGGGAGGTTTTTAGGGGGGGTTGGGGAGGTTTTTAGGGGAGATTTTTGGGGTTTCTTTGGAATGTTTTTATTGGGGGTTTTTAGGGAGGTTTTGGGGGGAGGTTTTTGGGGTTATTTGGGGTTTTTGGGGGGTCAGTGCTGGAAGTGCTGGAGGGGGTAGTGCTCCCCATAGTGCTGCAGGTGCCTCTCCAGGGCCGTTCGCTGCCTCCGGAGGTTCGGGGGCATTTCCAGGTAAACGTCGGAAAAAAGGAGCTGGGGGTTGGGTTTCAGCTTCCTCTCCTCCTGCTCGAAGGCTTCCATCACCTGAAGGATCCCAAAAAAAACCCCCAGGGATCTTCCCATCCTCATCCTGGGGATCTCCCTGCCCCCAAAAAGCTCCCCAAAATCTTGTGGGTCCCATCCCAGATCCCCACGGATCCCTCGCCCCCAAAAACCCATGGATCCCACCCCAGATCCCCATGGATCCCTCCCTAAAAATCCCATGGATCCCACTCCAGATCCCCATGGATCCTTCCCATGGATCCCATCTCAGGTCCCCATGGTTCCCCCCCCCCCAGATCCCTCTGGATCCCACTCCAGATTCTTGGGAATCTCTCCACATGTCCCCCTAAAAACATGGATCCCACCCCAGCTCCCTTCAGATCCCATTCCAGATCCCCATGGATCCCTCCCTAGGATCCCAGAATCCCATGAATGCCACCCCAGATCCCCATGGATCCCATCCCAGCTCCCCATGGACCCCTCCCATGGATTCCCCCCCTGATCCCCATGGATCCCATCCCAGCTCCCCATGGATCCCTCCCATGGATTCCCCCCCTGATCCCCATGGATCCCATCCCAGCTCCCCATGGATCCCTCCCATGGATTCCCCCCCTGATCCCCATGGATCCCAGCCGAGATCCCAATGGATCCCTCCCATGGATTCCCCCCCTGATCCCCATGGATCCCATCCCAGCTCCCCATGGATCCCTCCCATGGATTCCCCCCCCGATCCCCATGGATCCCATCCCAGCTCCCCATGGATCCCATCCCAGCTCCCCATGGATCCCTCCCATGGATTCCCCCCCTGATCCCCATGGATCCCAGCCGAGATCCCAATGGATCACTCCTATGGATCCTCATGGATCCCTCTCTAGAATCCCAGGGATCCCAGATCCCCCCCCAGCTCCCCATGGATCCCTCTGGTACCATTTTCCGGGAGCTTTTCCTCCACCCTTTCTCCTGCTCCTCATCCCACCACCCGCGGTGGAGCATGAAGAGCCGGAGCCTGGAGATGGGATGATCCTGTTTGTCCCAGTAATTCACCTCATCCACGGAGCGGTAGGCAGAGCTGTCATCACTGGTGCTGTGGTGCCCAATCCTCCACAAAAAAACCCAAAAAAAGGTTTGGGGGGAAGGCAAGGAAATGGCGGCCGCGAGGGCGAGCGATGGAGGAGGGGAAAAAATCCCCGAAAAATCTTGGGGTGGGGCAATGCTTGGATGAGGAAGGGTTGGGTGGGAGGTTATGGAAGGGGGAAAACCAAAAATCCCCTAAAAAAGGGGTTTTCAGGGGTTTTTTTTTGCCTGGCTCGGCCTAGCGGGAGGCCAAGGCCTTGATGAGGAAGGGTTGGGTGGGTGAGGAGGTCAAAAAGCCCCTAAAAAAGGTGATTTTTTTGGGGGGGTGATCATGGATGTGATGAGGAAGGGTTGGGTGGTCAACACTGGAGGGGGGGAGGTCAAAAATCCCCCAAAATTGTGGGGGTTTGGGGTTTGTGTCTGTCTCGGCCTAGCAGGAGGCCAAGGCCTCAATGAGGAAGGGTTGGGTGGGTGAGGAGGTGAAAAATCACCTAAAGAAGGTGATTTTTTTTGGGGGTGATCATGGCTTTGATGAGGAAGGGTTGGGTGGGAGGTTATGGAAAGGGGAAAACCAAAAATCCCCTAAAAAAGGGGTTTTCAGGGTTTTTTTTTTGCCTGGCTCGGCCTAGCAGGAGGCCAAGGCCTCAATGAGGAAGGGTTGGGTGGGTGAGGAGGTGAAAAATACCCTAAAAAAGGTGATTTTTGGGGGGGTGATCATGGCTTTGATGAGGAAGGGTTGGGTGGGAGGTTATGGAAGGGGGAAAACCAAAAATCCCCTAAAAAAGGGGTTTTCAGGGTTTTTTTTTTGCCTGGCTCGGCCTAGCGGGAGGCCAAGGCCGCAATGAGGAAGGGTTGGGTGGGTGAGGAGATCAAAAAGCCCCTAAAAAAGGTGATTTTTTGGGGGGGTGATCATGGATGTGATGAGGAAGGGTTGGATGGGGAGGTCTGGAAGGAGGGAATCAAAAAATTCCCTAAAAAAAGGGGGTTTCTGAGGTTTTTTTTGCCTGGCTCGGCCTAGCGGGAGGCCAAGGCCTCAATGAGGAAGGGTTGGGTGGGTGAAGAGGTGAAAAAGCCCCTAAAGAAGGTGATTTTTTGGGGGGGGTGATCATGGCTTTGATGAAGAAGGGTTGGGTGGGGAGTTCTGGAGGGGGGGGCAGCCAAAAATCCCCTAAAAGTTTGGGGTTTCTGTGTGGTTTGGCCTAGCAGTAGGCCAAGGCCTCCATGTGGAAGGGTTGGGGGTTGATTCTTAAGGAAGGGGGGGATCAAAAACACCCCCCAAAGGTGTTGTGTTTCTTTTTGGGGGGGGGGTTTGATAGGGGGCCCTACCTGTAGGTCATGGCCTCGATGAGCACGGGTTGGTTCTCGGCCACGGCGCGGCGCCGCGCTTCCTTCGTGGCGTTGTAGACGGCGAAGACGTCGTTGCCGTCCACCCGGATGGAAACCAAACCATAGCCCGGGCCCCGCGCCGCTGGGGGAGCCCCAATGGATCAACCCCCGCACCCTTTACACCCCATTGGAACCTCTTACACCCCCTTGGAACCTCCCCCCCTCCTTCCTCTGCCTTTACTTCTCTTCCCAACTCTTCCAATCCCCTTCCCACCCTGTTGTAGACTTCCAACCCCTTCATCTTCCTCTTCCTTTCCCAACCCTTCCAACCCTTCCAATCCCCTTCCCACCCCTTGTAGACCTGTAACCCCTTCCTCTTCCTTTCCCAACCCTTCCAATCCCCTTCCCAACCCTTCCAACTCTTCCAATCCCCTTCCCACCCATTGTAGACTCTTTCCTCTTCCTTTCCACCCCCTCCCAACCCTTCCAATCCCCTTCCCAACTCTCCCAATCCGTTCCCCAACCCCTTGTAGACCCTCAACCCTTTTTTTCTCCCATCTCACCCCCTCCCCACCCTCCCGCGGCCTCTCCCACCGATGCCGTCGCCCCGGTACTGCTCGGAGGTGGGGGTGGAGATGGCGTAACCGTTGTTCCGGCAGAAGAAGACGATTGGACACTCCAAGGTGGCGGCAAAGTTGAACCCGGCGTGGGCGTCCCCCTCACTGGCTGCCCCCTCCCCGAAGTAGCAGATGACGGCGCGGTCGGCGTCCGCGCGTTTGATGGCGTAAGCGGCGCCCACGGCTGCGTGGGGTGGGGGAGGGGGTGAGGAGGGTGGGTGGAGTGGGTGGGGAGGGGATGATGTGGGTCGGGGGGGAGAGGGCACCTTGAGGGATCTGAGTGGCCAAGGGGGAGGAGATGGTGACAAAATGGCGGTCGCGGCAGCCGTAGTGGACGGGCATCTGGCGGCCTTTGGCGGGGTCACTGGAGTTGCCGTAGCACTGAGCCATGAAGAGGTCCAAGGGGTAACCCCGGTACATGAGGACCCCTGGGGAGAGGGGGGAGGGGAGAGGTGGGGCAAGGGAAGGCCTCCAAGGTGAGGGTGGATGAGTGTTGAGACAAGATGGCCGCCACGGAAGCGTGGAGTGGTGTTTGGAAGGGAGGAGAACATGGAGGTCATGGAGATCACCACCCATTGAGCCAACATGGCTGACAGCCAATCAACAATGGAGTCATGGAAGAGTTTGGAGTGGAGAAGGACATGGAGGTCGACCATTGACCCAACATGGCTGACCCCATGGAATCATGGGAGAGTTTGGGATGGAGAACATGGAGGTCATGACCCATTGACCCAATATGGCTGACAGACACAAATCAACAATGGAATCATGGGAGAGTTTGAGGTGGAGAACATGGAGTTCATGGAGGTCAACCATTGACCCAAGATGGCTGACAGACACCGTGGAACCATGGGAGAGTTTGGGGTGGAGAAGAACATGGAGGTCATGACCCATTGACCCAATATGGCTGACAGACACCAAGGAATCATGGGAGAGTTTGGGGTGGAGAAGAACATGGAGGTCATGACCCACTGACCCAATATGGCTGATGGCCACCGCGGGACCAGGCCAAGGTTGGGGACAGTCCCTTTGTGTCCCCTCCTGTCCCCCCACAGTCCCCGTGTCCCCCCCGTCCCCGTGTCCCCATGTCCCCCCATGTCCCCCGTGTCCCCCCATGTCCCCCCGTGTCCATGTCCCCCGTGTCCCCATGTCCCCCATGTCCCTTGTGTCCCCCATGTCCCCCCGTGTCCCCTGTGTCCCCATGTCCCTCATGTCCCCCATGTCCCCATGTCCCCCATGTCCCCATGTCCCCCGATGTCCCGTGTCCCCCCGTGTCCCCCCCTGTCCCCATGTCCCCCATGCCCCCCGTGTCCCACTGTGTCCCCCATGTCCCCATATCCCCATGTCACCCGTGTCCCCCGTCCCCATGTCCCCCATCCCCCCCATGTCCCCCATATGCCCCGTGTCCCCATGTCCCCCCATGTCCCCCGTGTCCCCTCATGTCTCGCGTCCCCCTGCATCCCCCGTGTCCCCCCATGTCCCCATGTCCCCATGTCCCCCCCTGTCCCCCGTGTCCCCATGTCCCCCGTGTCCCCATGTCCCCCCATGTCCCCCATGTCCCCTGTGTCCCCCTGTCCCCCCGTGTCCCCCATGTCCCCCCATGTCCCATGTCCCCCGTGTCCCCCCATGTCCCCCCGTGTCCATGTCCCCCGTGTCCATGTCCCCCGTGTCCCCCTGTCCATGTCCCCCGTGTCCCCGTGTCCCCATATGCTTTCCCATTCCATGTCCCCGTGTCCCTCCCATGTCCCCCGTGTCCCCCGTGTCCCCGTTTCATGTCCCCGTGTCCCCTTCCCCCCGTGTCCCCGTCCCCATGTCCCCTGCGTCCCCCCATGTCCCCCTCTGTCCCCCCATGTCCCCCATGTCCCCCCATGCCTTCATGTCCCCATGCCCCTCCATGTCCCCGTGTCCCCCCATGTCCCCCATGTCCATGCATGCCGTGTCCCCATGTCCTGTTCCTGTCCCCCATCCCCCGTGTCCCCATGTCACCCCATGTCCCCCTGTCCCCTATTTCTTGTCCCCCGCATCCCCCGTGTCCCCCATGTCCCATTCATGTCCCCCGTGTCCCATGTCCCGTGTCCCCATGTCCCCCGTGTCCCCATGTCCCCCATGTCCTTGTCCCCATGTCCCCGTGTCCCCCTCATGTCTCGTGTCCCCCCATCCCCGTGTCCCCCCGTGTCCCCCATGTCCCCCCGTGTCCCCCCATGTCCCCATGTCCCCTGTGTCCCCATGTCCCTCATGTCCCCCGTGTCCCCTCATGTCTCGCGTCCCCCCGCATCCCCCGTGTCCCCCCATGTCCCCCGTGTCCCCCATGTCCCCGCATCCCCCGTGTCCCCCCATGTCCCCGTGTCCCCATGTCCCCCGTGTCCCCCCGTGTCCCCCATGTCCCCCCGTGTCCCCCATGTCCCCCCATATCCCATGTCCCCCGTGTCCCCCATGTCCCCTGTGTCCCCATGTCCCCCCATGTCCCCTGTGTCCCCATGTCCCCCCATGTCCCCCGTGTCCCCCATGTCCCCTGTGTCCCCATGTCCCC